>JADLZN010004503.1:0-45230 GCA_018155175.1 Sinocyclocheilus anophthalmus
TGACTAACAAAACGCTTCCTGCATGTCTCAAGTCAACTCATTTTTCCATAACACTGCTACTTCCATAACAACTATTTTTTAACACATTTCTTCTGTTCAGATTCACTGAATGGTCCATGTTTATATTACAGCACAAAATTATTCTTAAGATGTTACCTTTTGTATAGATGGTAATGAAACTGAATAACTTAACACCTGGACAAATGTTCAGCTACAATGGAATCAACTTTGGTTGGTCTATTTGATTTGATAGCATTTAATTTTTTAGATTTTCATTCCTTTACACTCCTGAAAATTTTTTTAAAGGTTGTATTGCTTTTGTTTGTTTTTTTTAGCACACTTTTACTTTTTTAAATGAACTTTGTGGTTTAATGTGGCAACATCAGTCTGACAAAACAACACAGACAGAAACAAGAGGAGAGCTCACTGACCTATATGAAGTCCCACTGAAAGTCGATTAGGTTCTTCAATAGTGTGGAGACATGTGCATTCACTGTGGAGAATTTTTTCTGGACAATCGCCCCTGTCCTCTTCGAGGTAACCTTTCCCTGGGTGGCCTTTGTGCCTTTTTCGGGATTGATGCCAATGAAGCGCCTGAAATTACAATAGTCAGAGACTGAATTAAAAACTATAAGGAACACCTTGTAAACTTAAAAGGGTAGTTTGGGTTTTGCACATTATGTTAATAACTAGTACTGACATCATGAGGTCTTTTGTCAAATTTTGCTGCCTGTTTTTTTATATCTTGGAAGTAATTTACTTGTTAAAAATTACAAGTGTAGTACTATGCACAGGATACAGTTCACATATTATGCCTCTATTCAAGCTTATATGCAGTGTGATTTGAAAATCAGCTCCACTGCAGTAATAATCTAGCATAATTTAAAAAAAAAATCAAGATGCAGTGAGATCAGACAAAGGCATCAAGCAGCTCATGTATTTCATTTGTATTGTTCTTTGTATGTTTTTGTTGTGTTGTGGCTTGCAATGTTTTTGTTATCTGACCCCATGTTCTGCTACTCATTTTTGCCCAGCAGTTACCTAGCTGAAAGGGAGATTTTTGATCACAAGCCTGACATTAACTAAGGCAGGCCTGTGATCAGAAATCTCCTAGTCAGCTGGTTAAATGTTGAGCAAAAAATAGCAGAACATGGGGTCAGGTAACAAAAACTTTGCAAGCCACAATAAGCAACATAAGATGGTTTTTAACATAAGATGGTAGTACTCACAGGTATTTACTCATAAGTAGGAAATACCATCTTGGTATAAATGCAAACTGTCCCTTTAGGCAAAGTAATGGTTTCTGGTGGTTTAGGTTTCAACAATTATAACTCAAGAAAAGCTATAATGATGACAAAGAAATTTAAGCAGTCTCACCTCTGAATGAATTCCAGAGTACAGGCTGCTTCTTCTTGATATTGGAGGTTAAGCATATAGTAGATTGCAAATACAGCAGCAAGTCCCGTCAAAAAGGTTGGTGTGATGCCTTCAGATATGACACGACCCTCAAGTGTGATCATCCAGCGCCCAATAGTGACTTGCCCTGTTCCACCTGAAACTTCAAGTAATAGCAACATGCATCTCACCTTTCATAAACATCTGTACATTCAAAGAAAAATAGCAATGCAATATGTCTATCAATGAAATGTATACCAAGTAGAATCAGGCGAGGACTTGCAGGTACAGTCAGGGTTGTCTCAATGTCAGCTGCAGTGGCACACACCTGTAGGGAACAGACATTTTAAAAGATGTTTTTAAAGGGTTAGTTTACCCAAAAATGCAATTCTCACCCTCATGTCGTTCCAAACACGTAAGACCTTTGTTCATCTTCAGAACACAAATCCAGATATTTGATTCAATCCAAGAGGTATCTGAACCACACATAGGCAGCAATGTCATTGCACTTTTCAAGGCCCAGAAAGTTAGTAAAGACATTGTTAAAATAGTCCACGTGATTGCAGTGGTTCAACTTTAATGTTATGAAGCGACAAGAATACTTTTTGAACGTGAAGAAAACAAAAATAACTTTATTCAAAAATTTCTTCTCTTCCATGTCAGTTGATGTTGTAAACACAGTCAGCGATTCCAGGTTCTATAGTCCAGAACGTGGGGTCATTATAATGATTAACATTATTATAATTAAAAGTTCATAACATTAAAGTTGAACCACTGCAGTCACGTGGACTATTTTAACAATGTCTTTACTAACTTTCTGGGCCTTGAAAAGTGCAATGACATTGCTGCCTATGTGTGGTTCAGATACCTCTCGGATTTCATCAAAAATAACTTAATTTGTGTTACAAAGATGAACAAAGGTCTTACGGGTTTGGAATGACATGAGGGTGAATAAATAATTACAAAATTTTTATTTTTGGGTGAACTAACCTTTTAAAGAGCAAAATAAACAAAACAGGCAATTATCAGAAAACCTGCTGTGAATAAATAGACACGGCATTCAGAATTTGAAAGACAGGGAAGAAAGAAAACATAAACTTACATCTGTAAAAAGGACCAGCCCTGTTAGTTTCTCTCCAAAATGTGCCATGAGCAGCTGAACAACACGAAGTGCCATCTCATCATCTTTACTTTTAGAGAGGACATCCTTGATATTTTGATTGGTAGGTTTTTGTGTGAAGTATTGTGTGATGGCTGTTCCACATTCCTCCATACTGAGTTCCAAGCTACGAAGCACAGTGATGTCTGTAAGCAACTCAAAATGAGCATATATGAACTTTTGAGTGAAAAGAAAGGGCCATTTGCTTCGCAAATCTTCAACGTCAGGTGGTGGAAGGGCATTAATATCATGGCGTTGTAGACAGAATGTGTGCTCCATTAGATTTTTGACCTCTGCTCTTTCAGCTCCACCTGCACCTTCCTGACTGTAAATCTCCACCAGTTTTTGGCGGCTCTGCTCCAGTGTCTCGTCAGTTTCTTCTGGAGGGAGGTCTGGCTGAAATCTTGTACAACCATAACTGTCGCTTGGCCCCCTCTTGGAACTGCTTCTAGAGGCTCTGTGACGTGTAAAGCTTGCCTCACGGTTCACATTCTCGATGCGGTTTTTCACTTGAATCAAAAGTGATGTATAACCTCCACCCAAAAGTGACCCGTCTGCCGCCATATCAGCAAAACTCTTCGGGTACTGCCTGATGATATTTCGAATCACAGAGAGACACTGTGAGCGAGTTGGGTTGGCCTCATACCTCCTCATTTCATCAACAAGTACTCGCACCATCTGGCGTCGCTCCATTGGTTTCGGTCTTAATAGACATGATTCTCAGGCCACATGTAAAATCATCGATTATTATAAAGATTATTAAAAATGAATGAGATGGATAAGTGATTTCCATCATATTTCAGGTTTATTTCCATCATCAGTACAGTTTCCCTGTGGGGACAAATAAAAGTTACCATTAGTTCGTATATAATAATCAGGCTTACTCATTAACTTTGTTAGTTTACATCCATGTTGTAGTATGATTATAAGTAAAAAATTAGTTTTAATAAAAAGATAAGACAGTTTTTCCCCATGTTTCCAAATTCTCTACCCCAGCTCCAAAAGAAATTTAAAGAATGTACAAACTGAAAACATTAAACACTTTTGCGATCTATTTCCATTTGTTATTTCCAAAAGAGAAATATGGTCATGGATGTTTACAGAGCAGAGGTCAACTTTTTTTAATTCCAATGGGAGAGATAGACATTTGTT
This sequence comes from Sinocyclocheilus anophthalmus, assembly GCA_018155175.1. Lineage (NCBI taxonomy): Eukaryota > Metazoa > Chordata > Actinopteri > Cypriniformes > Cyprinidae > Sinocyclocheilus > Sinocyclocheilus anophthalmus. The sequence continues at coordinate 3,707 of JADLZN010004503.1, forward strand.
TGTCTTTATTATTATTATTTTGTGCTGTATTGTTGGTTACCGTGTTATTTCGGTTTCAAAAGCCAGCAATAAATAACACTTTATTATCTAAAGATCGTGTCCATGTGATTTTATACATTAATAATTTTGTGAAACAAATAAATGCATAATCGTCATAATCGTAAAACCATGATTATTCCTCAGACAATAATCGTACCAACAAAATCTATAATCGCTGCATTCAGATATCAGTGGTGGAAAGAGTACTGAAAAAATATACTGAATTAAAAGTACCATTACCTTCCAAAAAATTTTTGTGTGAGTAGAGTAAAAGTACTTGTCCAAAAAACTACTTGAGTAAGAGTAAAATAGTAGCCTTAATTTAACTCATGAGTATTGAGTAGTGAGTACTGAGCTGTAGGGGTTGAAGACTTCAGATTTTTTGAAGTCGACTTTTATGTGATGAAAGTCGTGTCGAAGTCGACTAGTCGCTGATGAAGTCATTATGGAAACAAATAAGTCTGGGGCTGTGACAAACACCTTGTGCACAGCTATGGCATATGACACAGCGCTGCCCACATGGCTGTTGCTCCTACAGGGGTGTAATTTTCACTGGGGACAGGGGGGACATGTCTCCCCACCCCACTTTTCAAAATCACGTTTGTGTCCCCCCACTTTCAAATTCGTTTGTTATGATTTTTTAACCGCACACCGTCATCGCCTCGGAGGAGCAGGACCGAGCAGGGCACAGACGCACGCGACCAAGAAGATCGCGTGCACACTCTAAAAATAGCTCACTGAAAGTTCTAATGAGCAGGTATCGCGGTTGCGGCACAGTCAGCAAAGAAACACCAGAAGACGCAACAGATGACTTTAATGTCATCATGGGTGAAAAGAAAGAAAGAAAGGAGATGCGAGTTGGTTGATTCAGTAAATTAGCTCAGGTCAGAATAATCATATTTTCTGTCTACACCTACGTTGCCTGAGCTAACGTTAACATACACGGTTGCTAGGTAAGTTAACAGACTTGTTAGCTAAATATTTAATGTAGAACAGTGGTTCCCAAACTTGGGTACGTGAGGCTACAGAGGGGGTACACGAATAAAAAAAAAATGCTGAGTTTTGCGGCGTTTCGTGAACGAATCGTTCGCGAAAGTCATTGATTCAATGATTTATTTATAAATACAGCCACTTAGTTACTGAATGAACAAATGACTCTGACTCACGCATTGAGACAGTGACTTATCGCCACCTACTGGCGGTTTTAGTATTTAAAAATCACTTTTCACTTTTTTATCATCATTGCATATTATTAATCTATTTAACTTTTTTTTTTAAAACATTAATATTCTATTTATAAAGAGAAAAAATGCATTGGAAAGTCAATTTAGGGGAAAAGGTGCAGTCTAAGTGAAAGAGAGGGGGTAGCCTACGCAGAAGATTCAAGATTTTTATTTGTCACATTCATGGTTATATAGAGCAGTGTTTCCCAAACGGGGTGCCGTCTGTCGAGAGCAGGGGTGCAGTGTAAAAAAAAATTTCAATATTTTTAAATTGCTAAAATGTTTAAAAACACATTATATAATATACATTCGGATGGGCAATGTAGGAGTTGCACCGAAATTCGGCTGACGAAAATGAGTCACCGCCCCCCCCGCTCAGGTTTCACTTTCACGTGGTGTGACGCTCTGCGTATTATCCGCTCTATGCGTGTGCCCTCCGCTCAGTCGCTCCACTCGTATACCGTTCATGCGAATCGGAACAGCAAAGTCCACTCAAAAATCAAGCTGACAGGAAACATGGATGTAGTACAGTATAGTTTCTGTCTGCAATAGCCCTACTGTGTTGTAACATGGTGTGGTATATGGGCAACTCTGGTAACGCTGCCCTCTCATTCATTGATCTGCTAACCGCTATGTTATGCTCACATGTTCTGATAATAGCTTTCTAGGACTAAACATTATTTGGATAAATGGTAAAAAAAAAGTTAAATATCTTAACCCTACTGTTAGACCTACCTGAAAAACTAAAAAGCAATTTATTTAATTCGAAGGCCTGTCGTTATTTTTTATTTGTGCTATCATAATTAATTTCTTTATTTGTTCTTATTTAATTACTGACTGCTTACTTGTCATTTTATATTCAATTCAAAGTTTGAAATCAAGCTACTGCACCAAAATTACCCCACTGTAAAATTAAAAAACACTGAGTGAGCAAAAATGTTTATATATGTATAAAAGCCTACATTAAAAACTGTCATATAAATTGGTCTCTTCATTAGAAATTAGCCTACTGATTGCCACCATTGATGGACAATTTTTAATATTAAAAATATCTGTATGACATTATATTCTGCAGTTCTTCCCTGTTGTACCGAATATCTATGTACAAGAGAAGAATGTGCAAACAGGTTGTACAGGGTAGTTACATAGCAGCAATAGAGGTAAAAAAGTAAATAAGTAAAATATTACAGAAATTGCTGTGTGCAAGCGACAATGTCAGTAAATTAAGTGTCTTACTGATAATTAAGTGAAGTCATTACTAGCTAGGTAACAGACTGAACAGAAATGCCTCAGGGGGTACTCCACTCTAAAAAGTCTGGGATCCACTGATGTAGAACATTCTGTCCTGTACAACAAGTGATTAATTTGATATTTTCAGGTACAGCGGTTAGTTTGAAATAAAAGTTTAACAGTGGAAATTGAGTCTCACATTATTTAAACATTATTCAAAACATTAATGGTGAACATTTTCGACTTTATAAAATGATTCTCTTAAGTCTGGCGATTCGGCCCCCTATAAACAATAAAGGAAGGCGGGGGGAAAGTAAGACATATTTTTCTTATAGGCCTACATAGTTTAGAAGCCTACTATAATTTTTGGCAGAATTGATCATTAATCAACTTAATTATTTCCTGGATTTTGTATCACCATAGTCCCTAAATGTATGTACATGCAGGAAATGGGATTCAAATCGAAAACATTTTCCCCCCATTTTGTGTCCCCCCCACTTCTCAAACCAAAGTTACACCCTTGTGCTCCTATAACAGCTATTTTTATCAGTTATTTTGTCTTTGAGTCATTATGTTTCTGCTCAGATTTCTGGTCGTTCTAAATCAGATACAGATAAAGTAGCACAGTAAAGATTACATTAATATGAATGCATTAGTGAGACAGCGATTGCGTGTGTGAATTAATTCTTCCTGGCAGCGTCTCTACTAGTAGTGAAGCTGTGGAATTTACTAGTTATTAAGAAATATATGCTTGAACTTTTCAGTTTCTAAGCTATCTTATTGAGAAATCACAGAACAGTGTTTACAATACATTTCCTCGCTGAATGATTCTGTGCGCGTGATGTACGCGCTACTGTCTGTAGTGTGTGCGTTACAGTGCAGCAGCGCATTAGATTAGAACGGCGATTAACTTAACTGTACAATAGGCTTTTTAAAACATGCATTCTCCCGTTCAATTTCAAGCATCCAGTAATATAATCACACATGACTTGTGGAGCGCTTTCAGAGTATGCATTTATTTGTCATTTGAACTGTCTGGAAACGGAGCGTAAATGTGTAATTCCTTCAAAGATTTCTTATCCTGCTGCACCCTCTATAGGACCAGCGACTAATCAACGTCAAGTTTAAAGCGTCATGGCAGAGCACTGAAGTCGACTAGTCGATTAGTCTGTGCAACCCCTACCGAGTTTTGACTGCCAACTCTTTAAAATACAACAAAACAGCACGGAAACAGTATTCAGTTGAAAAAAATATGAAAGTTATTCTCAGTACAATCATCACCATTTAAATCATAAAGTTTGAAAAAATAGATTTAAAATCATGTGTAAGGCCACTGAGACAGCATGCTGTTGTTGCACATAAAAATACCTAAAGCAACCTGGTACAATTTACTCGAATTTTTATGCTGGAAATGCTATTACACTTGTAAGGAAAACTGGATTAATAGCGAAGTAGTATTTCTGGTGCGAAACTTTTTACAAAGGACAACACAGACCGCGCATGTCTCTTTGCTGAGCCGTGGCGGTCTCGGTGAATCAGCAGCATCCGCAACTGAATGGAACAAAAAGTGTTGAAATTGTTTATGCGTGAGTGCACTTTCTAAATGAAGGCAGATTGTACAAAATGTATAAAAAAATTAATAAAAAAAAAAACATTACGCGAGGGAGCCGAGGGAGCGCAGACGCGCGTCTCATAAGTGAGTGGGAATTTACCGAACGGGGCACTTGCGGGAGTTAACACTGTATGCAATACCCGCAACCTCACACCAAATTTCAGGCCGTGTAGATAGGCAAGCATATATACAAATCATTTAGTAAGCAGAAATCCAAAATTTACCATAACATATTAAGTTAGAGGAAGATGCGACTGAATTGATGCTTGAAGAATGCACTTCCAGCAGCCACGATAAACAGTTGGCGGTTAAAGTTTCTATGCACAATTTCATTTGACGAAAGTCACGAGACCTATCACTATCTATCCAATCACGTTGATGGATAAAAAATAAATTAAAATAAGCATGTAACGGCCACAAACGGAGGAAAATAGCGGAGTAAAAGTACCGATGCATCACTTAAAATATACTCAAGTAAAAGTACACAATTTTTAAACTACTCAAAAAAGTACAATTACTGATAAAAACTACTTAATTACTGTAACAAGAGTATTTGTAATTCGTTACTTCACACCCCTGCCGATATGAGACTTTAGTCTTTGCATCTTTACAGATCTTCTTTATGCACCAGAGCTTGTAACACTCAAAAGAGAAAGGAAAAAATTAAATCGCATAATATGACCACTTTAAAATTATATATTATTAGCAGCCATGAAATTGGCTGATATCAAATGCCACGCATTTCACACTCGCGCAAATGAGGATTAGAGCCTGTAGCCGGTGAAGGAGTCTCCAACCACAAACACAGACGTACATTGTCTGCTGATATAAGGCATTTCATTGCATTTTAACAAGTAATCTGAACAGTCTATATATGTGCAATATTTTAACCGAGCCCTCACTAACGCCAGTTGTTAAAACGCATCTCATCCTTGTTTCTGTGGCTGTGCGTTGGGCTCGTCATGGGGCGCGCGGTCCAGAGCGCTGTATGACTGATGTTCTGTTTCAATTAAACTTTACTCCCTATATGAAACTTACCTGTTTGTAAAAAGTTTATATTTAACATGTGCGTGTTGTCCACATTTAGTGGTTAAACTGTGGTCTTTAAAATAATCTACTTTTGATTTTCACCGGAACTGCAGACCTTTTAGACTGGATAAACGTCTGTGCTTGATGCGGAAACTTGTCACAGGACGTGCGGTCCTAATAGCGATGTATGACTGTTGTATGCGAATATATATGAAATGGATGTTAGTTTATCAGTATGTTTGAAAGCATATTATTTAGATTATTGGTGCTTTCATAGGCTCTCTCTTGTGTGCCTGCGCGGTGTAAAAACACAATAGTTATAAAATAATTATATAAATATGCTGCCCGTAGCATTACGGGGTTCAGCACATTAAGGCATTTAAGGTGCTATATTTTAGGGTCTAGGCCAACCTGGATGTATGGCTGAACGTACCACCATCCAATGGAGACTCGAATATGTCCCCGACACACTGCAACTGCCCTGATTAAACTAGTTAATTAATACTCAATAAGCATACTTAAACACATACAGAGACACACACACATACACAGACATACATGCACACACATTTTGTTGCACATATAGATATTTGAAATGAATGATAGGTGACAAAACTTATTGCAAGTCTTCTCTTTTTAAGAGTGTATAAGTCATTTTCAGGTTTCACTGTAATCATAATCTGGCATAATTGTCTGTATGAACAAAATGGTCAACTTTGACTCAATGTGATTTTAAATGTCATAATGATTTTATAATGTCTTAGCATGAATCCATAAGCTAACCTATGAATAGAACTGTTTCAGTGCATTTAATGAGCCCATTGGTGGTCTTCCGCTGCCATCTAGTGGTTATAATTGCAATTTCTCATACAACACTGTTTTTAACGTTTATAACTATTATAGTGTTATTTTTTTGCCCAATCACTCTTAAATTTTACATGCTTGTTTAGAATGAAATTATGCATCATTTTACACAGTTTGAGACTTATTATAAAATGACCAGTTTATATTTGTCCAAATGCAAATGTTCAACATATTTTTGATAATTATTGACCTAGAGAGTCTAGAGAATAGTACTGCACTGATTTTTATTGATTTTGAGTTTAAAACCTTCGACTAGTTCACAATTAACAGTTTGATTGACAGCAGTGATCCTATAGTCATTATTCAGAATGAGGAGATCCATCAAATGATATGAAGATATAGTGTATAAGTTAATATATGAACATTTTATTTCAATTTGAGGTCATTTACTACAGAAATACTGTTTTTGAGACCATTTTAACTGTTGTAGCGCCACCTATAGTTCGATCTGCATGAAACTTGGCATGCTTGTTAAGAGTCATCCGACACATGTTTCTACCACGTTTTGTAAAGTTTTGAGTTTTTGTTTAGGTTTTACAGGTTTCGGGGTATATTTGACCACTGCCTTTTCTAAATTACCCCGTTAAAGGTAAACAAAGCAATTTTGTAAAAAAAAACAAAATTCTATATTTATTTGATAATTATTGATCTAGAGAGTCCAGAGAATATTACTGCAGTGGTTTGATCGAGATTGAGCGAAAAACCTAGGACTAGTTCGCAAAAGTAGGTTTTTAACATATTTGTGAATATTTAATGAATGATTTGATTGACAACAATGGTTCTTCAGGCAAAGTTGCTCGTTATGAGGAGACTTATAAAATGATATGCATATTGTGGGGATGACTGAAAAACCACGTGATTACAGAGCCAAAAAAACTAATTAGCGCCAACTAGTGGCCGATTTCTTTCAAAATTCTTACAGACCTTTAGGGCCATGAGTCGAACATGCCCACCGAGTTTCGTTCTGATCGACCTCCGTTAACCTTGTCAAATAGGTGCTTAAAAGATTTTGGCATATGGCGGCCATGTTTTTTTAGATATGGGAATGTCCTCATAGAAACTTGTGCCCCTTTGGACAAAGACACTGCATATCAATTTTCAAGTTAATCGGACAAATGGTTGAGTAGTTATAGCCATTTTTATGTTTTTTCCAATCTTGTAGCGCCACCAATTTTTTTTATTTTGACCAAAGATTGAGCTCTTACACACGTGTACCGAGTATGGTGAAGATATCTCACTCCGTTCAAGAGTTATAGCCATTTTAGTAAAATTGGCGAAAATTTAGACTTTTCGATAATTATTGATATTCACTGTCCAGAGAATTTTTCCAGAGAAAGTTTTGAGTCTACAATAAACGGTCTAGGAGTTATGAGCAGTTTTGCGTTTTCGATCGCTGTAGTGCCCCCAATAGGCCGATTGGAGTGAGTCTTTGGATCTGAGTAGCGGTCAATACTACTACCATCTGACCAAGTTTCAGCTCTCTAGGCCTTACGGGTTATTCTGCACAATCAGTTTCAGAGAAGAATAATAATAATAAAAATCCTAACAATTACAATAGAGTTTCAGCACTACGTGCGGGAAACCTAATAATAATAATTTGCATTTAGCAGCGCTTATCCAACGCGATTACAGTGATTCAGGCTATAAATTTTTTTACCCGTTTGTGTTCCCTGGGAATCGAACCACAACTTTGCCGCTGCTACGCAAATGTTCCATTGAGCCACAAAAATGAAATAGCCTATGATAAGTACAGAGAGTCTCTCTCTTGCCCCCACCCACCAATGCACGATAATATAGTCTATCGGCGATCTCACGGACTGGCGATATTACGATTTGAAAAATGACCATATCGCCCAACACTAATACACATTCATGTTGAACTGTTCCCAAACTATAATTCCAGACTAAAATGTGAAATGAGTGAAACATTTTGAAATATGATAGGCAACCTTTTATTGCATCTAAATGTTGTAGGACTCGTCTGCATTTTAAATTGCATTCTTCTGTGATTTATTAAAGGGCATACTGACGAGCAAAACATGATTTTTATCATTCCTGCGTTACCAGGAAAGGTAATTAGAATACAGTAATAGTCGATCCTGTCTGTGTCAATAATGCTAATCAAAAAACAAAAAGAGAAAATCACTCACTGCTGACTGGAGAAAAAACAGAAACGATGTATTGTCATTCATAGTGTTGTATTTTACTTTATTCAGTTTCTGAGTACTGTATATGTGTCTGGATGCTAGGTGCCAAGTTCAGCAGCTGTACTACAGAAAGCTGACAGAAGCACTGAAGTAAAGATATGCTGCTAGGAAAATTATACAATGCCTCATAGGGGTGGGCGATATAGCCTCAAAATGATATCACGATTTTTCAAGAATATTTGTGATAACGATATTTATGACGATATACAAAAAAAAAAAAACATGGAACGTTTTATTGGTGATTGCAGCTGGCAGGCAGCAGCATTTAGTGCAAACAAAATGAAGGGCATTTTCCATCGTTTTCCAATGAGCTACTGTCATCAATGACAGTCTACCTAATTTGAAGTGTAAATCTATTGTCATAAGGTGGCAGAAGCAGCTGTGTGCTTGACTTGAAGCAGACCGATCGGTTCAAATACAGCGAGTGACTTACCCCTTATTTACCGCTAATTTTCGTCATCAAGAGGGCTTGCGGAAAACCGCGCACCTCATTTGCGTGCAGGCAATAGGCTTGTTTGAGATGAGCAAAATCTGCACAGAACCGATCACCGGTGATCACCGCGAGATGCATGCCGGTTAGAAAAGTGTATGAGTTACGTCCGACTTGCTCTGATGTCATGCTGACGTGTGCAAAAAAACCTCTCGCGACGGCGAGGCGGCCGTGTCGGATTGTGCAGTCGAGCCCAGTTGCTCTCCACGGACTGCGCTGATCAAAAGCATGATGGGAAACGACTGACTGACGACACAACTGAATGCTCATTGGTTCAGACAGCTGTGATGCTGCATTCTCTTCTAAAAAAAATATTTCTTTATCTGGTTTCATGTGATTAAGCATTTAAATTATGCATGAATATTCCCAAACACTATGACGATCTCAGCAGCCGAGCTGAACGCGACTCAGATTCACTCTCTGCCAGCAGGTGGTGCTTTAAGCGTTTCCTTGGTTTCCGCTGTAAGCAGCGCTGCACTTATGAACTTTATGCATTATACAGAGGCAAGAGGAACTGGCTCGCGGTTAATCGTTACATCCTTATTTATTTCCATATCTCCAATAATTATAACAATCATTACCCTTAATGGGAATGCTTTCCAACATGCTTTAGACATTGAGAATAATGTAAGATTTATGTGTTTGTTCACATTAAGCTCACAGAGATACCAGAAATCTAGTTTATTGTCGCTAAATCTGGATTTCCATTTTATTTTTTTCTAGATTTTGTTTTATGATTCAATACAAATTTATCATAAAAAAGGGTGTCTAATTAAAATAATTAATAAAACTTTAACAATTAAATCAATCTTTTAAATATCTTTTAAATGCTGAAATATAAATGTAATTTACAACAAAACATTGCATTTGTATTTTTTTGTCAAATAAGATGCTGCAAAACAGAACTGTATAGAATAAAACATGGATGAAAAATATCTTGGTTGTATGATATTCCTTAAAATTATTATTATTTATTACTTTGAGAAGTACATTTTAGTGTACAATAGTGATATATTTCTGTCATAATTTCTTCAATTTAAACCAGACTTTTATTTTGACGTGTTGTCGTGAAGGTCTTTTAGTTTTACTTTCAGTTTCAGTGTGTATTTGACAGTAGCTTTGCTCAAAAGAAAGGGTGAAAAGTTATGAAGTGACTCTCAGAGCAGCTCAGGAGATGAAGTTCATATGTTCATGTCCTTATTTATTAAAAGGCAGACGCTGAAATCACAGTGAGCGTCACATGTATCAGACAAAACCGTACTGTTCATTTATGCAGAGACATGCAGAGTTAGCCTATTAGCGACAAGCACTGACTGGCTGTTAGATTAATCCATATCGAGTAAAAATGTCTTATCATCGTTATCGACATTTTATCGCAACTCTATATGATATTGTTTTATGGCCTAGCCCTAGTCCCAAGTCTCTCACTGTAAACACAAGTAATAATTTGATGTCCCATTCTGTCCAGTGTAGACAGGAACTTTGAATGTTGCAAACCATGCAACATTTTTGCAAAACTGTTTTAGCTCATTTTGTTGTGACTCTTTAAAGTATACTCACCGTAAACAAACGCACTGAGAAACACTGCTCTACAGAGTTTAATGGTAAGCTGCATTTTATTGCATTAAGCATCGTTTTCCTCCAACTTTCTGCAAACCTACGAGAACAGACCTACTAATCATTTTTGGATCATGAACCAGCAGTTGAGAAGAAAAAAAAAACTGCTCTGGACCAATCGTAAAATACGTAATAGCTGTCACAATGACTTCACTCCTTTTGGATAATGGAAGTAAAAAATTTATTTCTCACCCTTCTTACGAAAAATAGCATTGAGGAATCGGTCTGCTTGGCACTGGAGTTTATCAGAGGTGGACAGGCCCTGAGGTGGGGGGGTTTCAGCAGGGGGTGGCGAGCCAGGCACGGCCACAGCAGGGTGGCTCTAGGTCACAAAAAGTAATAGTCAGTTACTGACCTCTGTCAGATACAGCCCATACTAGGGCTGCATGATTAATCAAATGTGATTGTCATGCGCATCTTGTCAGTAAAGTCGGTTCTGTAATCAGTAGTAAATCTCCATCACCTGCTTTCAGATGGAGCAGCATTTACTACACAGAGCCGTAGTTCACTGACATGCTACGCAAAAAAAATTGCAGACGATATAATCGTGCAATTATGAAATCTAAGAAATCATTTGCGATAATGACAGCTTGTTTATGTAGCTTCTCTGTGAATAACAGCTCTGTGTAGTAAATGCTGCTGCTTTTTCAAACTCACTTCATAACGTCAGTCGAGTGTTAAATTAAATCCTTCTGTGAGATGACGTGGCTTCTTTTATACTGAATAAGGCACGCAATATTTCATAGTATTCTAAGCAGGGATAAAGTCTATGTCGATTAGCAGATTATAATAATGTACATAATGAAAATTTATACTAAGCAAATCGATAAACATAGTATTGTCGTAGTTGTATGTTTTAGTACGGATCAATTATAAAAGCAGTTTATTTCTGTTATACAGCTAAAATATAGCCTTTCCGGGGTTTCTTATCGGGGCGTATTTGGACTTTCTGCGCGAGAGCGCCCTCTGTCCTTCGGATGGAGATTTACTACTGATCACAGAACTGTGCTTCACTGAGATACACGACAATCGTAGCTTTTACCTAATCGAGATTATGATTTCATTCGATTTATCATGCAGCCCTAGCCCATACAAGTGTTAACTACAGTCTCACAGGCTCGAGTTGTCCGTAGTTATAATTAATGAACTTGTTTAACCATATTATAAAGAGACTGCATTAACAAACAGAACAACAGCTGCTAATCAGCAACTATTTGTCCTATACAAATGTCAAAGCATGACTGTTCTTGCTAACAAACACCCCAGAATAAGCACACCTTTTTTGTGGCTTTTGAGGGTTGACTCACATTCGGTTTCTCTAGCTGCAGGTTGCAAAAAGAGCAGTTTGCATTAATGGACCAATCATCCACATCCTCTGGTTCACACTCTGAGGGAGAATCATATGAATATTCATCAGCGTCAAAAAAGGTTGAATTTTCTATGACCAAGCATGGATGAATATTACCACACACACAACATAAAACTCACCATCAAATATATTGAGATCTTGCAGCAGCCTTGGTCCATATATTCCCTCCAGTATACTTTCAAACCCTGCAAAAAATAAATTAATAATTGTAATTTGTAAAAAAAAATAATAATAATCCAAAGGAGTAAAAAAGTATCCTAGAAAACAAATACATTATCATAAACCTACACAGATCTGTCACAACCCTTACCTGCCAAAAAGTGGTGGTTGATGGTTTTGTTAAAAGGTAAAAGGTCTACAAATGTAAAACTGTTTCTTTTTACAATATTGGCTAATAAAAATTAATTTTACATGCAATATACAATTCTATGAAATGCTCTAACAACAAATGCAAATACTCCCTGCACACAAAATCATTAGTTGCAAGACAAGCATAGGTCTACGTTAAAAAAAAAAAATTCAGGTGGTCACGATGCTATGATAAAACTCAGAGTGTAAATATTATTATAGCTTATTTATATAAAAGTGAGAAAAGCTCATATTTGCAGTGCTGCTGCATGGTATGCATGAATGATACCCTTCACAGCTACATTCACATTATGTTCTTAAAAAAAACACACAAAAGCTCACCCAAGAATGTCACATTCTGCAAATACTAATCAATCTTTTCTGGTTGCATGGGGGTTTTTTATTTTCAAAGCATTAAAGCAACAAATGACATTTTATACATGTTTAATGAACCATCCTATCATGAAAAATCTAGTTTTAAACACGCCAAATCTCTGTATGTACCCTTAAAAACCTCAGAGGCCTTGACCTTCTCGACTGTATCCAACCCTTAAAACCATACAACAAATCACAATCTATTAAACTCACCCTATATTTACAACAATTATACTCTGTTGTAGTAAAAACAATTTGAATTCTTTAAATTTTCATTTTAATTAGCACAAATTCAATATATAGTACCGTTTACAGCAGTGTATAAAATGCATGTCAACAGTTTCGCAATAAGCCGGAGGTTATCGAGTGACCAGTTTATGCAGTAAAGGTTAGTCATGTGAATCTGTGGGTTTACGCTGAACACCATGAACTCTGCCAAACAAGTGTCAACAACACTACTAGTTCTACCACGTTTTAAAAGAGAGTAAGCTGGGTATCTATTCAACTAACGTTAACGTTACCCGTTTTCAAAACGCCAAAAACCGTTCAGTAATTTAGTAAAGAAACACTCTAATGACTTCTTAAAACTCTATCGTTACTACTTTTGGACATCTCAACAACAATTTATGGCAATGGTGCAAATGGCCGAATTATTCACGCAAGACATTCAAAAGCCGGACCCTAATGATGAATTATTATCATAATACAATCACGCGGTAGTTTGTATATCGGTATTCGGTGCAGAAAGGGTCAGTGAGTGCAAAGCTAACTCGGTTATCGAGGAATCATGAAGTAGGCACAAAGAAAATGGAGCCGGCAGAGCTCGCTTGGTCGGTGTCCGTTTCTTCTGTTAGCTACAAAGGCTTCCTCGGGCTCGCGCGGACCACGGCTCTCTATGTAAATGATTATTTTTGAACTTGACACACGCTCGCTTAGCAACTCCGAGAGCTAGCAGCTGCTGGGGGAGGGAGCTCCGCGAGAGAAAGAAACTGAGCGGATGGATGTTGCGATGTGTCCGCGTTTGGAATAAACGTTACGCAAATACGGCTTTTCCGAGCGCTGGGTGATTTAATCTTACCGACACAGTGGATGAGTTTGTGTCGCCATGAGTCGAGTTCCCGCCGGAATCCTTTTCTTTCGGCCGTGCATCTGGAGCTCCGGCACTGGGTCGCCATTCTGTCCGTCCGCCTCCCCGGCTCTGAGCGTGACGTCACCGCGCGTCATCCATATCGCGGCTCCGGTTGATTGACACGTGTCAGAACAGGCTAGAGGCGGGGCTTAGCGTTGTAAACAACCCCCAGTATATGTGCATTTATTTAGCAAAATTGCTGTGCTGTTTGAGTTAGGGAAAATTACAGTAGCCGTTTGATGAACTGAATGCAGTGTATCTGAATGCCAGTGTTTAATTTAATATTATGTTCTGCACCTGTCATCTATAACTCTCGTAGCCTACTAGTATTACCATTAAATAATATTCTTCCTATCAACCTCGCTGGGGATAATCATCAATCACACAATTGTACAAGACCTTTACAATGTGTGCATAAACTATCAGCTCTTATGTAACATTTTTGTAGCCTTCTTTTTAATCATCAACCAAAAAGAAAAAAAAAAGCCCCCCCTGATTATTTGTATTTATTTATTTATTTAGTCATTTACTAGACGCTTTTATCCAAAGCGACTTCCAAATGAGGACAACAGAAGCAATCAGTTGTAGTATTAAAACAACTAAAAACAGATCCAACACTAAAAGCTAAAGTATATTATATTAATATAACATAATATATATTATATTGTATTATGATTATAATGGTAATGCTGTGCTAAAACGGCTGCTAGTTTAATAATACTGTAGAAGTGGCACAGAAAAGCAGCTTTACCGATCAGGAGAATCAACCAGATGCTGCGTTATGTCGAGTAAAATGTAAATGATAAAATTGTGGGCACAATATTTTCATCATTCAGTTGTGCTCTATGCATTTAACTGTGGTAAATCATGAATTATAAATCTACAGATCTGTCCTTTTGTCTTTTACATTATCAAATTGTTACATTAAACCTAAGTTGCCCCTCCCTCATTCACTAAGTGACACGCACCACACACACACACACACACACACCAGACACATCACATAGATGTATTGAAGTCCCACTGTCCAGAGAGGACGGCCTCCGAAGAACAATGAGTTAATGCCACATGCCTGCAAGCTGAGCACGATGTCCCACCACACACACACAACACACTTCACACGACTCACGCAAACACACGCACACACAGAGAGGGAGGGGGAGGGGGGATAAGGGAGAGAGAACATGTCTGTTTTACAATTCAGTATGCTGCTTCTAATTCAGATGCACATGCAATTTATTTGATATTCCCCTTCTCCATTTTGGATCAATATACAGGTCATATATGAAAAGTATCGATCAACATGTTTTAATTTTACAAATTGTCCATGTGTGTAAAATCCATGCTGATATCAAAATCAATTTCAAAATCAGTCTTTCTGATACTTTCACACTGCATGCATTCAATCCCACGTGACAATATTCCTGCATGACTTTCAGTTTGAACCTCAAATTTCTACCAGAATCACTGAATCCATTTTTGGAAACTATAATACCAACAAAATTGGAAAAAAATGAAAGAAATACTATCTCTTAGCTTCTCTCTCTCTCTCTCTCTCTCTCCTCTATTTCAATTGTTTAAGAGTGCTTTATTGGCATGACAAAATTATACATTTGTATTGCCAAAGCAATTGCAACTGAACTGCTTACAAATAGTGCACATATGTATTAACAAAAGAAAAAGAAGATCAGAATAGTATGATATAATATAGAAAAAGTATTAATCCATGTAGTGCGAATTACTAATGTATGTAAGTATATAAACTAGAAATAAAATTAAATAAGTGATTAGACAGATTTACAGAAGCAAAATGTACATCTCAGTAATATAATACAGTAATTTGGCATAATATAATCTACATGTGCTGGAAACATCAGATCAGGGCAGGTTGAGTGTTTTCTCTTCTGTGGTGACAGGCAGACACATATTGAGCAGCAAACACTCGGCAGTTCTTCTGTTCTCCTAACAGATACGGTAGTTTCTCCTGGTTTGAAAGAGTTTTAAATGTCTGATGATCTGCTGTATTTTATCATAGAACACTCTCCGTATATCTGTGTATTTGGGGCATTCTGTTAGGAAGTGCCGTTCTGTTTCCATCTGATTCAGATCACAGGTGCACAGTCCCTCGGCTATCTCTCCTCTCTTCTCTCTCTCTCTCTACCCTGTGCCCTGTTTGCTGGTGGAATATTCACCACCATAGCACTCACATGTGCGTAGTATTTAGGTAACTCAAACAAATATTCAACCAATAATTAAATTATTTTGTATGTAGAAAAGTAGGTGTAGCATTTGTTTTCTTTTTTCTTTTGACCATTTTTTTATTGTTCATTATTGGAAAGACATTAAAAAATGTTCCAGTTCTCTAATTATTTCAAGCTTTGCCACATAACAACTTTGTTAGAATGACATCTTGCATGTATTCAGGCATGTTTTAAATTGCGCAAAGTCCTATTAACTAACAGTAAAACAAATAGTGCAGAAATAAAAAAAAAGAGACTGATTTATTGCACACACATATTTTGATAACAATATTTTAGTTAACTTCCCCCTCATTGTGTAAATCCATACCTGCTTTTGAAGTCTCTCTAAGGAGGTCTGCCTTATATTGTGCTTACTTTGAAGGAGCCAGGCATATAAAGTCATCTGATTCATCTTGGTCATGTTACTGTACATAGATTGCTGACTCGCTGTAACTACATATTCTCTAATTCTAATGAGTCCCTGATGAAGGTGGAAACCATGCCCCTCCTCCATAGCTACCATGGCTAAAGGTCTATGTATATTCATGTGAGGGGGAGGTAAGGACAGCATTGTTCCATTGGCAGGCACATTCATTATTGTAAAGGATTGTATCTATGTAAACCTTACTGGTGTAAAGATCAATCCACTGAAGGCGAGCATAAGTGAGAACCCAAGTGCAGTTTATTTAAAGTGATCCAAACATCCAAACATAATCCGAGACTTGACTTGACATGAACAGACATAGCATGAGCAGACTTGACATGAACAGACTAGACTCACCAACAGTGGGTTAAATACATTCAATACACGACGTGGGCACAATGGGAACATGAAGCTACTTTTAGCAGACAAGGAGGGTCACATGACATTAACAAACCAATGGGGAACAAGACACATTACTAAGACTACCAATCAGAACATGACACATACGCAAGGCAGAGAGACACGAGGCAAGGGAAGCATGACACTAGCATGGACCATGAAACAATTACAAAATAAAAGACATGGAGAACATGAACATGAAACAAACACCACGAATACCCCCCTCTAAGAGGCGGCTCTGACCCACTATGTAACTCCACCCCAACCAACACAACGTCGTAGGGTGGAGGACTGGAGGTGGTCCAGGGGGTGGGATGGAGGGCCAGGCCCGTGAAGGGGAACAAGGCAGAGAGGGGAGCCATGGCAGAACGGGGAGCCATAGCGGAGCAGGCAGACCGGGGGGGCCATGGCGGAGCAGGCAGAGCGGGGGGCCATGGCGGAGCAGGCAGTGCAGGGTGGCCGGGTGGTGACGGCAGAGCAGGAAGCCATGGTGGTGCAGAGGCATGGACAGACCACTTGCCTGTGACCAAACAAGCAGAGAGTTCTTGAACGGCCTCCTTGGCCGTGAAAGGACAGACTGTGAGTTCATGAACGGCCTCCTTGGCCGTGACAGGGCAGACAGTGAGTTCATGGACGGCCTTCTTAGTCATGACAGGGCAGACTGTGAGTTTGTGAGCGGCCTCCATGTCTGTGGCAGGACAGACAGTGAGTTCATGACCGGCCTCCTTGGCCGTGGCAGGACAGACAATGAGTTCATGAATGGCCTCCTTGGCCATAACAGGACAGACAGTGAGTTCATGAACGGCCTCCGTGGCCATAACAGGACAGGTGGTGAATTCATGGACGGCCTCCGTGGCCGTGGCAGGACAGACTGTGAGTTTGTGAGCGGCCTCCATGTCTGTGACAGGACAGTCTGTGAGTTTGTGAACAGCCTCCGTGGCCGTGACAGGGCAGTCTGTGAGTTCATGAACAGCCTCCGTGGCCGTGACAGGGCAGACAGAGTTCGGAAGTGGATGCCACCACCTCAGGAGGTTATGCAGCAGATGCCGCAACGTGTCTGAGGGCCTCTGCTCCTTGAGGTGCTTTGGGTGTGGCTGCTGGGGGGAGCCTGGTGGTTTGGTTTGGGGTGTTGTTGTGCTGTGGGGATTGTTGTGTTCTTGGGCTTTCTGAGGGGTGGCTTGTCGTGTGAGGTTTCCAGGGGCGGATGCCGCCACCGGGTCTGATTGTTCGGCCAGCGATTCGTATTGCCATAAATAGATAGGCTCTGTGAGACGGAACTCGTTGGACGAGGCGAGCCTCAGAGCGACGGCGGGTTGGGTTTAAGAGGGCCCAGAGCGGACTCGGGATATGGAGTGCAGCCTGCAGGATGGCGGTTCCATGAAACCCCACACCTCAGAAGGGCGACCACCTTGAACAGGAAGAGGTCCAGCATATGTGTCTGTACCTCTAAGATGGCTTGCTGATATCGCTGACTTACCGCAGCCAGCGATGCCTGCATCTCGCCCGACATCAAGGGGGTGCCCTCCGACTATCATCAGTCCCCTTCGTCTGGCCCAAGCATCGGCTAGCCGACCTGCAGAGGCTGGCGGCCATCGTGGGCCCGGAGGACCAGGCGTGCGGCCATCCTTGCACCGATTGGGGGACGTGTCGAGCTTGGCCGGCCTGACATGTGACAAGCTCTGGCTTGGCAGACCTGACGGAGCAATCCACTTGAGGTACAGACCGGTGATGGTCAATCACCTGTTCTTGGCAATACCTAGTGTTAATCATGGCTAATTGAATTTGCACACTGACGATTGAGTACGCTGAGCGTTTGACACTAACTCGCATGACGGAGCAGGGCCTGGAGTAGCCGAAACATAGGGACGATTATGGCAGCGTGGATTGCGAGCAGACTGAACGGATACTAATGGGAGGATAAGTGGCTTGGAACAGGACATTTGCTTGAAAGAATTGAGCTTGGCAGTGCATGAAGTGGGTGAATAAGCAGGTGGTGCATTGAGCTCGTGTCCAATAGACTTGAGAAGGAGCAATTGTGGTCAGGAGTAAAAGCCTCATGGACAACTGCTTGGCTACCAGAAAGACTGAATGCGGGTGGCAGCATGACGTGAACAGCGACTTTTGTGAGGATACGGTGGCATGATCCTCCTGACACCCCGGCATAAAAGCAGATCCCCTCAACCGCAGAGCAAAGTCTATATACTCACCATGGGACCAGTTAACCTTTCCCCAGGAAGCTGGGAGCAAATGGCTCGTTTAAAGCCCATTACTGAAAATTCTTTGAGCGCCACGTCATTAAATCCACCTGGGGAGACAGTTTACAAATCCTCCACTAGAAAGAGTCCTCAAAGGCCGCTCACCATGGGGATGAAGGCGAAGGGGCGTAACTGCCTGGGGGTCATTTTGCGTCGTAACGTATCGGGGTAGAGTCATCAGTGTGTAGAGATCACATAATGAGAAACCCAGTGGTCAGTTTATTTACAGGAGTGCTCCCAAACTACCGAACAATAATCCGAGACACAACTTTCTACTAAATTACTTGACATGAACCGGGCGCGTTGACAGTGACTTGACTTAACAAACATACAGAGCAACTTGCCATAACAGACTGACTCCCACCGGGGTGTAATCATTCATACCCACCCGCTCACAATGGGGACCTGAAGGCTACTTATCGCAGACACGAGCGGGTCACATGACATACAATAAAAAAAAACAGAGACCATGGGAACCAGACACATACTAGACCTACCATCAGGAACAGGACACAAAAATAGCCCAGGTCTCGAGAGTACCTGAGGCAAGGGACGTGCATGACACTAACATGACCAATGATAAAAAACCAATTACAAAATAAAGACAGGTGAAACATGAAGCATGACACAACACCACATTACAACTGGTTTAAAGTAGTCAAACAAAATGGTCATTTGCAAACTGCCAAGACAACGCCCACTCAATCTAATACAAATGAACCTATAATTAGACCGTATTCAACTTTTGACATGCATTTGAGAATTTTAAAAAAAGTTGCATGAAGGCCACTCCAACCCCACCACGCAACACGCAGTGGGGCAGAAAAGAGAGTGTAACAAAAATGTATTGAGATTAGACATACAAATATAATTACCAATTTAGTCACCAACCGTACAGTAGTTGAATACGGAGTCGAGCATGACCTTGAAAATATACGCAGACATTAATGATAGCTTTTGGCGAAAACATGGAGAAAGCTGCGGCTGAGATAATATCGTAAATCGGAAAAATAGGGAAGGGAATCAATGTATATAGCTCATATATTCCAGTCAATCAAGAATGCATAGCATATTATGTCCAACTGCTGGCTACTGTGCATTTGAGGAAGAGTATGAGTAACCCAGAGCAGAAAAAAGAACAAAGGAACAAGGGGCCAAGATTGAGGTATTGAGAGAGGACTACTAACTGGATTGTATATGTGCAAAGGCAACTGATTTTTTGAACAAAGAACCCTGTCAGAGTTGCATCTCAGTGGTGGACACAGTTCAACAACCGGCCATTAGCTGTTGGCTACAAGGATCCAGGTTGAGTCCTGGATTGGTCAGGGTCCAAATACTCATTGCCTCCCTCTCTTGCCCCCATTATTTTTCAGTCTGCTCTTTTAGGGTGGGTTGTTTACAGGAGGGGGGGGGGAGGGGGTGATGGCCGACAACAGTGTGGCGTTAAGATTGAAAAAACCTATAGACTTGGATTGAGTGATGAGCTAGAATCTCACTACACACAAAGGGAGGAACTTTGTAGCATCGGGACATCAGAAACACAACTGTGATTTATATTTGATGTCACAATCATTATTCATTAATTAACAATAATCATCCAGACCCCGTGCATGCGGGGCCATAACTGAGCTGGGGGGTGGCCAGGATGTCTGCGAACAAACCACAAGCCACGGGGGTCCCACGGCATGCAACCACGACACCTGTGCTAACACAGATAGCACGACACCAGGAGCCTGATGGCATGTGAGAGGCACCCTTGCAATACATTGGCGCGGTAGAAAGAGCACAGGTGCACAGTAAGAAATGACTCCGAATGGCTCTAAGAATTAAGTAACATAAGGAAAACCTAATATTGAAATAACCAGGCCCTGCTCCTTCCAGCATTGATTAATGGTATGACTGGTCCGATGGTCGGGGTCAATTGGTATAGGTAATACTTGTTTTTGAAATAGGCGGGGCTTATGATGTAACCACAGCTGTGTCTGGGCATCGTTACCATGTGTAGGTCTGGCTAGGAATTCGTCGTCTGCTGAATCTAAACCGAGAGTTATTATAGGGGTTGGTACCTAGCACGATAGATCAGGTGCGAAGAATCTAGAATCTATTTACTAAGTTGTGCGGTCACACCCAAGGCGAATTACATTTGCAATTCACCTGCCTCACACCCACAAAGTGTTCAACGACATCTCATTGGCGCCCATCTTGAGATGGCCTGAATCTTCCCAGACCTGAAAGGTCCTCACATCAGTGACGCCCCTCCATCGCAGTTTGTCTGTAGAGTCTGGAAGATGAGTGAGTGTGAGCTAAAACGCTCCTAAATACCCCTAAAAAAGAAAAGTCTGGCCCAGGCCTCGGGCCTTGACTTTCCATTCAACAAGATAATCTGACTCAAACTGGTTCTTTCCCATCAACCAACTTCAGCAACGATACTTGACTTCAGATGGCATCAGACTTGCTGTCAGACAACAAGACTTGCATCGACAAGAAACTTCGTGCTTATTAAATTGATACATTAAGTACATTTTAAAGGATTTATCACGAGTATTCAGCACGAAAGCGGCATTTATAACTAGTAAGATTTCCTTAAACACTAATATTTGCATAGAGTCCGAACTCTACTATAATACGTCAGCGTTTAGATCCTCAAAGACAGGGAATTCCATGCCAGCAAGCACGCCGAAGAATTCCGCTGTTAAACAGAAACAGTACTCGCATG
Source organism: Sinocyclocheilus anophthalmus (assembly GCA_018155175.1). NCBI lineage: Eukaryota > Metazoa > Chordata > Actinopteri > Cypriniformes > Cyprinidae > Sinocyclocheilus > Sinocyclocheilus anophthalmus. The sequence goes on from JADLZN010004503.1 coordinate 25,273, forward strand.
GACATAATCACAGGTCGACAAGACCAAGCAACAACCCCCGACTGCTGTATTTAATCATGTCCGCGTCTTATAAGCACATCATCTCCTGTTATGAACTGTGGCCAAAATACAGAAAGCAACATCACATGTGCCACCGGAGAGACGGAGGAATTACTAGTAATTTGGAGCACATGTTACACCCACACAGTAAAGACAGTGCATATCCGAAGGAAAGGGGGGGGGGAGAAACGTGTCGCCCAAAACGAGCACTTTTGGGCTCTACTTACACTGTATTGGGTCATCGTAGAATCGCCGTGACCTACAGGGCGACGAAATCGCTAAACAACTGATTAAGGACTGTAAAAGATGGGACTGCTCTGAGCAGAGGGCAGGGATTTAAAAGCGGATGGTGGGTGTTGACCGTCACTGATATGGACATGTTTGTGAGCTGTCTAGCCACGTCTTACTAACGCTCACGCGGAACTGTAACATTCTTATAGGCTTTCTGTTAAGACGTTCATCCTCCAGGGGTCACGCCTTATTACCTAACAACAAGAAAACCAGGGTCACTGCAAAACTCGACCAGTCCGTCAGGCCAAGAAGATGCTCACCGGAGGTGGACACTTGTCTATGTATAAAACATACTAAAATACGACACTGGAAAGGAGATTCCAGAAGGCAAGAGGATATTATTTGAACAGATAAAGGAGTTCAATTCGCTACCAGTGGACATCAGTCAGTCAATGTGTAAATGTCTGAATAAAAAATCACCAACTACAAGACACCAGCAGCATCAAACCGGGCACCTCAGTTGGGTGAATCACAGAAAGCGTGGAGAGCATCTCTGAATACTGGTCGGGTAAGGGCGGACAGGTTTGAAAATAACTCCCGCGCTGGCACCCAAGAGACACCACACCACGTCCTCCACACAACTATTCACATCTCCAGCAACCCCCCTCTCCCCACACCTGCAATTCAGATCAGCGAAGACGAGGGGCGCCAGGTCTTCCGGAAGCAGAAAAAAAGAAAAGCACCAGGCCCAGATTGTGTTACACAAGTCTGTCTGAAATCCTGTGCTGACCAGCTTGCCCCCATATTCACACAGATCTTCAACAGATCACTAGATGTGCGAAGTCCCTTCATGCTTCAAACGATCCGCCATCATCCCCATCCCAAAGAAATACAAAATTACAGGACTTAATTACTACAGGCCTGTGGCTCTAACATCTGTCATCATGAAGTCATTTGAAAAACTGGTGCTGGCCCACCTGAAGGAAATCACTGGAACCTTGCTGGATCCTCTTCAGTTTGCCTACAGATCAAACAGGTCTGTGGACGATGCAGTATACATGGGACTGCATTATGTTCTGCAATATCTAGACAGACCAGGGACTTATTTGAGGATCCTGTTCGTGGACTTCAGCACGGCCTTTAACACCATCATCCCAAACATCCTCCTGCCCAAACTAACTCAGCTCGCCCACAGATGCCCAACCAGTCGCGTCGGGTCATGGATCAACAGCTATCCTGCCACAGGCAAGCAGCTAATGGTAGGGGTTGGGAAAAGTAACACATTGCACACGAGCGCCGCCGCTGGATAGTCACACTGGAGCCCTCAGTGCTGACGTTCCAACTCGCCCCTACTTCGTCTCTTCTCCTGTACATACCAACGACTGCCCCGTCGAAAGACCCTCACTCTGGTCGCTCCTGAAGTTGTGCAGGAGAGCACCGAAGACACTCCGGGGCCTTAAGTCAGAAGACGTGTGCTATTCCTGCTTCCAGTCAAGAAGGTTGAAAGAGCTGGCTGTCCCTTGCTTCAGGTGTCCTCAACCACCTGGAGCTCAACCAGCTCATAAACTGTGGAGATGACCGTGGACTTCTGGAGAAACCCCTCTGCACTCCCCCCATCATGTCACCATCATGGACAGCACTGTGACTGGAGTGGAGTCATTCAGGTTCCTGGGCATCACTATCTCTCAGGACTTGAAGTGGGACACTCACATAGACTCCCTTGTTAAAAAGGCCCAGCAGAAGTTGTACTTCCTTCTCCAGCTGAGGGTAGGATCACGCTTAGGTCCAGAGCTTCTGAAGGAACAGTTTCTACTTCCGCCATCATTGGCATCTGGTCCTCAATGCATTCTATAAGGCGTCTGTTTCGCAATCAGCGTACCAAATACTGACCTCGAAGACTATCAGAGGGTAGAAGACTTGAGCGAATCACTGTACAACCTCACCTGTCTCTCCAAGACTGTAACTGAGACGTATCCAGAGTGAGCAAAGGGCTGGCAGAATCCATGGACCGCTCAACAGCGCCATAAACACACAACGTCCCGTCTTGAACTGTTGCCATCTGGTCGAAAACGGCTACCGACCTCGTGGATCACCAAACGGCCAAACAGAGTACGATATTTTTCTTGCCTCAGCCATCCATCTCGATGAACACCATTTACTTTATTCCCATCATGACACTTATTTATCTAACACACAACTCATCTACAGAAGTTGTTTTTGGATTTGTAAACAGTGCAACATAGTCTAACCTTTACATACAACCTGGCTATGTTTATAAGTACCTGTAGCTACAATTTGATCGATGTGTATATTTCTTATTCCTTACTTTCTTTTCTAGTTGGTTTTGGTTTTATTTAATTTTTATTTTTTAGTATCGTGGTTTTTTTGGTCTGACACTGTCATTACAGTTGCACTGTGGAGCTTCTGTCACAAAAACAAATTCCTCGTATGTGCAAACATACCTGGCAATAAAGCTCATTCCGATTCTGATTCTGAGGTCTGATTTGTCCTACCTGTAGTTTAAAGTCAAAGGTGTGTTTGAACTAGGAAACTGATGTTTCCTTCAGGCTGTAGATCTGCTGATAGTCCATAATTCATTGGACGCTTGTCATGGGTTGTGTTAGTTTGTCTCTTTTCTCATTCTGTTTTACTGCCTAAATGCTTTAACGTAACTCCTTTTCCTATACCACCTGTAGTGCGGGGTTGGTTGCGGTGGTAAGTGAGGGGTGTAATTGTATGTTAGACTATTTTAAGGGTTTATTTGTAGATAATAAAATCTTACGTGTGTATTCACATCTTGTGAGGAGGGTGTTGGTGTCATGTGGTTTGCTCAATAAAGCACCACAGTCCCTATCGTTGCAGATTTTTGCTAACATTCATCTGTGTAAAGTATTGTACATTAGGGGTTCTAGTTTCATTATAATTGACAAGACAGTTGACCTTGAGAGGTCAAGTAAATATTTACAGCGGATCTAAATATTTATAATTATTTATAACTAGTTATGATTAATTATTCCTATTTCCCCTTTGAGCTGATTCGCTACAACTTTCTTCTGAATGTGGCATTTTTGCATCCAGAAAGGCAAACGACCAGGCTGAAAAAAAGCTTTGTATTATCTTGGTTGCAGTGAGAAGCCGTGCACCTCTATGACTGTGCTCAGTGAGGTTATGGCAGTGAAGACAGGAGAATCTGGTAGTCCAGGAGGATGAGGACAGATGATTTGGCATTAACTCTTGCCAGCCGATTCATCAACAGACAACAAGGCATTATCTGTGAAGTATCTGCTTTTGAAGCCAATAGGTTGCTACTGAAAAGCTTGTTTTGTAAGGGAAAAAAAAGCATAGTTGATTGACTCTTTGGAATGTGTTGGACATGAAAATGAAAATTAAGAGAGAGACTCGTCTGTTTTTTTGTTTGTTTGTTTGTTTTAAGTACAAAATGTGATGGGGGGGGGGTCTGTGAGACAGGTGGGAGGACGGTTCAAAAGGAGAACTTGAAGATATCAGTCTCCATAAGAAGAGAAAAAAGAAGGATAGTGAGCTGCATGTTGACGGTTTAATAGTCTCCACCTTATAAGTGAAGAGGTGGCAAGGTATTTACGTGTTCAAAATGTTCAATTAGAACAACTTACAATTTCCTAAATTTCAAGGTCACTGTTTAGTCCTATTTGAAGCTACCCTAAAAGTAATTAAAGTGCAGTTTCCAATGACTTTGCAAGATGGTGAGCTCTAGTGTGACTGAAACCCTCTGACAACAGGCTGTCCAGATGAAGACCAATAGCAGCCATAGCAAGAGAAGTTGGTCATTCCAAATCTGTGATTTCTAGAATATTGCATCTTTACAATGTCACTAACTCATTCAATTCCTCCAAAAAGGCTGGTCGTCCATGAAAGACAATTTCATGATAGGACAGTATAATGCAGAGATCTCAATGGGGAATCGGTGCAACACTGTAGCTGGAATTGCTTGCCAGTTCAGCGCTGAACAGGGTAAGGATCTGTCTTTACATACAGTGTCTCAATGTTTAAGAGAGTGGAAAGAATCAAAAGGCTAGACTAACATTTACTGAGGAGCATGTTGTGTGGAGAGGGGAGAACTGGTCCAAAGTTCACTTTAGCAAGTTTAATTTATTTGGGTCTGATAACAAACATTATGTTCGTCATCAAACTGGGGAAAGACTGAACCCAAAATGTGTAAAGAAGTCAGTGAAAGTTGGAGGAGGAAGTGTCATGGTTTGGGGGATGTTTTCTGCTGCAGGAGTTGGGCCTCTTATACAGATACATGGGAGAGTTAATGCAAATGTTTATTAGAACTTCCTGCGGCAACATGCGGTTCCTACCCTGCACAATGTGCAAAGCAAGGGCCTCTACACTTCCTACAAATTTTTTACTGCTGTAACCTTCAGAAATTTAAGTTGTATTCTTTCTTCATGCTACAATCATTGCTGTTCTCTATCGGCACAGAAAACACGTAACAATAAACAGATGGGTAATAATCAACCAAAGAGAAAGAAAACCTTGAGTTATGCATATAATTACTGTTCCCAGAAGGAAGGAAACGAGGTACAACACATGACTATGGGATATCGAGCTCTTGCGCCATCTGCTGAAGACACCTATATTCACGCCTGAAAGACCAATGATGCATGACGACGTGGGCGGGGCTACCTGCCTACAGCATATAAATGCGGTCGCATGCGTCATTCCATTTGTTCAGTCCAGCTCTTCACCGTGCCTCTGACTGCGCGGGGCCCGGAGGTGTTGTACTTAGTTTCCCTCCTTCTGGGAACAGTAGTTAAATGCATAACTCAACGTTCCCATTCAGTCGGTTCACTCGGTACAACACATGACCATCGGACATATATTCACGCCCCGCAAAGTCACCAAACTAAACATAAGGAACCAGCCCCACCACATACCCCGTGCATTTCACAGGAGCGACGGCCCTGGCTTGCAACCTCTGTGGTAAGCACGGACATAGCTACCGTTGCCGAAGTGACATCTAGTCGGTAAAACTGAACAAACGTGTCTGGTGACGCTCAACTAGCTGCCACACAAATGTCCTCCACTGACACCCCTCTAAACAATGCCCATGATGTCGCCATGCCCCTTGTTGAGTGCGCACGCACCCCCGCAGGCAGGGCCAACCCTCTGCTTTTGTATGCAGTAGAGATTGCCTCCACAATCCAGTGCGCAATGCGCTGCTTAGACATGGCTTCCCCCAAACCGGTTTGGCAAAACATACAAACAGCTGATCAGAAGATGACCCGCGTCTGCTCCACATACATGCGCAGAGCCCGCACAGGGTACAACGCATGAAGCTTCCTGTCTTCCTCAGAGTTAATAGAAGGGTTTGACAGAGCAGGCAGCTCAAAGGAGAGCGCACTATACGCCCCCGATAAGACTTTAGGTGTATACGCTGTGTTTGGACGCAACACCACTCTCAACCCATCCAACGCAAACTGGATGCATGTGGGATGCACTGACAGTGCATGCAGAATGCCCACGCGTTTCGCTGACGCCAGCGCCAGCAGCAGAGCCGTTTTATAAGACAACATCCTCAGATCCAAGGACTCTAATGGCTCAAAAGGAGGTTCACACATGGTCTCCAGAACCGGAACCAGGTCCCATGACTGCACCATTGACTTTGCAACGGGCCTCAGACACGTGCACCTTTAAGGAACTGAATGGCAAGTGGGCGCGCTCTCAGCACAGCACCATTTATGCCCTCATGACAGGCCGAGATGGACGCTAGATAAACTTTCAGCGTGGAATGGGAGCGACCCCCTTCGAACAACTCCTGCAGAAAAGTCAAAATCTCTGCAATCGTGCACTGATACGGTGATAAAGATTTCCCCTCACAACAATTTACAAACATTCATCGCCACTTCATCGCGTAAAGCCCTCTTGTTGATGGTGCTCTAGCGCTCTTAATTGTGGCCACCACATTGATAGGGAGCCCTGCCACCATCAGATTCTCCCTCTCAGCAGGTAACCCACAGAGACCAAAGCCCCGGCTGAGGATACAGAATCTGCCCCCTGCCTGTGACAGCAGGTCCTTCCACAGGGGAAGACACCACGGCGTCCCTGACAGTAACGCCATGATGCCTGTGAACCACGTCTTTGCTGGTCAGCAAGGTGCCACCAGAATCAACGACAGACCCTCCTGATGCACCCGATCTAGAGTGGGCTGTATCAGATCCACCGGCGGAAACGCATACAGCAGGGTCCTGGGCCATACATGCAACAGAGTGTCCACACCTAGCAGAGTGCTCCTGTCTGTGATCGAGAAAAACAGTTGGCAGTGTGTGTTTTCCGCTGACGCAAAAAGATCCACTTCGGCCTTGCCGAACCGATCCCAGATCTGCGTTACTATTCACAGGTGTAAGCGCCACTCCCTGACTTGCGGACCGCCCCTGGACAGCATGTCCGCCCCAACATTCAGATGGCCCGGGACGTGCACTGCCCTGAGGAATGCTAAATGTTCGATGCTCCACATCAGGAGCTTCTGTGTCAGCTGCAACAGGGGAAGAGAGCGAGCACCCCCTTGCCTGTTTATATACGACACCACTGTCGTGTTGTCTGTTCTGACTAACACATGTTTGCCCCGTAAGCGCTGGGCAAAGTGGTCCAGTGCCAAACAAACTGCCTGCAACTCCATAAAATGTACGTGACGCCATCTTAGCGCCGCTGACTACTCCCCTCTTGCAGAGCTCCCCTGGCACAGAGCTCCACATCCATGTAGAGACGCATCCGTTGACACCACTATACGTGACGTAACCCTGCCCAGGGGAATTCCCTCCGACAACAAAGTGGGGTTTCCCCATGGAATCAGAGCCCGAACACACGACGGCATAATCATCACCTGTCTGGTTAAATGCCGTACGGTATTCAACCACGTGCTCAGCGCCCATCTCTGAAATGCACGCATGAAGAGGAGACCCAGCCGGACGACTGCTATTATTGAGGCCATGAGACCCAGCAGTCTCAACATCAAATGAAACCGGACCCGCTTGCCCAGCTGAAACTGAGACAGACAGCTGCGAAAACCCTCCGCTCTTTGTACTGACAGCATAGCTGTGTTCTGTACGGAATCTATCTCTAAACCGAGATATGAAATCTGCTGATTCGGAAGCAGGGAGCTCTTCTTGAGATTTATTAAAAATCCCATAGCCCGTGATGGGAAACAAGTGCTTGTGTTGCAACCCTGCTTGTCCAGGGGGGGGGGGGGGGGGGGGGGGGGGAGGGGGGGAGGGGGGGGGGGGTGTTCTGCGGCCAGGAGCAGTCGTACATAGTTGAACACTCATGCCTGACACCGTAACTGCGCCTGGTGCCGCCTCCACGCGTTTCGTAAAAAGCAGAAGATGGCGCACCATGAGCATCTTGAACTTGAAATGTCTGAGGTGCTTGTTCAACCACCGCAGATCCAGGATAGGCTGTAAGCCCCCGCTTTTCTTCAGGAGGAGGAAGTAACGGCTGTAAAACCCATCTTCCATTCTCTCCCGTGGCACCACTTGAATTGTCCATTTGCTGAGGAGAACACAGATTTCTTCTCTCAGCACTTGGGAATCCCTTTCCGAAACCGAGGTTGTAATTACTCCACCGAAACAGGGGAAGGCGGGGTGCAAAAGGAACTGCAGCTGATAGCCCCACTGAATCGAGTGAAGAACGCATGGGGTGCCACCATTCAAGGCAGACAGCGAGGATCCCCGTCATCACCCGGTGAACCCCCGCCTCTACCCCTACACAATGCTGGATATGACATATCACTGCATCTTTTCCCTCTGTCGGCACATGGCCCAAATGCTCTCTAGCAGGGTTTTTTCTTTTGTAACAAGAGAAGAAGAAGGCTGTCTCTGGGCTGACATTCCTCCCCCTCCTGCAGGCTAGGGACCAGACTGCCCTTTCTTCCCAGCAGTGAAATGTTCACCTTTCATTGGGGGCGGACCCTTCCTTCCTGGCCCCGCCTGCTGCTTAGACTGCGTGCGCGCCCGCCCAGTTTCCCAAGCACCAGGCCTTGGTACTGTCGCTGAAGCCGGCGGCTGGAAAGATGCCCCAAGCCCTGGGTGAGCAGCCGACTGTGCTGGCCTGCTGAACCTCCTTGGCATTGAACCTTTCAGCAACTCCGCCTGCTTCTTAGAGTCCTCAAACCGCACCTGAAATGCGCCGAGGCCTTCTCCAAAGAGTCCGGATGGGGAGATTGGGGCGCTGAGAAACGCACTCTGATCTCGCTCAGGTAGGCTCGCTAGGGTTAGCCAAAGATGATGCTGCGCCACCACAGTACCGGCCATAGCATGGCCCAACAACACCAGCGCACCACGGGTTGCATGCAGAATGTAATCGGCCATGGAACGTACTTCCCCCATAAGCACATCACATGGCCTCCCTGCTGACACGGCCTCTCCCAGCTCTCCCAAGCAGATGGCTTGATAAGTCTGCAGCAAAGACATAGCGCTCAAAGCTCTGACCGCGCAGGCTTGCTCGCTGTAAATCCTGCCCAGCTGCTTAAATGAGAACCTGCAAGGGCCCATCAGGAGAGTGAATCTGTTTGCGCCTGGACCCAGAGGACTGGACTCTGCCGCTTCGGAGAGTGAGGGAGAAACTGGGATTTGTTCTGCCTGAAAAGCGTCATCCGAGAACACTTCGCCCACATCCAATGAGACAGAGTCATCGTCCCGACTCCCAAACTCCTGGCCAAACTCAGGAGCAATCAGGGGAATACTTCCACCCTTCTCGGACTCTACACGATCGCCCCAGTTCCCCGCAGCCTCCCCAAAAATGGCTAGAGCCACCTCTGGATCAGCCTCCGAGGACAGGAGCGGACCGTGACTAGCCACTGCCCCACCGAGCACACGAACCACAAACGCCACATGCCTCTCGAGCGTGGAACGACGGAGCTGCTGGCAATGTACACATGCTCCGGGATTGGAGAGAGCCATCTTAGCGTGGACAATCCCCAGACACACCGGGCAGTGCTCATGAGTATCCTTTTCCGACAGTGAACATGCCATAGGACAGGGGCGATAATCTTTTTTGTGCTTAGACATCTTACTCGAAAAAGAGTTCATTAGCCTCTGTTAGCGGAGCTAAATTTGAGCTTAAGAACCATTTTCTTCATCTGTCTGTTCTTTCCATAGTTTCAACAAGGATCACCACCGTGGGCTTTCTCTCGTGAAAAACTGTGGAGTTTTGGTGTTCTAGCAGCACGGTAAAGAGCTGAAGAACAAAGGGAAAGACGCATGCGACCGCATTTATATGCCGTGGGCAGGTAGCCCCGCCCACGTCGTCATTGGCCTTTCAGGTGTGAATATAGGTGTCTTCAGCAGATGGCACAAGAGTGTGATATCCCATAGTCATGTGTTGTACTGAGTGAACCGACTGAATGGGAACCGGGCTTATATGTGGATGAGTTAACAAGGTAAAAGAGACACAGCCGAACGTAATGAGACTTGATAATCAAAGCAAAGGGTGATGGGAACTGAAGTCCAGAGAAACAAACAAAACTAAGAAGCGTGCCCTCTGGTGGCTGTACATGGGCACACCACCTAGCCACTGGGACAATGGACCCTTTTCACAATACTGTGATGACTCGTTTCAACGGTCATCAGCATCGAAGTTTTTTTTATTTTCATATTTTTAGTTTTTTTAAATGTATGTACATTTATAACACTATTCTTTGTATTATATCACATTTGCATCAAATTACAAAAAAACATTTAATGCTAATGTGAGGGTGTTTCTAATGCATGGTAAATTTGACATCGTTCTCTCTTCTGACTGCCATTATCAGTCTCAATTTTTTTCCTTTTATTGAAAGTGGAGTTTTTTTTGCTATTTGAGCAAATGGAATGCAAAAACTATATTTGTGGTACTCTCCCATTCACTGCTCTTCAAGTTAACCCAACTATGACGACTTCCGCTGCTGAGAAACCCGGAAATGTGAAAAGGTCCATTACCGCCCCTCTACGGAGCGGATACCAGACACTCCACCAGAAAACATAAAAGTTCAGGAGGGAGGTGGAACTGAGGCAGACCGGGGGAGGGATGGCGGGCCAGGACCATGTAGTGAAAGAGGTCAGAAACATGGTAACGCAGATGGCCAGGGCGGGGCCGTCAGGCAGGATGCCCGGGGCGGGGCCGGAGGGACAGACCAGCGAGGCTCCGGCCAAACAGGAACCCCGGCGGGCAACCAGGGTGGAGCCAGGAGCTTGGCAGGCAGCAAAGGCAGAGCTGACAACCACCTCAGCAGTGCTGACAAGGCAGATGAACCCCCTAGCGGCTCAGGTAGGACTGCAAAGAAGAGCACAGAAAGGTTAGTAACAGCCTTGATGGCTGTAACGGGGCAGGCAGACAGTTCAACAACAGTCTCCTTGGCCATGACAAGGCAGACTGAGAGTTCAGGAGTGGACACCACCGCCCAGAGGGGAGCTGAAGCAGACGCCGCCGCCTCGAGAGGCTCCACAGCAGAAACCACCAACTCGGGAGGAACTAGAGTAGTGGACTCTTGGACTGGAACAAGCTCAGAAGTGATAAAATTTGAGTAAGCTCTGGATGGAGTCGCAGACTGAATGAACTCTGAATGAATTCGTAGACTTGAGTGTGCTCTAGAGTGAACTCATCGACTTCAGTGTGTCTCTGGAGTGAACTCATCTACTTGATGGCTCTGTAGTGAACTCTAGACTTTAGTGGGCTCTGGATTGGACTCTTATGACTCCCGAACTGGAGCGACTCTGGGTGGGGGGATGGACTCTGAGGCTCCTGTACGGTAACGGGTTCATGAGTTGGACTCGAAGCCCCATGCATGCAGAACATCCAGAGCCAAAGGCAAGAGTCCTTCTTGATTTGGCTGCAGCAGTGAAATTGGGCGTACTGTGGTGACTCTGAAACCACCTCGGTCCACGGACTTATTTCAGACCTCATAGACTGTGCGTGGTGTCTGCGCAGATTCAAGGACTGAATCTGGCCCGGGAGAATGGAAGTGGACATAGCTTCCCCCTTCTCGCCTTTGCTTGCATACTGAGACAAGTGAAAGTTTGTGCTATCCACTGGAGCAGGCTCGGCCATCCCGGGCACTGCAATGAATCAGACGAATGACATACTAAATTGCAATAACAGAAGATCATCAATGAAATTCCCAAAAGTCGAGAGTCTTTAATCCCCTCCATCTCCCGAGGAGCAAGTGTTGTATAAGCATTAAAAAAAAACAATAAAAAGCTGCTGAGGTCGGACTCACAAGTTCGTCCTTACTTCCAAGTCCATAAGGTCTGGATCAAAACCTCCTACTTCCATCCCCCGTTGGTGAAGATCCGCCAACATCCGGAGCCGAGCCTTCCGCTCCTTCTTCGAAGCAGTAGGAAGAATACGAATGGCCATAGTCCACAATCCAATAAGCCCAGCCTAGCTGCTGGATCTTGTAATGGCTGCTAGATTCTGTCACGGAATGCTAGGGAAAACAAGGTAAGATCCATGTGCAGTTTATTGAAAGTAACAAAACAGAGTAATCCACTAGGCAAAAAACGAGCAACAGAAAACACGTGACAGTAAACAATAAACCAGCAACCAAAGACAAAGAAAACCGGGCTTATATGTGGATGAGTTAACAAAGTAATTGAGACACAGCTGAATGTAATGAGACTTGATAGTCAAAGCAAAGGGTGATGGGAACTGAAGTCCAGAGAAACAAACAAAACTAAGAAGTGTGCCCTCTGGTGGCTATACATGGGCACACCAACTAGACACTGTGACAGTAACACACATTCTTCAGCACACTGCACATATTTGTTTACATTACTGTAAAGTTTTACCATTTTAAATTGCATTATATTGTTTTGCACTTGTATACTTGGCATAGTTGTATGACAACAGTAAACAGTCTATTATAGTTTTTCAGTTAAAGTCAGTTCATTGTTCATGTAACACATTACATTTCTAAGAGATCTAATGTTTTAAGGGTATTGTAATTAGATAATGTGTCCATCTGTTTGTCTGTGTCCCCTCACAGAACTTCAAATATTCTGATCTGGTTCAATTATTAGGCAAGGAAGATGATCAGAATTTGGTTTCACATTCTTGAACACTGGGGTGAATGTCTGCAGTCACCTTGCTGCTCTTGTTAGGGCCCGATCACCGATGGTGTGAGGACCCTATTGGAATTGCTCCGTTTCTTCTTCCTCTTCTTCTTCTCCAAGTGAATCGCATTTTTGATGGCCTAAACATGCTCCAAAACTCATGAAACTTTGCACACGCATCAGAACTGGCGAAAATTTACATCTGATATGGTTTTCAGAAGTGGGTGTGGCAAAATGGCTTGACAGCGCAACCTGTAAAATTTTAACGGAGTGTGCCTTGTGCTACGTTTTACGTACATGTACGAAATTCGGTACACATATGTAACACACCATTGCATACAAAAAAGTCTCTTGGTACAAAACCAAAAACCCAACAGGATGTACGTTATTTTGAATTTACTGTACCATTTTTGTGCAGTTTTGGACATTTCCAGGCCTCGTACTTTGACGAACTCCTCCTACAGTTTTAATCGGATCATCTTCAAACTTGGTGAGGGTCATCATAAGGCCTTTGTGACGTTAAATTGCGAAGATTTTGAGTTTTCATCAAGGGGCGTGTCCTTGGCGGCCTGACAAAGGTTGATGTTTCGCCATGAAACAGGAAGTTGTTGTAACTCATGCATGCAATGTCAAATCTGCCCCAAACTTCCCATGTTTGATAGTTGCATTTCCTGAAAACAACTACCCATGCCCTACAGTTATAGTCTGCGCCACCTGCTGGCAAGAGGAAGTGACATGCTTAACACTGTTATGGACTCCCTAGTACATATTTAAAAGCGTCGCAAGTGTTTAAATAGGCTGGCAAACATCAGAAATATACTAAAACATTCTACACACGTGCTAAGTGCTAAAGCATGATATTAATGCAGAGAAAGAGGAAGTTACTGTAACTCAGGCATGCAGTGTCCAATCTGCCCCAAACTTCACACGTTTGATAGGTGTTATGTCCTGAACAAATACCCATGCCCAAATTCAGTTATTCTCATAGCGCCACCTGCTGGCAACAGGAAGTTACATCTTTTGCACTGTTATGGACTTCTAGGAACATATTAAAAATCGTCAGCAAGTGTTAAATAGGCTGGCAACATGCTAGAAACATACTAAAACATGCTACCAACATTTAGCTAAGTGCTAAAGCATGATATTAATGCAGTGAAAGAGGAAGTTACTGTAACTCAGGAATGCAGTGTCCATTCTGCCCCAAACTTAACACGTTTGATAGGTGTTCTGTCCTGAACACATCTACATGCCCGTATTCGGTTATAGTCATAGCGCCACCTGCTGGCAACAGGAAGTTACATGTTTTGCACTGTTATGGACTCCTAGGAACATATTAAAAAGCGTCAGCAAGTGTTACACAGGCTGGCAACATGCTAGAAACATACTAAAACATGCTAGCAACACTTAGCTAAGTGCTAAAGCATGCTGTTAATGCAGCGAAACAGGAAGTTACTGTAACTCATGCGTACAATGTCCAATCTGCCTCAAACTTAATATGTTTGATTAGAGTCCTGGCCTGAAGACATCTACATGCTCATATTCGGTTATAATTATAGCGCCACCTGTTGGCAACAGGAAGTGACATGTTTTACATTGTGATGCACTATTAGCAACACAGTACAATATGCCATTGTGTGCTAAACATGCTAGAAAAATACTCAAACATGCTAGCAACACTTATTAAGTGCTAAAGCATGCTTTTAATGCCATCAAACAGGAAGTTGTTGTAACTCATGCATACCATGTCCACTGCCTCAAACTTCACATGTTTTATTAGAGTCCTGGCCTGAAGAACATCTACATACCTCATAATTCGGCACAGTCATAGCGCACCAGCTTGCAGCAGGAGTGGCACATATAATTGACTTTGCCTATTCATCCTATTTTACCACTTAAATCCTATTGGGTGGTCCCGTTGACTGTTTTACTAAATCCTCCGCTGGGCTGTGAGCCCTGGTGCGGGCCGATCATCGCCGCTTGCAGCTTTATTTGTAATTGAATGTGCATAATGCTTATGATAATTATTTATGGGAAAAAATAGTTTTATTGAAACTGATCATCCTATCCTGGTCATTAACCATACAAATTTAAGTTTTTAAAAATAAGTAAAAACCAAATATCACAATACTAACTCAAAAGTAACGATGCTCATATTCCACTGAATGATATATAGTAATTAGCTCACTAAACACCCAGGTTGACCTTTAAAACTTCAAACTCTTACACAGACAATCTCAAAACCTAATCTATATCTCCCTTTACCGCACGTCAAAACATTTAACTCGAAAAAGTAACCTGGTTGACAGTAACAGGTTTGACAATTTCAAACTAATTTGCTAATTTCTAGCTAATAGTCAAGTTCACAAAAGCACATGTTGTACACTTTGAAAGGTTGCTACTTGTAGATATTGGTTATATTAAATGTAATAAATGTTTAAATTTACATTTAAAAAAAATAAAAATCAGTCCACGTGCGCACATCCAGTGGGAAAAAAGCTCAATGTGGGTAATCCACCACAAAAGAATTTGAACCCCAAAAAAGTTACATTTTAAAAATGGTAACAGGATTGACATCGCATGATGGCGAGCCTCATAAATCATCAAAAATAGAACATTATAGAGGAGTGAGAGAAACATTCTTGTGTTTTAAGTGTTGGAATCCTGGTTGAGAGATGATGTAACCTCCTAGTAGTGATGTCACTTGAATGTACATTATTTTATTGTACATTCTAAGTTTTTTTTTTTGATGAGGGTAACAGGGCTGAGATGAAATCAGGGGACACCAATAAAATTATTTATATTTTATAGAAAAATGCATACTTATGCCAAAAACAATGCATAACAATGAGACTATATTTAGAATAATATGCAAATGTGATTTTGATATCATTTTGCCTTCAATTTGCTAATTAAATGTCCTGCTGAAAAAGAAAAAAACAGTGAGGGACAGGCCAAAAACCTTACCCTTATCAGCATAAATGCTATTTAAATTATTTAAAATAAAATTTAATTGACTTTTATGTAATATTGATGAAAGAATACATAATATTGTTATGTTTTTTAAATTGCAAATTTATTTGTTGTTATATTAATTCTATGTTTGATTAATTCTTAGGGACGCAAAAGGGACCGATTGTAGTGGAATGACCCATATACCTCTATTACTGTCATGTTTACGCATTTTTTTTGAGTAGCCTAAAGCAAAGCTCATGTTCTTCTCATATCTTTTTTTTCTTCTAAAACGGATGTTGAGCAATTGCAATACCAGGCATACTTAACTTAAGTGTTTATATAGAAGAGTGATGTTTGCTATACTCAAGTGAGAGCTAAATTCCAGATTAATGGCTGCGCTGAATAATGTGGTTCATTATGACAGGTCTTCTTACTGCGCCATCTGCTGGCCGGCGCTTGGATCTGCAGGATCTAACAGTGAAACAATGTACATTTGTTTTCTACTCATAAATTCAGCATTTGATTAAATCTCAAATGCTGTTGTATGTTGTCTGATGCAATCAGAATATAAATCACATTTTGAGTAATGTGGGGCAATGTATAAATCACACAAGTTTGGGTAAAATTAAGAATTTCAAGAATTTTGCCATTCGGTTCACAAGTTGGATTAATCACACACAGGATTTTGATTTGGAAGATGAATAGGAATGATAAGAATCCACTGAATAGCAATTTCAAAGGACTGAATCTCTGGAACTATGCAGAATTAATACAGACTAACAATTCATATGGCTTGACACATGTTGTCCTGATTTTTATGTAATCATTTTTTGCAAAGTACAGTATTATAATCAAGTAAAATAGATTTGTGATATTTAGAATGCAGTATAGAGTCGGCATCGACATTTGGCGCAGTCACACTTTGGAGTTTGAATCCTGCCTCGTGGACTGTCCTGATTCCCGGCCCTCTCTCCCACTAGCTTCCTTGAAGATCACTATACTATATAAAAAAAATAAATAAAAAAAAGGGAATATCTAAATGGTGGTTAAAAAGTAACGTAATCACTTCAGAGCACAGATAATTAAAACAGTAGGCTATAAACCAGACTCATATAATGCAGACATACTTGTGTACGTCTGCATGAGACACTTTTTTTTAGTATTAAATTTAAAATTTACATGGTTTTGGAGTTTATTTATTTGTATTTATTTATTTAGCATATTTTAAATGTTATTTGATGCTGCATAGGCCTCACTTCTGGAAGTCAAAATAATCTTGTGAATCCATGGAGAAGGATTAAAGTACAATCCACTGCCAAACCTCGGTGTCAGCAGGAAATAAAGAATATCTGCAATCTTCACAAAGATAAATTCAAACTCATCTGTCTGGAGGATCAGCGGCACACAATCAGCAATTGTGTGTGTGGCATACTGATTTTCCAAACATAGATGCTAAAGACATATTCTGTCCAGTGCAAGAAGCAGCAGCTGAATACACTGTAAAATCATACACAGAAAATGTGTTACATTTCTTGCCTCTTGCCATTTCCAGCCACTTTGAAAAGGTAAGTGTTATAAGCCCCTTTTTCAACCCTCTGTCATCTGCTCTCTAGCCCAATGGATCTTATTCAATCTTTTTCCAAAGCTTGTTGCAGAAACCTAAAACAGAGTTTGAAAAGAAATGCAGCACATATAGCAAGTCATAGGTTTGCCCACAGAAATAAAGTAAGAGTGATTATTTAACAGGGGTCGATCAACCAATTACCCATTACCACCCAGATCACCAGGGGCAATTTATGGCAGAGATCCCAATGGACAGGCTGTTTTTAGCCTTACTGGAGATATTTTTTTTTTTTTTTAAAGCAGATCTTTTTATATGCCTGACACATGAAAAGACAACATCTGCACATTCAAGACAATATGCAAGGTGAGTAGCAAGTTTATTGCAGTATCTTATGGAATCATTATTGCCAGATGAGGTGCTTGGTGAATTTAGTAAGATTTCTAATTTATTATTTAGCTAATGTTTTGATACAATGCTATTTACTGTCAGGGATCTGGAAGGAGGACCCAATTGCAGTGAGAGTAACAAGGGTTTGACAAAACAGATTAATACAAAAGGGTAGTGAGGTGCACAGGTGATACCACAACAGGAACACAGTAAACGGATAGCTAGGGAAGGCCACTGGAACAGCCTCAGACATCAACTGGCAGAATACTATAGCAGAGGTGGCAAGACCATGCCGGGAGAGAGACCAGAGCAAGGCACCAGAGAGCTAAGCTCAGATACTTGTTGACCATAAACTCTGAAGCACCCCCAGACACAGGAACAGGTCAGGACAGGAACTCCAACACCACAACAAGACAAAGCATAGCTCCACAGAAACAAATTACTCCAAGACAGGCAAGAGAATAAACAAAAGGACTAAATACTATTATTAAAGTAGCCAACAACAAAAAAAAAATGAACAAAAGATCAGGACTAAGAGAACTAAATTAAAGGCAAAAAGGTCAAAAACAGACCGCATTCAAAAACAAGGCACAAGACAAAAACATAGAATTACAAGAGACAAGACTAGAGCACAAGATCAAACCGACAGGGAGACAGGAACACATAATCAGCCACATAAACACAGTGAGGGAAAGAATGACCATGAACCAGCAAAGACAATAGGGCAAGGGGTACTATAAATAGGGAGGAAAACACACGAGGAAGAGGTGAGAGCAATTACACTAACAAGGACTCAATGAAGGCTAACAAGAGGGTGTGGTAATGAGGAAACCAGGAGGAGGGGCTAAAGCACATGGCTGAGAAAAACAATCAACTAGGGCATGTGCTGACAAGACAACATAGACACAAGAAACAAACACAAGACAACCAGAGTGTCAGGGCAAAACCCTGACAATTTACAGTGCCCATGGAAAAACCTCAGGTATTGTGTCTTACCTAAAAAAAATAAAGATTTTAATAATGATGTTTCAGTTTTTGTTGTTTTTAATGAGACGCACATCAGCCCTTATCATTTAATGAACAAATCTAAATATTGCTGATTATCAATACGTTATATATTTTTTAATTATGACACAATTACAGCAACATTATAAATAAAGCTAAAAATAAAACAAACATCCTGTAACGGTAACCATATAAGTATATACTGTCTGGTAAAATGGCTGGGCCAACATCTAGCAGAATATTGTTGGTCTAATATATATGTCTATATAGATTCAACAGAAAGTGTAGCACTTTCACTAGACTTTGAAATACAGTAGTCCTCTTATATCAACCTGCTTAAATGCATTTGCTCACAGTGTATTGTATTGTAATATTAGTATTGTATATTATTGTATTATTGTACTATAGAGCCACAATATTGCGAAGGCACCATAGTGGTGCGGTCCATTATCACTGCTTGCAGCTATATTTATTAGTTGTACCTTATTGCATGCTTTTTATAAGCAACTAACTCCAAAATGCTAAAAATCAACAGTTATTTGCTGGCAAGGAAAACAAGAGATGTGGATATTATTTGACACAAGCCCAGATAGTGGTATGCATGTGCATAAAACACGTTTGCTAATAAGATGTACATCTGGTTATGACATATTATTGCATATTATTGTAGGATGCATCATCTCTGGTGAATGCTGACCTACAAATAACATAATAACTATAGCGACTAAAATTGTCATACTGTGTAGTCATGACTGTTTTTACTTGGTTCCTGATTTATGTCAAAATAATAACACCACTGTTGTAATTGGACACTTGCTAACAGGTTTTTAAAGGTTTTACGCACAATCTCTGGCAGTGAATCCATTACCATTTTAATTTTTCCAATGCTAAGTGGCTTTTAAAAACACACAAGGACTCTCCAGCTCTTTGCACAACAGGCTCATTTCCATGACAGGTTTCGATAACTCTCACTATCCTCATTCCTGCATGTTCTCGCAAAAATGGAAGACGTTTGTACTATGTCATGTCTGTTGTTGGATTTTATAATAGTAATTATTTGCTGTGGTTTTATTTGGCGTGGTGGTTCAGTACACTGGTATAAATCAGTCAACGGCTCTCCTGTTGATAGATCAAATGTTTGGCAGTGTAGAAGAATTTTGTGGTGTGTGAACGAACGTGCAAACATCGCTGGTGGAAAAAAAACATTTAATCTTCTCTGTTCCATTTCCTGTAGAAAATCTATGTTTTCTCATTAGGACCCCCACTTGTTGGCGCTGAGCTTTCCAGATATTTCAGAAAAATTGGCTCACACACCTTGACTCAGATTCTGACAGATCAAAACAGTGAAATTATCTTCAAAGTGTAAAGCTCTAAGACTGTTTAATGGTTCATCACTTGATTTTATGCTTAGATTTTTTTTGTCTGTTTCGATTTGTCGACTGACTGCAGTTTAAGCATTACAAAATGAGACTGCAAACAGATGTTTTGGGTTAAAGGTGCCACTGAGAGAGAAAGAACAAGAGACACAGGCACCTGGTTTGTGTTATGTTGTTTGGTGAGGCGACCAAAACCAGTAGCATTGTGTGTTTTCATTATTTCTTTCTTTCTTGTTTGAATGACAAATGCATAACTTATACACATAAATGCACACACATTTGAATACACAACTGAGAAACCTGATTACATACCCATCTGTGTCTGTAGTTTTTTTT
>JADLZN010004504.1:600000-1010596 GCA_018155175.1 Sinocyclocheilus anophthalmus
GACACAAAAATACTGTATGCAAGCATGTGAATGTTAATGCTTCTGGTTATGCAAGTTTGATGTTGTGTCATTGCTCTCTGAAATGTGTCAGACCAGTATTCTACACTGCTGTGAAGGATGTTATAGTAGGCATTAGAATAAACTTTAGACTGACTGATAATAATAATAATAATTCAGTCGGCGCTGATAGCCTCACGTGCAGTTCACCAGCATAGAGTATCGTTGCACTTCAGGTGTCCTGAGTTATAATCCGGCCCCCCTCTCTCCCCCATTTTGCTTCCTGTCTACCAATTGTCCTATCAAAATAAAGGCAAAAATAAATCTTAAAAACATGCAATATAAATCATATTTTTTCAACAACCAGTAGCAATTTAAGCAATTTGTCTCGTAACCAATATGTGCACTTATATACAATTGTTTTATCATGTGATTTTAAACAATGGTAATTTAAAATATATAGCTACATTTTTACCTCAACAAACCTTTAAGTTTAGACAATATTTATTGTACCAAGAGTAGTTTTTCCTTTGATCATCTTTTAAAGTCATGGAGCACAGTTTTATTTTATTATTTATTAATTTAGTATAATTGATATACTATTAATTAATATTTTGGATAACCATTTTGTTATATTTTCAGATTTCATTTTTTGTGGTGTTTTGGGGGGGGGGGGGGGGCCTCTATTATTGGACAGAATAGCTGCCAGGAGTGAAGTGGGAGAGAGAGGGGGGCGGGGCGGGAAAGTTCCTCAAGTCGGGATTCGAACTCAGGACCCTCATAGTGCAATGCTGCTGTATGTGTCGGCACGCTGCCCACAAGGCTATTGGCACCGACTTACGTTTTTTAAAAAAAAAAAAAAAATATACTGTATTATTTTCAAGTAACAACAATTATTTTTAATTTGTTTTAGTTAACAACAACAACAACACTGCAACAGTTTGCAGCAGATTTGCTTAAACTGTTCAAATGTTTATAGCTGAATAGAATCCAGATTAATGGTTCAGATATTTGAAGTCTCTATTGATCCCTTGCATACTGAGGATTGTTACTGCCACAGCAATGCAAAGGGGTGTTTGCATTAGCCAAGCATTTGTGCCTGTGTTTGCTTACTTGCATTCAGTATTTTCTGGCCTAAGTTTGCCGAGCTTTTGTTAGCACACAATAATGCCCGTGTTGCACTAAAATGACATACGACTCTGACATTTGCTGAAACTGTAGGCAATATATTACAGAATTGGATGGTTAGTGGCATTCTGCACTGGTTGGTGGGAAAATAGGCATATTATTCACAAGAAGTTTTGCTAAATTATTACACATTAACAGTATTTTTCACGATTAAATATTCATGTCCCACCAAGGCATTTACAATCAATTGAAATGTACAGACTTGCATTTTTTTACTTGCTCATAAGAATTCAAAGTCGGTTTCCTTGATACACAGGCGACACTGGATAAACTATAATAATTTACATACACAGCTGTAAGCAGCTGAAGTCTTTGACAGCCTGGCTTGCCGAGCTATTCATTCAACGCTGGAAATTACTAAGCAGATCTGCTAATGGCTGCCAGAGCGCACGGCTTTCTTCCACTCCCATAAGCACAGGAGAGCATGCACGGCAGCCCTGACACACAAAGCATCCGTCATGTTTGAATCACCGCCCGACCGTCTCTCTGAACCTGTCACGGTGCTCAGGCTTTATTTGTGAGCAAGTACTTATAGAGCCCTCATTAACATGTGCTCTTTCCGTGTCGCTCTCTCCGCAGGTATGGACACGGCTTTGAGATGTTTTGTCTGGCGTCGGATTCTGAGAGGATGGTGGTGGCCTCAGCGTGTAAGGTACAATCACATGGGTGACCAGATGGTCATTAGTGTCACACAATTGTAGCCGTGGACTGTAATAACAGGACACAGAAAAGCATGTATGCGTGAAGCTGCACCGATCCTTAAAGGGATAGTTCACCCAAAAATGAAAATTTGATGTTTATCTGCTTACCCCCAGGGCATCCAAGATGTAGTTGACTTTGTTTCTTCAGTAGAACACACATGATGATTTTTAAGTCCAGCCGTTGTGGTCTATCAGTCTTATAATGGATGGCAATGGTAACAAAATCTATGAGCGCAAAAAAAACATGCACAGACAAATCCAAATTAAACCCTGCGGCTCGTGACGACACATTGATGTCCTAAGACACGAAACGATCGGTTTGTGCCAGAAACCAAACAGTTTTTAAATAATTTTTTACCTCTAATACACCACAATGTCCAACTGTCTTTGGGTGCGCGCAGGCATCCGGTGCGTGAGGTGTGTATGCGCTCTGGCGTAGTTTACGCCAGAGCGTAGTTTATGCCAGAGCGTAGTTTACGTAGTTTAGTTGACTTTCCACGTATTCCCAACTTCTGAGCCTGCTCGCCTGAAGTTATGGTTGATTGCTCTTCGGATGGATATATCAACATACCCATTAATGTAAACTACGCCAGAGCACGTACACACCTCATGCACCGGATGCCTGCGTGCGCTCAAAGACAGTTGGACATAGTGGTGTATTAGAGGTAAAATATGATATAAATAGCTCGGTTTCTGACACGAACCGATCGTTTCGTGTCTTAGGACATCAATGTGTCGTCACGAGCCGCAGGGTTTAATTTGAATTTGTCTGTGCATGTTTTTTTTTTACCTCTCATAGATTTTGTTACCATTGCCATGCATTATAAGACTGATAGACTGCAACGGTTGGACTTAAAAATCATCATATGTGTTCTACTGAAGAAACAAAGTCACCTACATCTTGGATGCCCTGGGGGTAAGCAGATAAATATCAAATTTTCATTTTTGGGTGAACTATCCCTTTAAGTGGTTATGAATATTTAGTCATTTGCCATTTTAACAAGCTCATGTCAATTTAGACCCTGACATCCGTGTGTAAGTTAATTTAGCTTCTTTTTGATGTAATGAGCCGCCTGTCGTATTAAAAGCACACTGAACTCACATGACCAGGGTTGGTAGGCAGCCCTACGTGCGCTCCGGCCGGCATGACACACATTCTGAGACAGTTGAAGGGAGATCATTGGTTTGTGTCCCGGTCTGGCCCCCTTGGTTCTGCCAAACCCACGCTGATCACGCACAAAGCCCTTCCGAATGAAAGCACATTCTGCGTGTCACCTGCCGTTGTTCACGCTCGAGTGAACATTGTGAGGTTTATTCAGTGGAGCTGATGGCGCGCTGCTGCTGGGGTCCTGCAGGCTCAGATGACTTTGCTGTGGACGTGAGGTTTATCCACTGCTGGCTGAGCTGCAAACGCTGTATGTTCAGGGGGCTCTGCGGTTGAGGTTCAGAGAAAGAGGACAAACATCTTGCTTTTGGATGTTGGTGTAAAAGAAGATCTACATGATTTACATGTGTCTTGTGTCACAGGCCTCTAAACCAGAACATGCTGCCATTCTTTTGTGGAGCACAACTTCCTGGAAACAGCTTCAGTCACTGCCCTGCCACAGCTTGACCGTCACTCAGATGGCGTTCTCTCCGAATGGACGCCTTCTGCTCACCGTTTCTCGAGATCGCACCTGGTCCTTATGGAGACGAGGGAACCCTGACTCAGATACAGGTGAGCACCCCTCCCCTCTTACCTTATTTTATACCTCATCTTTGTTCCCTCATAGACAAGCGGTCAAGTTGAGAAGTGTATTTTGACAAAACAAAAACTAATAAATATTATGCTAAATAAGAATATATATATATATTATATAATATATATATATATATAAGAATACTTATATCTAACCATTGTAATAGTTTACTGTAAAGTAAAAATGGGTATTTAAGAAAATATAATATTAATAATAATACAATTTTAAAAAGCTCCACTTTTGCTGTGCACTAAAAGAAAAACACTAAATTTGGCATAATTTTGTTAATATGACCAAATAAATAATAATGATAAAATTCATTGATAAAAATTAAACTAAAATATTTCTATTGTAGTATTTCATTGTAAAAACAAAAAGAAACCTAACTTATATTTTATTTTAAAGTACAACTGTACACAATTACAGTTCTAATAATTATAGCTGTCTTAATTTCTTCATTTTCAAAAATGTTAAATCATCAAGCTTTTAAATTAGTGAAAACTTCAGGGAGCCCTTACAGCTTCTCTTTTGTTGACAACATCCGATTTCTCAATAAAAAATTTGGAAGGGTTTGGCACTGATTGCCTTTAGCGTCGTTGCGCTAAGGTGTCTCGAGTTCGAATCCCAGCTTGAGGACCTTTTCTGATCCTGCCCCCCTCTCTCTGTCTCCCACTTCACTTCCTGTCACTTCTACACTGCCCTATACTAATAAGATAAGTAAAAAAAATAAAAGTAAAAAAAATGCCCAAAATAAATATATACAAAAAAAAAGATGGGTAAGGTGGTTGGCGCATATTGCATTCCCAAATGCACATTGTATGCACATAACGTACATGAGTTTGCGCAAACCGAGCTGACCCGCTCCGAGACTGTGAATCATATTGCAGTTTTGTTTTTATTTTGATTAATTGTACAAGCCTACGTAAACCAACCCACCTGAGAAGTAATATCCTATAAGATGAATGCGAAAGCTAACAGCTTCCTCCAGGGTTTATAGACCTCTTTACTCAAAGACAGCTTTTACCTTCCTCCATTTTTCTTTGTCAACAATATAAGTTTGTGGACTGCTGATGTTCGTTCACTGTAAGATTCTCCTGGCATTTGGCAAGCGTAAGCTAGCGCCTCCCAATGGCCATGCAGTATTAATGTGTATTCTGAGCATACACCGCTAAATCACTGTTGACACAAGGTAACCACAGGAGCGTCTGTTTTTCTTTCTCTATTTTCTGACGTGTCCGAGGCATTGCCGGCTTCTGAGGGCCGAGGCACGTTGCAGTCCGTTCTTGTTGAGGCTGGTATTAATCACAGCCTGTATGCCGCAGATGTGGAGAGGTTAGTCAGTGTCACAGCTGATCAGAGAACAGCCCAGCATGGTGGTGGAACGGTGCCATGTGTGGAGAAATCTCTATCACAAAGACAAGTTGCCTCCCCTGCCGCCCTCTCTCCATTTGTCGGACTCCCTCTCTTTTGTGTTTCTGGTTAATGATTTAAGACTCTCCAGTCTGTGGCTGGCCAGCCGTGGTTGCTTAAGCTTTAATTAGCCGAGGCGAGTGTGTTGGTTTGTTTGGGGCATGCGGATGGAGAGGGTTACTGGTCAAGGTGGCGTCACCAGGGTGCGTTGACCTCGATAGCTGGACTGTGGGTGACCACAAACTCAGTCTAGAGAAATTACAAAAAACATTGAGGTAGAGTTGCACGATAATGGTTAAACAGTTAATCACTATTATTTTGGACAAAAATATAATCATGAATAATAATCAAAATTATTGTCTATTTCATTAGAATTACTGCTCTTTCACATAAGCATACATTAAGAGAATGTCAACTCGCATTGTTTGCTCACAAATTTAGTTGTAGCACAAACAACGGTGTGAAAGAAAACAGACTGGCTGTATTACACTTTTATTTGAGCAGAATATCTCAGTGGACTAAAATGGAATTTAGTAATGGAATTTAGTAATAAATTAAAGGGATATTTCACCCAAAAATGAGAATTCTGTCATTAATTACTCGCCCTCATGTCGTTCCAAACCCATAAGACCTTCTTTCATCTTCAGAACACAAATTAAGATATTTTTAATTAAATCCAAGAGCTTTCTGACTCTGCATAAACAGCAATGCAACTGACACATTCAAGGCCCAGAAAGGTAGTAAAGACATTGTTAAAATAGTCCATGTGACATCAGTGGTTCAACCATAATGTTATGAAGCTACGAGAATTCTGTGGTAGTTCCGGTGCTGTCTATGCAGGGTAAGAAAGCTCTCGGATTTAATTAAAAATATCTTAACTTGTGGTCTGAAGATGAACAAAGGTCTTATGGGTTTGGAACGACATGAGGGCGAGTAATTAATGAAAGAATTTCCTTTTCGGGTAAACTACCTTTTTAAGCTAAATACAGTTGTGAATATGGTGTCTTGTATTTTTATGTTTTACAGTTTTATTTTTTCTTCCTCAGAGTCAAGCTTTTCTCTCTACGCAAACACTAGTAAGGACACAGCGGTTCACGCACGTATTATTTGGTCATGTGACTGGAGCTCTGACAGCAAGTACTTTGTGACATCAAGTCGAGACAAGAAGGTAGGTCCAGTTTAACATGCATTTAGCAAATGTTGTTGGACTGGTTGGCATGACAGTCGTTTGGATGGCCACATAGTGGTGTGAATGCAGCAACACGTGAAAGTTTTCAGTTATCGATACTCATTGTAGAAAGCTAAAAATTCCAATAACTGGGGCAACGCAAAAATAAAGAAAGTAGTATTTAGCTGGTCATGAGATTTCAACGCGTCTACCCCCATGATGTGACCGCTGCTGTTGAGCAACTGATACTGATAATTCTTCGTGTAAAACATTTTTAATGATTGAAAAAGGACTGCATGCAGCGTTTTTAAGTCCAACTCTTTCCTGCGGTCTGAGCTTTGACATCTGACCTTGTTGTGTTTTTGTAGGTAATCATCTGGGGTCATTGTGGCTCTGGAGTCCGTGTCGGTGAATGTGAGGGTGAAAGCGTGACCCCCTGCTCCTCTGTTCTGGATGTCGGAGATTCAGCTACTGCTGTGTCTATCTGTCCATATCTCTGTTCAGACCAGAGGTAACGTTTATTCTGTTACCTGTGATCTTGTGACACCATCATTAGAATTAATGTGATGTGTCTAGGACAAATATTGAATTATACTTGTATTTGTGTAGTTATTTGCTGGCTGTAGGTCTAGAGAATGGGAAAATTGTGTTGTATAAATGGAGGCCATCAGAGGATTTGTCTTCTGGAGCAGACTGGAGCAGATGTGGAGAAACTGATGCTTGGTATCCTTTTTCCCCACTCATATTCTTCTCTCCACTCTTTAATAATCCTGAAATGGTGAGTTTGATTTTGATTGATTGGTAGGCTGATGATTAAGATTGGTAGGTAGGTCTAGCTCAGAAGTGTGATTGGTAGGCCTGCACAGAATCTACATCCACATAACTAAAACTAAGAACTTGTGAAATCAAAATTGATGTTTTGCTTTAATATGTTTGTGGATATTTGAAGAAAAAAAATTCTTCGTAAATCTATTTTTAAAGCATAATTTGCTCTGCTTCTCAAAATAAGACCAATCCAAAAGCAAAACCTCTTTTCACTCCCAAATACATTAACATTAGTAGTTTTACTGTCATTTACATTTTTTGAATTATTGGAATAGTATTTTTTTTTCTTGTTTTATATTTTTATTCAAAGATAATACTAATCATAAATCAATAAAAGTAATAATTTTAACTTTTTATTTTATATGTAATTTTATTTTAATGATATGCAATCACAAAAAAATGGCCGAATTGTGCAACGCTACAAACAAGTACAGCACACCTGAAGCGTTTTTATCACAATCGCAATTAGATTTTTTTTTTAAGTCGGCACAGAAAATTTGACAGAAGCAAGCAGATTCTTCAAAGCTGTTTAGTCAAAAATAATTAAGAACTGTTAAAATGCCTCATAAGCCCCTATAAATAATCTCCAGAGTTTCACAGTCTTCCTCTTAGCAGTGAGCTGGCCCACGCTGCTCGGGAGAAGCTTCAGGTTGATACGGGGACTCCCGTGGGCAGGTTTCGCATTGATCCGTGAAGAGAGAGAATGAGGTGTCAGAGAGAGGGCAGGCCGTGTTGTGCATTCTGTTCGCACCGAGCCCTCTTGCTAGCTATCTCTCTCTCCCCCACAGTGGATTGAGTCCCGACTGGCTAAACTCGCTCCTTCTGTAGGTGTAATTGATAAACCATCTGTGTAGGCACTTACACGTATCTCTTACCCAGAAGTCACTCATCTTAGAAGTACAAGAAGTAAAAATTGACCATGTATTGCAGTAAGTTCTGAAAAGCAAGATTGATTTCATGTGTTTATTCGTCTGCCTGTATTACATTTGAAATTGGCAAGTGTATATTCACCCCTGGAAGTATTTGGACAGGCAGAGTTGAAGTGAAACGGGGTGGCAGAGGCATCCAGACAGTGTGAGAGGGGAGATTTGTGTTGCCTTGAATCAACGTTGTGCTTGTGGCTTTCCTTAACCACCCATCACAGTCAGTCTCACACTCTGACAGTGAAGAGGCTGCGCTGGAGGCCGAGGCCGGGTCGGGCAGGCCATGGCGGGAACGAAGAGCGAGCTTGGGTTCAGCTAGCCAGCGCTGGTGCTGACCATGTCGTCAAAATCTTCAACATCAAAATATCAGCCCTGTGACTTCATGCCGCCTCTGGTGATCATCTGCAGTGCGTCCAGCTGATATTCAGTACGAATGAACTGCTGTGAAGGCTTCAGCTGGCCAGTGCGGCAAAATGTGTGGCGTTTTTCATGGGGGATTCTGGGAGCAGTTTTCTAATTTCTTTAAATCAGCTTCTCTTTGAATTTCAGCACCATTACTTATGTCCTGTAAACACGAACTAATATACTATTTATGATGTATAAAAAACATAATGCTTTGTATTGTAATAAATGGCTCTTTTCTAGTAATGGAATGTCACAGTAGTGATTTATCTCAAGCTAACTATAATTCTTTTATTGGCTGTTTTAAAGCACCCCACATCCCATGAACGCCAAATCCTCTTGTAATAACCTACAGCCGTAAGTGACAGTAAGAGAATAGAAAATCCGGCTCACATCCTCTCGTTTCCAGTGCCTGAAGGACAGATGAGCATTCGGATAAGATGTACAATGAGCCGTGAGGGCCATAGACTCACCAGGCGTGAATCATTCACTGGAGAAATAATGTGTTTCATTTAGGAAAAGTGCTCCTTTTTATCGAGTGCTTCCTTTATTGAAACAGATGACATTCATCCTTGTGAGACATTAAAGGAATGTTTTCTGGATCCAATTCAACTTAAGTTGTATCGACAGCATCTGTGACATGCTTTCGATTACCACAGAAAATAATTTAGACTTGGCAAGACACCACAGCGCTGCTAAAATGCTAAAAATACTCACTGTTTTGGAAGTATTGCTGCAAGACATTGTTAACATGGTGTAATGCAATCACTTTCTAACTTGGTTTTTGCTAGATTATAGGCAAATTGACAACCTGTCATAATGGTAACCCCTGCAAATTTCCTATTATATTTATAAGAATTCTAGAAAGGGACACCATGTAAGTATTTCCAATGAACAGATTTAGTTACTTCAGCTACACACATTAACAGGCTCATAAAATCAGACATGAACACCTTGGAACAAGGACTGCAAGCCAGGCCAGACTTCCCAATGTCAAGTCTCGTTTAACATCTAGTCAAAATTATGGTGTGGTAAACTTTAACATTTCTTACATTTAAAGTGTTAAAAATGATGAGCTAAAAATTAACATTCTTTCATTAATTACTCACCCTCACATTGTTCCAAACCTACAAGACCTTCGTTTATCTTCGGAACATAAATTGAGATATTTTTTGATGAAATCTGACCCTCCATAGACAGCAAGGAAACTACAACAGGTCAAGGCACAGAAACGTAGTAATGACGGTGGACAGTGACATTACATCAAGAGAAGAAATTGATTAAATTTGTTATTTTTGTTTTCTTTGCACACAAAAAATATTCTGGTAGCTTCATAAAACTGAGGTTGAACAACTGATGTCACATGGACTATTTCAGCAATGTCCTTACTACCTTTCTGGGCCTTGAACGTTGTAGTTCCCTTGCTATATGCAGGGTCAGAAAGCTCTGGATTGCATCAATTTCTTAATTTGTGTTCCAAAGATGAACCATGAGTAATTACTGACAGAATTTTCATTTTGGGTGAACTCTCTCTTTACTGTTCGGTTGAGGAGCTGGTTCTGTGTGTGCTATTTGAGGACACATCTGACCCAGTCTGTTTGTGAAAAGTGAAAAGGTCTTCTGTGTCCTGTGTAGTACTGACATTTTAAATATTTTGAGCCTTGCTGGAATGGGAAGCTGACTGGTGACATGAAGGCTTCATAGACCTTTAGCATCCAGTTTGGCATCCAGGCCCTGCACTCTCAATAATTCATTATACTCACATACAGAGGCGCTCGTTGTCAGTGGTTGGGGGTAACGCTTCATACGCTAGTTACGTAATCAGATTACTTTTTATCAAGTAACTAGTAAAGTAACACATTAATTTTTAATTTACAAGAAAATATCTGAATTACTTTTTCAAAAAAGTAACGCCAGCTTTCCTGTCCACATGTTGAGAGAAATCAGAAGATGCTACTGTAGTTCTAAAATAAATATGAATATGCATTAATTAATCTCACTCACAAAATAAAAAAACAGATTCAGTATTCATCAAAATGAATAAAAATAATGCTCAGAATATACTCAGAATATGACGTAAACCTGCAATAATTAAATGTTAAACAACACAAATATCCTTTATGTATTTAATCCCATTCTATTAACCAATGGCTTTGCTTCTGACAGTCGATGATCCAGTTCAATCATAATAATAAGCAAAAATTACTCTAGACAAACATTTGTGTCTTTTTTTATTGCTGAAGTGTGTTGAAATTTCTTTTTCTGCATTCTCTTGTTCGGACGTAAATTTACATTTCCTTCAGCCTGAGGCTTATTCATTTCACTTTTGGTGTGAAAAGGCTTTTATATTTGCCAAAAATAGAACTTTTTAAAAAAACAAACAAACAAGCAAGCCCTGTCCAGATTTAAAACTAACGCAAAAGTAACGTAACGCATTACTTTCCATAAAAAGTAACTAAGTAACGTAATTCGTTACTTTTTATGGAGTAACGCAATATTGTAATGCATTACTTTTAAAAGTAACTTTCCCCAACACTGCTCGTTACAGATTCATCCGCCTTGCCATTCTGTTCTGGTTTATGGTTGTGTAGAAGTTTGTGTGAGAGATCAACACATTGCAGTGTAGCGAATTAACGAGAAAGCTCACTCAAAAATGAAAGTCGTAGATAATTTACTCACCTCTCATGTCGTTCTAAATCTGGATCGCTCTGTGGGTTACTTGATTCTGATTAGTCGATCGCGTGGCATACTGCTGTCTCATAAATCCGGGTAATCAAAACCGGCGCTACTTTTACTCGTTTCACATCGCGGAATGCATTTTCACGTTTTATTCAAGCTCAACCGGCGCCATCTTGCGTCTTTATTGATTGCCATGAAAATCAGTGAATATAATGGACTATTTTTACTTAGCGGAAGCTGTAAGATAATTATAGGTAAAATTATAAAGTACCTTCAACTCAATAGCGCCATATTTAGTTTTTGGATTGCAAACGAAGCTAGCGATTGAAGCGTAGTATGAATTGGACTGTTCTTTGCTAAACGTTTAGCTGGTGAAACATCTTTACGAAAACACTTTCATAAACAAAAACTCGTAGAACCATTTAAAGTTGTGAGTTGTGAAAATTGCATTATTCCTCAAAAAAATAAATATGGCGATATTGCTGCTTTGAGAAATTATTTTTATTATACTGTTTTTTTTTTTTTACATAAAACATTTTAATATACAAAATGAAGGAATCTAAATGCTTTTCTTTTTTCCATACACATTCATAAAGTGAACTGAAGAACATCATACAGGTTTGGATCCACATGAAGGTGAGTAAATAATTCATTTGTGTGTGACTTTAAGGAGGTCAGTAAATTTCGTGTTAATTTCCAAATGAGGTGCTTGATAAATAATGAACAGAATAATTTGTATAATTTTATTAATAAAACATTTTTTTGCAATTTATTAAAAATGTTATGATTTCCATGCAGTTTAAGGGTACAAGAAATATGAAATGAACACATCCACTTTGATTTGTTCAAGAGCTCCTGCGTGTCTGTGTGTGTGCCAGTGCAAACACACGGGACGGTACAGCAGTGGAGCACACAAGTGTACACTTCCAAAAAGCACTGTATAGAAAAACAAAACAACATAGTTGTGGAGTTCCTCTTTTTTGTTTTTGATGGGCAGTGATGAGTTTTGTGAACTCAAAAGAGATGACAAATTAAAAATTTAAATAAAGCAAAAAGACCAAAACAAAAAAAGAGCGATAAGTCTTCCAGCACAGAATAAATAGTTTGTATAGCGATGTGTAAACTTGTAGACAGCACGTTTTCACACAGTGGCAAACAGACATACACGCTCACTGCTAACATTCTGTCTTTTTAACATCATTTGTAACATCCCCCACTATCATTGTATTATACCTCTACAGAAAAAAATAAGTTGTTTACATTATATACATTAGAAGTGGTTGTTCATTCTCCTGGGGCGATGACAAGGCCTTGCTATTGTTTGTTACATGATGCAAAGATAGACCAGTTCACACCAGAATACGCATGGAGTCCAGCCCAACAATTTTCTCGAATCTTGTAGTCTGTATTCCTGAATCTCTGCACAAATGAGTGTTTTCTTGCTTTAGAAGAACACACCATTTAGATCATTTTCAGTTTTGTAGTTAACATCACAGATTTAAATGTCCAACAAATCAGCTCTTGACTTCATTTCCAAGGTTATTGCCAAGACAGTCCTAAACAACCAGATGTGCATTCCACTGACCATGATCCATTTTCAAAAGCAACGTGTTAGTGGGTTAACCTTGTGTTTCGCTTGAGTCACAAACACATGCACACACAGTGATTTGAATCCACAGTATAGAACATGTCCAAATAGAAATCATATAAAGCACTACCTTGGTCTTTATTCAGTTTTTGTGTTTTTCTAGTGATTTCCTTAAAATGAGACTACGTCACAGATTCACTTTTGACATAACGGTAATGACATGAATACATACTGTGTAGACGGACCAGTGTTTACCTTTCCATTTTTAAAAGAACAGTTTGTGGTGCATGGTACACTCTGAATGTCTTTATGTTTGTTTTTAGTACACTTCAACGTGTAAGACAGTAGTTAGGATTGTACAGAGAAGCATGATCCCCATGACTGATGAATTCCTGTGCAATGTCAACATTAATGTCATAACTATACACCAAAATTACAGGTAGTGTAAAACATATTTAGGATATGATCCTTCTTTCCAGCTTAATGCACCATCAAGGACATACTGTAAATATACTTGTCTATACAGTTAGAATCAGCTTATTATTGCCACTTTTATAATTATTATGTTGTGCATTTGTCAGAAATGATTGAGTACAATTATTTGCAAAATGATATCTATAAAGTATGCATAGGATAACATGCATGAAAGATTAAAAAATAAATTATTTTTTAATAAATCTCATACATTATGTATACATACTTTACTGTATGATTACTCTGAAAACAATTTTTATAATCTCTTGATAATCTCTTGTTAATAATTACATTTCATCAGGCTTCCGTAGCCTGGACTAATTAATATTATGGTCATCATTATGATTTAAAAGTAGAGTAATGAATCATGCCCTCTCCTTGAGCAGATAACTTGTAAACATCTCATTCACTCCAATTTCAGTCTAAAAGACATTTATTTAAAATAGATATGAGTTGCTCCTTTGGATGATTATTATTTTTGATTTGAATACTAAAGTTCCTATTTATGGCTGGAAGTTTAAAACCTCAGTAACCAGCAGCCTGAAGATAAAATAGGACCAGTGGATTTCAGTATCTGCCTATTTTATGACATCAAGTTTAAGTATGAAATTATGCATTTATTTAATTAATTTTAAAAGGTTGTATTGAGAGTATACTGTAACTATATGCCATATACTGTATGTAAGTTTTTTTAATTAAATACAATATGTAAATGTGAGCTAGCCCTTTTACTTCTACTGATTCTCTGAGCTGAATTGTTAACACTTCATTTTCATTGTTGCTTATTACCCTCCATCGCTCCATAAAAATATACATTTTAATATATATTTTTATAACAGATCATCAGTTAATGACGGTACATATACACATTTTTTCAATGAGAATGAATTAATCTGTTAATGAAATATTAATGAACATTATTGTAGGTTATTACCGTAACAACTTTTAACAGGAGGTTAAAAGGCAATGAGAAACAATGAACAAATAAAGTCAGTATGCAAATAAATTAGATACCTTGATTTGTAATGTCCAATGTACATCATTTTCTGATGTGTTTTTTCTCTAATATTGGACATTAGATGTTAGTGTTTACATGTACCAACAATGTTTCATATTGTGGGATACTGACTGCTGAACGTGCCAAACAACATATCATAAAGACATTGAAGAATAAACAATGTTGAAATTAACTTGGAAATAAGAGCCGATTATATTATAGTCAGAGTGAAAACTCAGTCATAGTCATAAGCTGCAAAAGTCAAGTCAAAATGTAGACAATCGCCTCCGTGTACTGAAAAACTCCTCGTGCATTAGAAACGTCAGTCTAGGTCGTGGCCGTCATACTAAGACAAGCTCCCGTGGCGGTTTGGGATTTTTGCGTATCTGTTTGTGGTCTTGTATTTAAAGGTCTTTGTCATCGTGACTCATTAGTGAGTGTGAGGTACTATGACAACTGCTGTTAGCAAACGCACCTCTGTTGTGTTTCAATCTCCTTCTGCTTTCCCAAATGAGACAATAAATACCCATGAATGTCACGTTATCACTAGATAACAGCTATACAGAAGGAAGTCACAAGTTAAAGAAATTCTCGATGCATTGGCTTCATATGGATCATATGTGCTGTCACTGTTTTTGTCACCCGGTTGACACAATATGGTCCATCAGGCTCCAGTAAGACACACGTTACAGTAACAAATCTGACAGAAACTAAAACCAAGACACCGACGGTGAGATATCAGCTGAAACAAATTCTTGCCTTTGATATGGATGATACGTAGCTTATTTCCGATAATTCATATTTTGAGTACATTTCCAGATTTAGAAAAGTAGCATGACACCAGCTCTAGCTGATGCTCCCTATCTCTGCAAGTCATTGTGCAAAGTTCACTGCACACAGTAACATTTCTATAGCAACTATGAGGTAATTTCACTGTTGCTAAGAGCTAGGTGATGTATTTCACAATGTCACTCTGATACTGGGGCGGACCTTTCTGCCATTTCTCCCCTGGAACGGGCAAATACACGCACACTCTACCCGAGCCCTTTTAGCCCAAGCTACAACCGTAGATGATTCACACATGTTGGGTTTTTAATCAACCAAAAGAAAAAAGAAAAAAACAAGAAATAAACAGAGGGCGGGTAAACTGAGAGACTGCACCGGAAGGTCAAAACGAGGCTTTGTTCATACATGACTTGCTCTTATTAAGTTAATTACACTTGTGCTAATTTTTCAGTCCCACTGTTTAATACAATATTGTTCTTCTGTCTTGCTGTGTGGACCGCTTCTTTTGTGTAACCTCGCAGCTTTCTGTGAGGATATTTTGGTTTTGCTCTGCATGGCGTACCACTTCCCTGTTATTATCGCAAATTGTGAGTCTTCTTGTTCTGTAACAACCGGTCACGTGTCGGCTATCGTACATCCCAAGCATAGGGCTGCATCTGTGTTTCAGTCCCGATATGCAGGATCAACTCGCTCGGCTGTAATGGAAGACTGACCCTCTAAAATCGCCGGTTTCGTCTCTTATGTCCCTTTCGGCTGGACCTGTGGCTCTTTGAGGTCGCACATGCGCAACCTCTAACGTGACATTACTTGCGATAAATCGAAGTAGTACTTTTGATACTCTGATACCAGGATAGGCCAACATGATGCTAGCTGTTTTTTGAAGAAAGACAATATGCGGTACACGTCTATCCAGGTGAGAACAGTTGGCCCGCGTTACCCTGAAACACTTCCTAGTTGTCTTTAGCAAAAATTTGAGATGCTAATAGTCTTATTTACCATTAACCACTTTTTCACACCATTGGGACACTGAAGCAATACAACAAATTCATACCGGTTGCAACGGCGTACGTGTTTCTTCCTGGTTCGTCGGCTGTTTTTAAAGTTCTCCGAGCACCAGGCTTCATCAGAATAATTAATTTCACAGCATATTCAAAGCTCACTTTGATGTTGGAATATGGTATTTACATGGCTGTTGACGTGGTGAATAAAGAGGTGGAGTCCTCGGTCACATACGCTGCCCATTTCCCGCAAGTTCCAGCAGAACCGATGTGCACGGATAACGTGGAAAGGCTGCCGGCGGAAGCGTCTCTTTTTTTTACCAGGCAAGGCTACAGCTCCTGTCCTCCGTTGATCCACACTGCTGTTTAGGGGGGTGGGGGGCGTTGAGTCCATCGAGTTAGGAACGGGAGGTGACGGGACCGAGAGGATGGGAGTCTGGGTTGGGTTGCCATGTGAGGACATCCGGTCACCTCCCTCCTAGCCTGAAAGATCAGTTCTGCTCTGATGTGGCCATGGATGGTGGGAGGGGGGGTTCACGAATGCATGAAGAGTTGGACCCCCCTGGGTTGCTCACACGCTTCTGTTGAACCGCTGATATTGCTCAGTCTGTCTTAAAATAAAAAAGCTGATCGCTTCTTCGGAGTGCAGCGCAGGCGGCAGGCCTCACAGGCCGGACACCATCACCCTGTAGGAGGGGGGCATGTGTCTGTGGTGTGGGCTGGAGGCTGGGCTGCTCGTGGGACTGCTGCAGCTCGCGTCCACCCCTCCTATGGAGGGCAGATAGGCGTGATGCAGGATCGGCAGCTGCAGGGACAGCCTGCGCTGTATGCTGCGAACACAAACCACAAATGGTTGTTATACAAAACGCTTTTGTGATTGGGTGCTTAACAGTGGGGACACTCTTGCATGCATGTAACAGAAGTTCATTTATAATTATATCACATAGTCACATAGCACATTTAAGCCAGCAGTGACTTTGCCACATACTCTCAGTTACGGGTTCAAGGTTTAGCTGGTTAGCATGACCTCTTTAGTCTCTTTTTAACTACACCATCTGGACCTACACTACTGCTCAAAAGTTTGGGGTTGGTAGGATTTTTTTATGTTTTTCTCCAGTCTTCAGTGTCACATGATCCTTTCAGAAATCATTCTAATATGCTGATTTTTTTTTATTATTATCAATGTTAAAAATAGTCGCTAGTGAAGGGTTATGGACTGTGCTTGTTCTTGTGGTAAAGTATGTACCTGACTGTGTGGATCAGCTGAAGTAAAGTCCATTTCATTCCTGTCTTGTGTCAGATTCAAAGTGCACCCCAAGAGGCCGGAGCCTTTTAAATCAATTACAGAAGCCAAATGGCAGTTATATAAAGTGCACACACCACACCTCTCACGATTGGTTTTACGATTGGAGTCTCTTTGAGTTATTACTTTCAATTAAATATTAATTTCATACATCAATTAAGGAAAATGTCTTCTGTGTTTAGAAATAATTAACATTATTAACAGATTAGTCAGATGTTGCAGGTTCACTTGCAAAAACAAAAAATAAAAATGTGGATGTCATTAAACTAAAACTGTAGACTTTACTGTAGACATAGAGAACAGGCTCAATAAATTACTCATTGCATATTCCCATGGCAGAGATGGTGTTATTTAGCAGGGTCAAGGGACCATCAGCTACTGGGGTAAGTGTGTGTGTGTTTGATGAACAGTGACACACTGCAGTATCGCTTCTCTTTACAATCAGACATTCATGTGCTAGGATGGCCTGTAGTCCTCTAATTCTACTCTCCTGTCTATTTTCAGGGTCCAGTGCCTTCCACTCTCACTAGAAATCACATTTTATGTAACCACAGCTCCCCCTCACCCCCTCTTCTCTCTCTTTTTTCCTCTGTCCTATTTAGACAATCAAGACCCTGAAAGAAAGAACCACGAAATAACTTTTTTATTATTTCCCTGTGTTAATGCATTTCCCCTGTTTTTAAATAGCTCATAGTACATGAGTGGCATTTCAGTGGATGATGTATGACGTAGGCGTAGCGTAAGCTCGGGTGAGAAGTTACAAACGTGAAAGCACAGAGGAGAGAGCAAAACAAAACACCGGTCACAAATTAATACAAAACTAGGATTTATAAAGAAAAATGTCAGAGATTTTCGATATAAGCCAAGAGGAAACTGGTTTTCCTTCACTGTAAACAAAACTTGGTTTTCGCAAGACTAGCATATTCTCACCGGAGTTTACGCTATGCATCCTACGTCATCCGATGTGAACGCACGTACGCCGTAAGCAAACTAGACTTATGGGTTTATGCAGTACTTTTTTATGATGGATGGATACACTTTATTGGACTTGATTTTCAACAGCCATTCACTGCCATTATAAAGCTTGGAAGAGCCAGAACATTTTTTAAATATAACTCTGATTGTATTCGTCTGAAAGAGAAAATCATATACACCTAGGATGGCTTGAAAGTGAGTAAATCATGGGGTAATTTAAAATTTTGAGTGAACTATCCCTTTAAAAACAAGATAGACTCTAAATTTATTTTTGTTTGAGT
Source organism: Sinocyclocheilus anophthalmus (assembly GCA_018155175.1). Taxonomy (NCBI): domain Eukaryota; kingdom Metazoa; phylum Chordata; class Actinopteri; order Cypriniformes; family Cyprinidae; genus Sinocyclocheilus; species Sinocyclocheilus anophthalmus. The sequence continues at coordinate 618,435 of JADLZN010004504.1, forward strand.
GAGTGAATGAATGAATGAATGACTGAATGTCTAATGTTTTATCATTTAGAAACTAGCAAATATTTTGTCAAAATTTATGTTTGGAAATTGTGCTTGTGGTTCTAAATATCTTAATAAATTCCACTTGGCCTGATTTTTATTTTTTTTAAAGGGGTCATATGATGCGATTTAAATTTTTTCCTTTCTCTTTGGAGTGTTAAGCTCTTGGTGCATAAAGAAGATCTTTTTAAGTTGCAAAGACTAAAGTCTCAAATAAGAGATATTCTTTATAAAAGTTAAGAGTCAACCACGCCTACCTAAAACGGCTCGTTCTAACACGCCCCCACATATCTACGTCACTATGTGGGAAGATTTGCCTAACGCCGCCCAAATGTTCACCCGCAAGAAGAAGGTGGTACCTTTTTTTCCGTCGCTGTAGATAATTGTTTTGCCAGCCCCAGCCGGTCGCCATGACGGTCGTGAGGCGCTGTGTGTTGGTGTAAAGCGAACTACGTTTGGTTTGGCCTTCCAAAAGAGGATGATACGCTTTCGTCCTGCCGTGACCTAGGATCCGTGCTGGTCGCTGAGGAAATACATCAACTTGCGCTGTGGATCGCCGGATCGGCTTTCACCGTGGACGAAGCGAGTCCAGCCTGGGGTCATCACATGTTTTTGCCGCAAGCCCGCCGGACGCTCCTTCGTCAATCCACCGGCTGCGCTGTTCTCAAGCCCACCGCCTCTGCTCACTCTAGCCCGCCGTGTGTTTCTTTGTGAAAGCGAAACTATTTTGTTTGGTCTTTCAAAAGAGGACACGACTACAAATTAGTGGTTAAGTTGTATTTACCACACTTTTCAGAACAGTTCAACCCAAATATTCTGAGTTTGTCCAGCGCATTTTATGGAGGACTGTTTCCTGATCCTGGTAGAGTAGACTACAATGCCGGCTGTTCTGACTCACAGACTGTAAGTCAATTTTTTTATATTTAAAGAATTTGCCACTGATGATTCAAACGCGAGTTTTGGGCAGTGTAGAGTAGGGCTTGTTGTTTGAAATTTCGTCGATCACAAATGCAGACATGGTTTTACGTTTACGCAGCACGATGCAACGCAACGCGTAAAAAAGACAGTATAAGTCATTATAATCTGTAATTATGTTTTCACTGGATGCAACAAATGCCTCGTTTATAATGGGTTTTAATGTTTTTGTCTCGTCGCTCTGGCCGGACAGGGCATCATCACAATGTGGTAAGGGGCGTAACATTTCCGTCACACGCTTGAGGTATTCGGCCAATCACAACGCACTGGATAGCTGGCCAATCAGAGCACACCTCGCTTTTCAGACCGATGAGCTTTGTAAAAATCTATAACAATAATGTACATTATACAATAATGTATATGTGGAAAATAATGTTTTTTTAACCTTAAACCGCATAAACACATTTCATTACACCAAATACACAAAATAATGTTATTTTTAGCAACATCATATGACCCCTTTAATTCATATATTTTTAGGTGTTCAAACAGGTTTTTGGCACACTGTGCATGCCGATGTGTAAACTTACTGTTCTGGTGAGTTGATGTCTTCTAGTGGACCTCTGCTTATCCTAGAAGGATCCATGGATCCCCACTGAGCCTGGGGTTTCTGCTCTAAGTGGTTCTTCAGAGATTTCTCTCCATCTGAAAACAAAGGCATGATGTTCAGAAAGCTGCCTTTCCATCAAGATGTCAGTGGTGGATTCGGCTGAAAACTGAGTCAGAACTTGCAACTTATATGCCACTTCACCTTGACATGTTTTGGGGTGAATAATGTATAACACTCCAATAAATTATTATTTTTCTCTGGGTGACAGTAACAGAGGAAAAGAGTGTCACATACTGAAATGAGTCACAGACTGACAGCTGTGTGTGATCGACAGGTGAGGAACACGAGGTTTGATATCCACTTTTCTTACCTTTGCCATCAGTGAAATTGCGTATGCTCAGAATATTGTTGACATCTTGGTAGTGGTTTTGTTTAATGTATGGAGTCTTTTCTGGAGTGTCCTGGAGTTGCATGGTCACCTCTTCCAGTTCCTTATCCAGCTGTAACACAAAATCAAAAAATCTTTATTTAACCATTTAATTCCTGGTTCATGAAAAAAAAAATCACAATTTTGAAATGCAAAAAATTTAAAACATACAGTTATGTTTCATTACTCTAAAATACCGTAAGTAGAAAAACATTAATTGATATCACAAATCAAAACAAAACTGCACAATTTTTCTCCCCAAAAAATATTTAATAGTCTTGATATGATAATATATTTGTCTTAATTTATATTTATACTTATAATCTAATATACACATTTTGATTTGCTGAATATATTTTTGTTTACCTGTATCAGTTATTTTTCTTCACAGCATTAATATATAATTTAGAGGGAATAAAATAATATTATAAAATTATAAATCCCCTTTAATCTGCATGGTGGTGTATTAGTAATTTTTAGCATCATTTTAGTTAATGTTTAAAGTAGATTGTCATTCTAAGAATTTAATAATTTTGTAATTTATGATTGACTTCAATCACCTCTGTAATTCTCATTCGGAGGCGGTGGTTGTCTGACTGTAATCCATCCAGACGGGAAGTGTTGGCCTGGTTAACACTGGTTACTGAGGTGGACGTTTTGGAATCTTCCTTCTTCTGGTTCTGGGTGAACTTTAACCTCCGGTTCTGTGTGGCAGCATCCGGGTTTGTACGCATTGTGATAAACTAACAAAAGAGAGAGGACAAAGACATACTGTTGAGATCCTGGCATTGATTCTGTGTAGGACGTATTTGTTTAGAGGGAGAGTGGAATCTTTGCAGTCTTTCAAATTTCAGTGTGTTTATTTCCAGAGAGCTCCAAGGGATGCAAAGTAAGCACTGCTCTCAATTATATTCAGGTGAACTTGCTAGGGATTTGCACAAATCAAATGCCAGAATGTGCCTTTCGCTGACCTCTACAATTCTTTCCCCATAGGGCTGGATCAGGCCGTACATTGCAGTACTTACTTTTGGCACAAAAACCAGACACAGCGTGATGGTGCTGCAGAAGATGATGACCAGTGCCACGATGCAGAACTGCACATTAGGCTGATCCCGGGTCAGGAAGGACACCGCTGCCCCGATGATACACATGATGCCCACATTATACACACTCATGCCGATGTACTTGCTGTCATTCAGGGCTGGAATGCTCACGTTTCTGGTCTCCCAGGCCAAGAAACATCCAAACAGCTAGACAAAGAGAAAAGTACAAAGAATTACTTATCATTACAGGTATAAGAGCAGTTAAAACAAGATTTTGCAACCTTTAGGCTGTGCACAGTTACGTGCAAATATATTTTTACACCAGATCTAAGACAGAATAAGATTATTGGTTATATGACATATTCGATAGACAACCATTTTCACCTTCATCACTCTGTGCAGCCCTCAGTTTACAGTGATGAATCATAAAGCCAGTGAGAATGAACTGTGCTTGACTTATTTAGCACCCTAATGCCCCAAAAGGCAGCTAACAACACCTGTCCAACTTTCTCAGGAGGTCAGAGCAGTAATCAAAGCACCTTTGTGTGAGACTAGAGTGAACTCTGAGAAATATGACTCAGCTAACTCAATGACGCACACTCCGAGATTTGATTCTGCACCCACTTGCCACAAATCTATTCAATCCTAATCCAATCTCAGCCCGTCTCACTCTTTTTCCTCGTTCACCCTCTCACTCTCTCTTTCTTTTCTTGTTCTACTTGAGCATGTTGGCTGTAAGTGAAGCCATGCTGATTTAGCAGCAGGTTTTCAAACATGAGAACTGAGAACGAGAACGTGAGTGTGATGGCATTTTCACTTGTACACTATTACAATATGATGACTACTATAGCTTCAGTTAAACATTGATCACTTCTTTCCCAACACTGCCTCCCACCAAATCTTTCACAGATGAGAAGAGAGACGAGAGAGGAAGTGATACTCCATGGCCCACAGCTGAACTCTGACACGGATCATCTACAGTAGGGCAGAGGAAAAGCCAAGGTAATGGCCTGCCAGTCAACCGAACCACCTGCCACTATTACAGCAGCAAGAACAAATGGACAAATCATTTCTACAGAGCACAAAGTGAGTCGAAGGGCAGGTTTTTATTGGAGGATGTTGCCACCATTGACTCAGAGATAATGGTCAGTGCTATGGGCAATTAACTGACTGGAGGCATTCTGGTTCCTGGGGCACCTTACCAGTAATCTAAAGTGAGGTTAATTGGAAAGAGCAATCTCGCTCTTCTCCTATGGGTACAATGTGTCAAAATCCAGTCAGTGAGTTGCTAGATTTGCATTTCCAGTAGGAAATACCAGCTCTCGCAAGGCAGCAAAAGAACAATGTTAAAGTTTACAGCAGTGGTTTTAAACCTTTTTTGACTCCAAGGCCACCCATTTTCACAAACACAATATTTGAAGGCCCATCATTTTACTTCTGGTACTTATGTTATAATGACAAATCTGCTCATTTTCAAATGTTGCTTACAGAAATTTGGAGTAGCAATATAATAAAATATTTCAATAAAATATTGACATTTTAAAATTCCAGAAGTTTCTTCAGGATTACACTTTTGTAAATTAATTTGCATGAATTTTGTATTCACTTCTAATTATTATTATTTAAGATTTATTTTTGGCATTTTTTACTTTATTATGATAAGACAATAGTGCAGTTTTAGAGCTGAAAGGAAGCAAAGTGGGAGAGAGAGAGGGGGGCAGGATTGGGAAAGGTCTTTAAGCCGGGATTCGAACTCGGGACGCCCATAGCGACCTGATGATGATGATTATCATTATTGTTGTTGTTATTATTATTATTATCATTATTATGACTATTATTATTATTATTATATGTTAATAATATATAACAATAACAAATAACAAATTCTACAAAATACAATATTTTAGAGCTTGACATAACCAGAAGAATGAATATTTATTATAAAAAAATGCCTGGGAAAATGGCATGGAAATGCCTGGAAATTTTATTGAGTTTCTCACTTTTAAAATTCTGTGGGAAGGCTGTGGCATAAAATAAAAATGTCAGTTGTTGAGGGAATTAATTAAATTAGACATAATAAATAAATAAATCATTTAGGCCATCTTGTTCTCCCCCGTGGAAGTTTGCTGTGGACCCTGATTGAATTTTTTTTGTTAAAGTAAGCTTTGGTTGTAGACTTTGGTTCCGTGTAAACATAAAAGACATAAAGACACATATTAAAGCAATAAGATGCACAAGGAGGTGTGTTATAGTGATTTCATATAGTGATATAGGCCTAGTGAGTGTTTTTTTTATACAACGATGGCAACTGCAATATGAAAAATACAACACTGCTCCCTAACAAATATCTAAGAACTCTCATTTTTGTCCATTAACACTGTTATAATATTGTCTATAGGTGATGAACATTAGATAATTGTGGAGAAAAAAAGAAAGAAAAATATCAGTAAAATGTGCCTGCTGTTTGCATGGCATTTGTATTTCCTGATATACCACAAGAGACTCAGAATCGAATATTGTGAATGCATTTTAAACACAGTGACAGTGAGGTATTATATATTATAATTTACCAAATGTAGAAGGAAGTGGCAGAATATTCAGACGCCGTTGTCGGTGGGAGCAGATGGCGATCATGTTGACGCTCTCTAGAATGTTTTCACTCACCATAAGGAGGCCTTTGTAGGCATAGACAATCCCCAGCCAAATGGTCATGTGCGTGTTCTCGCAGTGCTCCAGGAAGGGCCGGATTGAGATGTCTCGTCCCTGAGGATCCGCCTGTGGAGACGCAGTGAGGAAACCAATGAGTGGAAATAATTCTGGCTTTAAAAACACCTTTGTCACTAACAACAATAACACTGAGCCCGGGTTTATTTGCCTTGACTTTAAATGCTTCAATACAAAGGTTGACTTTAAGAATTTATTAAGTACATTTAAATTTAGATTTAAAAGTAAATTTGCAATACTGCATTTGCACTGAGTACCAACAATGAGGCAATAAATACATTATGGGAACTTGGATCATTTGATCTCCCATGGGAGACCAACCTTAATGGACTTTCACAGAGATAGTAAAAATAATATAGTCACATCTACAGGATACCACTTGAATGTTATTGATTAATAATAACTCTTTATGGGTCAGGCATCAATTACTTGATACTGATCGAGATATTTACAGTCCTGATATGCAAAGCAGGTCAGGACTGGACTCTTGAAGGAGTCCGGCGAAAGAGAGAAGACCTCGACTGAGTTCCCCTCAATGTGCTGGCTCTAAAAGTAGCCAAGCTCTAACCCACTTTCTTGCTGCCCGAGTCTGGAAAACCTTAAGCTTGCCATGCAACAACCCGGACACAAAGATAGACAGGGATCCAACCTCCAAACGCATCCCTAAGTCTCCCCGATTCTTCCCAGTTTAGTCACAGAGCGCAACACCCCCGGCTTTCATCCGCCTCTTGTGAGGCTCTATCTGCATGATTTGAGCTTGGCATTAAGGAGTTAACCGCTCAGAAGACATCTTCACAAAGTGACGGTGCAAGAAAACGTCTCAGGTTACGTATGGTTACCCCTTATGTCCGCGAGGAACGAGACTGCTGCTTTCGAAATGCTCGGGTAACGCCCCTTCAGCGTACGAGCTCTGACCCCGTGTGTAATCCAGACCCATAGATGGGCGAGTACATCCGTCCCGAGCGCCCGTTGGGGTCGGTTGCTAATGACCAGGCATTCTGTACTCTCGGAGCTGTCTCCATGGGCGTGCCCGCGCTCGCCTGTAACCCAGCGGTGCAGGTCCCGGTGGCCCCCTTCTAGGGATGACGAGCATAGCGTGCTGCAGGGACCCTCTGTCAAGTAGCCTATCGCAGGCCTCTCACCAAGTGACAGCTGGTAGCGCCCTCCGTCGGTGCTCGGCTCCCCTTCCTGCGCTCCTGGCTTAGCTTGGCGGGCCTCCGCGCGCGCGCGCGCGCACCGCCACCCAGCGTCTCGAAGAACGAGTATCCCGTCGAGGAACTAATGAGATAATAAACCAATCACGTAACCCTAGCTTTCCATCAATAAAAAACAGGACTCGAGCTGCTCGAAACTCGAGGGGACTGCACGCCCACGCCGCCGACACCGACTTCATAATCCTGTGCGCGTAGTGGTGACAACACATAGCAAAACAACAGGGCGAGAGAACAGAAGACCTCTGCTTGATAGGGCATGCGTGGCGGGGGCACAATCGATGTCTATACCTGACGATGGTCAGGGGCGTGGACCATCCCGCGGCGTCGCAGATGTCCTGCATGGCGACACCTTGCCAGGAAGGCCTCAGAGGCCGCCACACTTCTAGTAGTGTGAGCCCTGACCCCAAGCTTCTGCTGGTCTGGATCGTACCGGAGGCCTCAGCCTCAGCGCACCATGGAGGAAACGTGTAACTAGGGGGTGCCTCCCCACTGAAAAGCCACCAAGAGGGGCGTGGTAGGCCGCATTCATCAAGCCACGTAGACCTTCGGGGTGGAGTAGGTCAATCCTGCGGAGAAACGGGCCTGCAGGAACTCAAGCACTGTACCAACTGGGCATTTAACTGGGTCGAGCTGGCGGTCTCCACACCAAGAAATGAAAGTTTCCACTTCAAGGCGTACAGTTTCCTCATGGGGAGAGCTCTGGATTGGAGGATGGTCTCAACAACCTCGGTTGAGAGACCAGAAGCTACGAGTTGTGCCCCCTCAGGGGCCACACCCACAACTTCCCCAGCTCCGGGCGGGGGTGGAAGATCATACCCTCCGCCTGTGAGAGGAGATCTCTCCTGACGGGAATCTCCCACGGAGCGCCGTCGAGGAGAGAAATCAGGTCCGAGAACCATACTCGGCCCGGCCAGAACGGTGCCCTACCGTCCCGGCGCACTCTCTGCAGAACTCCCTGGAGCAGAGCGATCCTAGGAAAGGAGTACAGATGAAGCCTCTGCCACGTCTGTACCATGGCATCCAGCCCCAGTGGAGCTGGATGACTCAGAGAGAACCAGAGGGGACAGTGCGATGTCATATGAGTCGCAAACAGGTCCACCTGCCTGGCCAAAAACTCTCGATATCTGCTTCACCACCCTGGGGTGAAGCATCCATTCCCCGGGCCTTGGTCCCTGCCTCGACTGGATGTCTGCTCCTATATTGAGATGCCCAGGGATGTAAACTGCTCTCAGCGAGAGAAGTTTGCCCTGGGACCACACAAGGATCTGGTACGCTAGTCTGTACAAACGGCGTGAGCGCAGACCTCCCTGGTGGTTGATGTAAGAGACCACCGCTGTGTTGTCGGTGCGCACCAACACATGGTGACCTCTTACGTCTGGGAGGAAGTGCATGAAGCACGGCCCGCATCTCCAGGCAGTTGATGTGCCACGTGAGATGGCGACCACTCCACAGACCGTGGGCAGGGTGGCCACTCATGACCGCTCCCCAACCGGTGAGGGACGCGTCCGTCGCTAGCGTTACGCGGCGACAAGGAGCTCCCAGCACCGGGCCCTGAGCCAAGAACCAAGGTTTCCTCCACATGTCGAAGGCACGTAGGCATCGCCGCGTGACCTTGAACATGCGAAGCGGGTTTCCCCTCAGGGAGAACCCCCTGGTCTTGCGCCACCACTGTAGGGGCCTCATGTACAGCAGGCCAATAGGTATCACGGATTGGACGCAGCTGCCATCATACCCAGCAGTCTCTGAAACTGCTTGAAAGTGAGTGACCGGCCTTCTCTTACTCTCACAACTGAGGTGAGGATCGACTCGATCCGACCAGGAGACAAACGTGCCTGCATCATGGTAGAATCCCACACCACACCTAAATAAGTGGCTCTCTGTAGTGGAGAAAGAACACTCTTCTTGGCGTTTAGCCTTAACCCCAGCTCTCTCATGTGGGCGAGAACGACATCTCGATGTCGAACCACCATCTGCTCTGACTGAGCTAAAATCAACCAATCGTCGATATAGTTTATTATGCGGATGCCCTGGAGTCGCAACGCAGCCAGAGCTGCATTCACACACTTCGTGAAAGTGCGGGGTGTGAGTGCAAGGCCGAAAGGAAGAACCCGATATAGGTACGCTTTGCCCCGAAAGCAAACCTCAGGAACTTCCTGTGGCTGGGAAGGATGGATACATGGAAGTACGCGTCCTTTAGATCGATCGTGACAAAACCAGTCCTCGGACCTGATCTGAGAAACGACCTGTTTGACAGTGAGCATTTTAAACTTCAGACGCATGACTGAGCGGTTCAATAGACGCAGATCTAAAATAGGACGCAACCCCCCCATCCTTCTTTGGAACTATGAAGTACCGGCTTTAGAACCCGGACTGCCTCACATGAGGTGGGACCAGCTCGATGGCCTCCTTCCTCAAAGGAGTGACTACTTCTTGTTCCATGACCAGAGTGTGCTCGGGATTATGCCAGCGTGGGCGTAATCCCGTTGAAAAGAGGCGGGGGAGAACCAAACTGGATTCCGTAGCCTCCTTCTACAGTACGCAGGACCCATTGAGCTACATTTGGCAGTAGCTTCCACGCTGCAAAATAATCTACTAAGGGAATCAGTCTCTCGAGATGATCCCTGGTTTATATGACGCAGTTCCAGACTCGTTGCCCCCTGTAAGGCGAACCGCAGGGACAACCGAACCCCCGCTGCTCTAGTACCTCCGCGGAGGTGTCGAGTCCTCTTAGCCCCGCTACGTTAGCCGGGCGTGACTGAGATTGGCGCTCGCTGGAGACCGCTGCGTCCGTAACCACTTACTCTCCGCAGGGTTAGCATCCTGAATCTCCTGAGGGCACTGAGTGAATAACGGACACCTTTTAGTGCGGTGTAACCGCCGGCACCCCAGAGTTGACGGCCCCCCTCATAGTCCTTGGCCAGTGGCGTCAGGCCCTCTTCGGACAGGATGAAGTACCGCTGGATAACCCGGACTGGCCTTGCATGAGGAGGACCACCATCGATGGCCCGTCCTTCCCGCAAGATGACTAACTTCTTGTTCATGACAAATCCTGCTCGGGGCGCCACCACGTGTGGGCGTTCCCCTCTCTCAGTGTGCGGACCCACTGAGACACACATTGTGGCAGTAGTTTTCTCACTCCTGCCAAAGTCTACTAAAGAATCAGCCTCTCGAGACTGATCTCTGGTGTAATAAGAGCAGCCAGCTCGGTGCCCTGTAACAGAGAACCGGCAGGGAACGACCGAACCTGCCGCTCTAGAGACCTCCACGGAGGTGGCGAGCCCCTTAGCCGCGCTACGTTGCCGGGCGGTGACTGATAGTGTTGCCAGCGGGGACCGCTGTGCCTGTAACTCCGGCGGGTTAGCAACCGATCCGCCTGAGGGCACTGAGGCGTACGGACATACCGGTATCCGTGTACCCTCTGCACCCCATAGGGGACTGCCTCATGAGTCCCTGCCCGTGTTCTTCAGGACTTTTTGGCCGAGACCTCTTATTCTTAAGTACGGTCCCAGATCCGGCTTAGACTTCGATGTCCCCTGACCTAGCGCGTCGCCTCGACCCACTGTCACGCACGGGGGAGTAGGTGAGGCCCACGCTCGTTTTCTGTTTTTGTCCTGCTGACCGCCTCCACCCTCAGAGGAAGAGAGGTGAAGGCACCTGCCTCTCACTCGAGAAAATTTATCATTTCTTTTCCGAAGTGCCCTCGTGATCACGTCCTTATCATAGTCAGATAAATACTTCATTTTATTCTTCAGAATTAAATGCAGTCAACCACCAGAGGGGTAAATACGTTCTGGTGAGTAAGATTTGCATCGAAATCGAATGACGTAATATACGCATTGCCTTGGCAGCACGTGAGCCACTCAGTCACACCAACAACATCAATCTCCTCAAAAAAAGATGGCCGCATCAGCAAGCTCTAACTCAGAAGGGGAAGAACCGCAGTGCGGGCTTCCAGCCTCGAGAACGAGCTCTAGATCTAGGGAACACGGGTGGAGATAGGACGAGCCGTCTCCAACCCGTCTACCAGATCATATGCGATTCCCACGAAATCAGTGGCCGCCTTGCCTCAGCAGCAGCGCGACTGCAATCGCAAGATCACATGCACGGACACACTCCTCGGAGCACGCCCAGCGTGAGCGGAGCGCTCACAGCGGTCTTTTTTTTTTTTTTTGTTTCTCGATGCCTACTGCGCGAGCTCCGCTCTCCCTCATTGATGCTGCCTTCTAATACACGCGTCTTCGGCAGCGCGCGGCCGCTTTTTCAGTCACACACCACCGACATCAAATCTCCTCAGAAAAAGATAGGCCTCATCAGCAAGCTCTCACTCCGAGGGGGAAACCGCGCGCTGGCTTTCCCTCCTCGAGAACAGAGCTCTAATCTAGGTAACACGGGGGAGATTAGGACGAGCCGCTCCAACCCTTCCCACCAGATCATAGTCATTCCCACTGAACTCAGTCGCCACCCGTTTTGGGCCTCAGCAGCAGCGCGACTGCAATCTGTCAAGATCACAGCATAATCTTGTGTAACCTGTGTTTGGCAACTGGCGAGCTCTCTGCACGCGCTCCGTAGAATCTCCTCGTAGAAATACAGGCGGAGGCGTCGCGCCCTCTCCCCAGTGGGTGAATTACCCAGCAGCGCGGCTTCCGAAACCCGAGACGGCGCTGTATCTGGTGGTAGAAAATAGATAGGGACGCTCCCGTCTACATCCACTCCACCGTATCCATGCGCTAAACCCACACGATCACAGCCCCGCCGCTTCCGCCTCGGTGAAACGGGTTGCCGGTGCCGCGAGAAACCTAGTGAAGGATCTCTCCTCAAAGAGAGCCCTCTGAGAGCGAAGCAAGGCAGTAACAAACGCTACCAAAACGGCCGTCAGCTCCCCTTTTTTTCCCGAGAGCTGACTCTGCGTGCTTGCTCTCAAGCAGACAACAAACAAACTGTGTGCATCCCCACCCGTAAAGTAACGTCGGCAGGGAAGAACACACAGCCTGAACGCTGCCTGCCCTCGCCTTAGTGTCTGGTTTTGTCTTGCTTATAGATGTCGTGACCAGACACACTAAATACTCACAAACCGAGATATCAGACTGACACACACACAGAGCACTTGCTGAATGACAAAAGCTGACGCTGGTCTCACCGCACGTGCTTTTACAGCTTCCTGGTCATTACGTCACCCGCCGTGACGTCTCGCCCATCTATTGGTCTGATTACACACGAGGTTCAGAGCTCGTCACGCTGAAGGGCGTTCCCCGAGCGTTTTCGACGCAGCTCGAGTTCCTGAAGAGGAACTGGGCCAGCCAATGCAAGAAGCTCTATTTATAAAAGATACATTCCATGATGCGATGAATCCTAGAAGTCAAACTGTAGGACAATTTTTAAACAAATCAAAGAGGAAAAGCCGATGACAGACCTCTTGAAGTCTGAGAAGTAGTTTACTAGAGATGTTTATGGGAAAATTGTTGATGTGATGTTAGCAACAAAAGAAACAGAATAAAGTAATGAAATAACTTACAGAATGTCTGCCTATTAGGCTGACTATTTTAACATCAAAACTTAAAATCAAATAATATCATTTCCCTACACAAAATTGCTTTTAATTCAACATTCAAGTGTTCCACCTGGCTTCAGAAACCCACAACTAAAAAGATCAAACTTGCTTAAGAAATGCTTATTTCCAACTGCACAACAACAAGACCTCCGATTTTAGCATAGCTTGAGCTGTAGTTAGTCGAGCTGTGTGATGTTGCCAGGCAACAGTCGATGGGTTGGGCTTAAAGAGAGTGCTGTGCGCTCTGTTATTTCTCACTGCATTAGGCGTCTAATGTAATTGTTCAGTGGAAGCTGGAAGGATGTGTGACTGACAGAGTGTCTGTGGAGAGATGGAGATTAGAGGGACACAGTTTGCTGACAAGAGAGAATTATATCACACTTTATAGATGGGAATGAACCATATGGCCACTGAGAACTGGAAACAGACAGCCATTAAATGTGTATTAGTACACAGCGGCAGGTTTGCACACATGGTGGGGGAACAGGATGGACAGCATACGGAAAACCCTAAATAAACATAGAAATATAAATACAAATAACTAGTAAAAATGATCCTGAATGGTGACTGGTTGATATACGTGATATACACTACTAGTCAGTAAGATTTTTTTTGCCTTCTGTTCACCAAGGCTGCACTTTTTTGACTAAAAAATTTTGGAAATATCACACACACACACACACACACACACAGCCGTTCAAAAGTTTTTGATCAGTAAATCTCTTATGCTCATCAAGGCTGTATTTATTTGATCAAAAATACAGAAAAACAGCAATATTGTGAAATATTACTGCAATTTCTAATATTTGTTTCCTATTTTAATATACTATAAAATATAATGTATTTCTGTAACGCAGCGCTGAATTTTCATCAGCCATTACTCCAGTCTTCAGTGTCACATGATTCTTCGACCTCATCTAAAAATATGCTGATTTATTATCAGTGTTGAAACTGTTGTGCTGCTTAATATTTTGTGATACATTTTTCTTTGATTCTTTGATGAATAAAAAGTTAAAAAGAACAGCATTTATTCAAAATAGTAAGTCTTTACTATCACTTTTTATCCATTTAACACATCCTTGCTTAATTAAAGTATTAATTTCTTGAAAAACTTCTTAAAAAAATTACTGACCCCAAACTTTGGAATAGTATTGTATATTGTAACACAAAATTTCTATTTTGAATAAACACTGTTCTCTTTAACTTTTTATTTATCAAGGAATCTCAGTTATAAATCAGCATATTAGAATGATTTCTGGAGGATCATGTGACTCTGTTGACTGGAGTAATGATGCTGAAAATTTCACATTAATAGATTATATTTTAAAGTACATTAAAATAGAAAACTGTTATTTTAAATTGCAATAATGTTTCACAAAATTACAGTTTTTTTTCTCTGTATTTTTGATTAAATAGATACAGCCTTGATGAGCATAACTTCTTTAAAAAACATAAAAAATCTTACTGATCCCAAAACTTTTGAACGGAATATATATTCAGTTGAAAATTACTGTACTGCTTAGTGAAATATGGATATTTTGTATTTATTTCAAAAAACGTGTTGACATTTTTTATTCATTTAAAAAGAAAATAATTTTTTATGAATAGAAAGTACAAAAGAAGGGCATTTATTTCAAATAGAAATCTTTTGTGACATTAAAACGGTCTTTACAGTCATTTTTTAACAGGGTAATACGTCAGTGCTGAATTGCTTATTTGCTTAATGCATTAAAGTGCATGGTGTGATTGATTTCTGACGGTGCAACAAAAATGTCCCATGTATCTTGATCTGAGCTTAAAAAATAAGGAAAAAGCCAATATACAGTCTGTCAGTCAAGTGGAGGATAAACTCCAATTCAGTGGCTGTCTGGGGCTAAAGCCATGCTTGTTATTTTCTAACAAGAGAGCAGAATAAACCTAAAATGACAGGGAGAGTGACAGAAAGAAAGAGAGAGAGAGAGTCGGAGACTTCAGGGTAGTTTGCTTCCATGAGCATATATTTTATTCCATTGGGAGTTTAGTAGAGCATGAATGAGATTTCTATTATCCAGCCTCTTTCTAAGACCTTTGATTTTGAAATAAGCTCTTGTTTAAAGGAAATGATAGGTATAATCCTCATTTGGACGGGTCAGTCACCCTCCTGTACATCTGTTTCTCTTTGACATGGCTTCTTGTGACCACAATCTCTTATCTGTAGTAATCCTTTTACATTACGTCCTGTGATCTCTTGACGGCTGCGTGCCACTGCTTAAATGTACTATGAAGAGGCAGATATTGTTCAATGGAGCTGAGAGTTAGAAGTTAAGTCAATTATTCAGCCATCTAATCTTAAGGTCAACTCGAGCGATACTTCACTGACCTAATCCCACAGCAAAGCCATAACACACATCAAGGAACAAAGTTTAGCACCATGGTTCAAAACCAACACTCGCCAAGTAAAAATTGGCTTTGGCCAGTAAATACCACTGAGTTACTTGCCAGTTGGCCAGAACTGAAGCAAAGTACATTACTTAAATTAAAAAAAATGTCAAGATGATTCTGCTGATGAGAGACTCAAAACAAGACAGGCCTACATGCAGGCCAACCCTAGCCATATCCATTAATTTTACAGACATTTCAGTTAACCCCAAAACATAATGCAAGGCAAAATTCAAAATACAGGTAAAACACCTGTATAATCACTATGATTTTTACAATACAATATGCTTATTTACGGCACAAGAAACATTTGTTATTATTATAAATGCTGAGAATATGAATAGATTAATAGAAATTAATTTTTTTAAAGATTTTTTTTAGAATATTTCTTTTTTAGATTTATTGATCATTTATATTATAATATACAACTATACTATATATTTAATTGATTAATTATTATTGCGGAACAAGCACTAAACCCTCCGTTCCTTAAAAAAATAAAATATATTTTTGAAGTAATAAAGCATATATTTTTTATAAAAATAATGCAAAATGCACTTCCATGACTAGCAAAAGTATATTTTGGTCCATGTTTAGCACTTTCCTGTTTACTGGCTGAAGGCAAGAGCATCTCTGTGTGGCTCCTCCAGGGTCACATCTACCTGCTCCAGTTTGAGGATGAACCTGCAGCTGCACGCTGAGGCTCTGCAGATCTGTCTCCCTCTGGTGTGTGCTTATTTTTGGAGTCCACCGCTCTAAACTCCACTTCAAATGTGGTGACTTCAAAGTGGCCCTGCTGCAGTCCCTGTGGCTGAGCCTGGAAGCTGCCATCACTGATTAATTACGGGCTAAATGCATCATTAGACTAGGAATCTAACCCCGAACATCACACGCATTTAAATGTGCAAATGAGAATGTGTAGCGCCGTGTTTCAGATTGCCTTTGTTATTGCAGCCTAAAATGCTTTTTATTGACATCATTCTTTAATCTAATGCTCCGGAATATCTCGGTTTTAATCACAACTCCCATCTGCTCGCTCTCTGCGAGTCTCCGATGCAAATGACTTTCGCTATGTTGCCGTCACGTAACTGCTGTACAGCGCACCCTTCGCCCTACACAAACACGATCACTTATGAACATGCAGCTAATTTGCGAATAACAACCTTCATAAATGGGGTTTGAGTGCTCACTGTCAAACGTTATTAGAGCTCACGCATGCATGGGCAAACATTTGAATCTGGTGACTACTGGGATTATACTGAGGTATTCATGCAGATGCGCTCTCAGAATTAGTCACGGACACACAAACTCTCGCGTGCGCTCACACACTCGCCATAACTCTTACAGCTTGTTTTCTTTTCTGAGGGACAATCGAGATTTGTGACTCGGGTTGTCTATACATCCTTGTTGAGTCAAGGACACCGAGAGGTCCCGCACACAATAAGCCATCAGTCCTGATAACTCAATAGGACCACTGTTTTTTCCTCCATGAGGGCAGGCATGGCAAACTGTGAGTGATGGAGGACGGCTGCTCTCCATCATGGTGCACTCTGCTGCCCTCATGATTACTAAAGCCACACGCACCTTTCTGTGCCGTGGACATAAAGGTACGGAAAAGAGTAGATGGGTGTTTGTTTGACTGGGGGGCACTTGGCACTGTGGATCTGGTTAAAAAATGAAAAACACTCTTAAAACACACCTTCACACTCTCACTTGTTGTCTAAAAATGTCTATCAGTGTTTATAAATACACCACAAGTCATGAAAATCATAAATATTTCCACCACATCTCATATCTCGTGTTCACATTCTGTGATGGAAATCTCATATCTCGTGTTCACATTCTGTGATGGAAATCTCATATCTCGTGTTCACATTCTGTGATGGAAATGACCGTAGTGGAAATCATATTTGAAAGATTTCTGAAATAAAATGGCTGACTTGTTTCCATAGCATTTCAAATAGCATAGCACATTATTGTTTCATTCATAGCATTTTATGCATCCTAGATACACACTGAAGATAATATTTTCAATCTTTTTGCATAATTTCACAAAATAGATGGAAAATGGCATTCAATGTAAAATATATAAAACATAATAGTGGTATTCACCTTGGGTTTCCTGTTTTCATTCCACATCACATTCAATACTTCATCTCAAGCTCTTTACCTTTGGTAAACTTTTGAAAAACTTTATTAGGGCCAAAACTGTTGGTCATTATGGAAATGACACCACATCCAAAATGCTGTTGTAATTTTTTGTGTAAAATCTGTATTAATTATGAAAAAGGCTTAACCGTCATTGAATTTTGTTGCCGCTGATAGCCTCGTGGGCAGCGCACCGACATGTAGCGCTGTTGCGCTTCGGGCATCCCGAGTTCGAGTTCCGGCTTGTGGACCTTTTCCGATCCCATCCCCTCTCTCTTCCATTTCGCTTCCTGTCTCACTACTGTCCTATCAAAATAAAGACATAAAATGCCAAAAATAAATCTTAAAAAACATCTTTACCAACGGTTTATGTTACTTTTTTTTATAAATTATTAAACGTAAATGTGAATTTTTAATATTGAACACTGGGTCTGGGCTGAGGGAAAACAATAAAATATTTAAACAGAGTGAGTGCAGGCAGTTAAATTGGGACACTTTGCAATTGAAATGACTGAAAAAGTGTCCCAATTTCCTGAATTAACCTACATAAAAATGCCTTTGAAGTAGAAGTGAAGAGAGAATCATGATAAGATATTTGTTTACACTTTATTTTAAATGGCAGTTCTCACTATTACTACATCACCTACATCTTCTTAATGCCTCAATAGAAATTTCCTACTGCTTGTTTATATTTAGTAAGGTAGTTGTTAAGTTTAGGTATTGGGTAAGATTAAGAATGCATAATATGGTTATGCAGAATATGTGCTATAAGAGCAACCTATTACAGTGAGAATTGGTCCCTATATATAGAAAATATGGACAAACCCAGCGATTGGGTTGTTTTCAACCAACAGTTGGGTTAAATGGGCTGTAAACCAACTGCTGGGTCAAAACAACCCAATCGCTGGGTTTGTCCATATTTTACCCAGCGCTGGGTTGTATTTAACCCAGCATTTTTTAGCGAGTGTTACCAGAGATGTTGACATAACCATCATATAACAAAAAGAAAAAAAAAACATCAACATCGACCCTGGGACTTGACAGTGTCTGCAGCTGAAGAAACATCCATATACTTACTAAGAAAAATATCCTGACCACCCTTCCAGTGAAATTTATTGAAGTGCTCTTTGAACCTTTCGGTGAAACGGTAAGTTCAAAATGGGCGGCAATAATCCACTGCATCTGAGGTCTGAACTGACCCAGTGTACTTCACATTAAACAAACTGCCAGTACACTTCAAACACTGTCTGATCTAATCCTCACGGTGAAGTCCCACTTGTGGCTCATTCACTTTATCATTCCCGGGATCATCCGCACCTCATGTTCTTTTGTTCTCGGTTTACCTCGGCTCCATTGACTCCATTGAGGTGCTCTTCCTGTCCAGGATATTACCCCTTGCGTTAACATTAATTAAACATGATTATAAAGCTCTGAGTGAACGTGATATCTTTTGATGGTATTAATTTTGTACAAGATACAGAATGTTCCTGGTTGTAATAACAAATTTGTCGATTATTATGTGCATAAGCTGCTGTCAAGATCAGTTAGTCCTGCTGGAGTTGAATTTAATATGAAATTTAGTTTTATGAAAGTTAAGCAAAACTTGTGATTCAAAAAAAGCTATACTTGCAGCAGTGAGACAAAACTCTCGCTTTTTTCTCCTTTTCTGTCTTTGGCAGACTCAAACATGCACACACACATCATATCCCTGCCGTTGCTAGCTGAGAGCGCAGTAATTGAGTCCTTGGAGGCTTGGTTTCTATGAGAGGCCTGTGTTGTGATGTGTACTGGGCTGTATTATGCAGACTATAGAAAGTACAGACGGGCTGCTTAATAGCAGGAAACTTATGCTCTACAGCATTCGACTGATAAGGTCACTGGTCAATAAATAACATTTCTGAAATACTGTTTTAGGGCAAATGGAACCAGCTAAATCAAGTCACGATGTGTTTTATGAATATTTTAAATGATTTTGATCCTACACGAAAGGGACACACTATACAAAGTATACGCCTATATTTAAATATCACTTATTGTTAGACAGGCCCACAAAGGTCCTAACTAAAATAGATATATATTGTAAATATCTGGTTGCTCTGTTAATTTTTTCTCTCTCCATCCACAACTTACAATTACCATGTTAACACCTGTCATAATGTGAGTAGTCTATGTAATGCTTTCTTCTTGTCTTCAGGGCCAGGCCACCTGAGATGCAGGCCCTCATACAGGTAAACGCTGCTAAATGTGATCATGTGACTCTGTCTCTTTCATTTGTCTGTTCTCCTAGGCAACTCTGAAGCTCGTGAGCTGCATGACAACTGTGAAGAGTGATATGATACAGATATGTAGGGTTTCTTTGGACCTTAACAACTTGCTGCTAGATCAAGAGCACAGCAAATGAGCACAAACTTTGACAACTATTAAACAGAACGGTACAACGATAGAACGACAGAATGACAGACAGACAGACAGACAGATAGATAGATGAATGGTACAATGATAGAACGATAGATAGATAGATATGTATCGAGTTTAAATAATGTTAGTTTAATTCATGCATAAATTGGGAAAACTCACCATTGGTTGTTGCACTGCTTGCAATCACGTTCATTATATTGGGGGCGGTGCTATGTAATCGGCATGCTTACATGTAATGTAAGCCTCGCTGCTGGTAAGCTGCTTTGATGATCGCTCTGTCTTATTAACTGAGTTTGGATTGTTTTCAAGCACAAAGATGAACTTTTATGCTACACAAAAGAGTATTATTTTTGTCTGTCAGCTCCTAGTTCTGTTAGTAGAGTCAAATATGGGTTATTTGTGACGATAAAACAAAGAGTGTGTGTATTAGCCTGTTTGTAAACTCTGAACCTCTGTTTATTTCATTTAAGACTGTCATGCGTCATCATTGAGCTGCAATCTAACCAACCTATGGTCCTGTTTGTCCCAGGTATGTGTTTTATTCAGTTTTTGTCGTGTTCTGTGAGTAAATCGTTAGCCGCTAGCATTAGCACACACGCACGTGCTGAACTATGTGTTGCATCATTCGAGAGTTGCGTTTTCCCGTTCTTTCTTTTATACTAAAATATGTAAAATATTGGTCACTTGAGTTTACAGTTTCACTGCATTAACGTGATTTAATGAGAATTGAGAAGAAGAGGTACAGTTTTATATTTTATTTTCTCTTATGTTTTATTCAGATTTATGTCCACTATATGAACACGTTCACTCAGAGAAAATTTAATCAGCAGCAGTTTCATGAAGCCTCTCTGCTGACTGTCATGCGTCATCATTGAGCTGCAATCTAACCAATCTATGGTCCTGTTTGTCCCAGTTGTGTCTGGGTGTCCCACTCGACTCACAGTGTTGATCATTCCACCATCACCAACACAGTCACAGATATAGATAGATGGATAGACAGACAGACAGACAGACAGGCAGGCAGCCAAGATAAATAGATAGACAGACAGAAAATAAATTGACAGACAGACAGACGCACAGACCCGAAAATAAAAGACAGAAGACAGACGCACAGACAGAAAAGACAGACAAGGACAGACAGATAGACAGACAGACAGACAGACAGACAGACAGACAGAAAATAAATAGACAGACAGACAGACAGACGCACAGACAGAAAATAGACAGACAAGACAGACAGAAGATAAATAGACAGACAGACAGACAGACAGAAAATAAATAGACAGACAGACAGACAGACGCACAGACAGAAAACTAGACAGGACAAGACAGACAGAAGATAAATTAGACAGACAGACAGACACGCACAGACAGAAAATAAACAGACAGACAGACGCACAGACAGAAAATAGACAGTCAAGACAGACAGATAGACAGACAGAAGATAAATAGACAGACAAACAGACAGATGGATCTGCAGTATGATGCACGATGGATAGACAGATCTGCCTTAGAACAGAAGGAACATGACTGATCTAACTGAGTATATCAGAGTAATATGATCAAAGACTGAATAAAACCACCCATAACAGAAAAATCCATCACTGTTCACTGTAAATTACACAAACTGTCAACGCTCCTTAACGCAGTCAAACAACAGAAACTCATGGACGTCAGGGGATGGCACAAGCTTCTGATATTCTCCTGTAGCCCATTAGGCTGGATTATGTGCAAGTGAAATTCACTGGCTCAGGACTATTGATGCACTGCCACACCAAACTGCTCTTTTCTGCCTACTGCACATTGTCAAGATGTGGACGACTCTTGGTTTTTGTTCCCTAGCTCATCTCACTGCCAAATTGGATTACTGTGGTTGTAGGTGGCCATTTGAGCCAAATACTTTGCACTGAGTTCAGAGAGACTGGAATATAAAAAACAAAAGAGGATACACGCTTGGCTTCTGCCCCATTGCATTTGGAAGCATGTTCAAATAGGAGCAGCCCATTCGCATTTCTCTGAGCGGCAGCCACGCTCCCCTCCCATCGGCTCACTTCAGACGAGCCGAGAGGCCAGCAATCTGTTTCTTTAACTAAGAGGAACAGGCAAAGGTAAATGCTTTTGGAAGGACCGTTTCTTTTGCATTCTGATGAATCGCATAAATCTCGGAGTAAGAAGACAGAAATGTGATGTAGTAGAACATCATGAAGAGGAACAGACAATGTTTTTGGAGTTAGACAGATTGTGAACATCTCAACCTATCAAAAAGGAACAAGTTCTCGAGGACATTTTGACACTTGAGTTTTAAATTAATCTATTCAGCGTGTGTGCACAAGAAAGAGAATGAGAGAAAAATACAGACAAAGAGAGATCTTAGTCTGACAAATGACTTAATGATTAATAGTATGGAACTCTATTAATTTGTTTCCATGGAAACAAACAAGCAGCTCAGTTCTGAGTCTGTTGGAATATTCTGCTCAACGTTGATAACGGGTCTCGTCTCTGCTAGCTTTACTTCTTATGATACATCAAACTGCACAGCCAGCCAATGAAATAATCCCGGAGTCACGCTCTGCACATGCAATTATGCATATGACGAAATGTCTTCTCGTTTTACACTCTTTCCTTTCACTCACACTTCATTTGCATTCATGTTAGTCACGCTGCCGCCCCTACCATTTGACTTCAGATCTGTGGCGTATGTACTAAATGTGTATGCGTGCATGTACCTGTCAGGTTTTGCAGGTGTGAAAGAGTGTGAATTGGCGTATGTGTGTGTGTGTGTGTGTGTGTGATCTCGGACAGGTAATGAGGGCCGAGCCTCTGCTGAACGCCTCCCGCTGTGGGCTGGCAGGGTGTCAGAGGGTGCAGTTGAAAACGAAAGAGGGGGGTCGGCTCCATCCGCGCTGCAGGAGCTGTCTATGTCAGATGGGGCAGAGCGGTTTGTATCGGGTCTCAGCTGCTCAGACTGGAAACAGTGTCAGTCGGCAGGCCGGTGCCACAGGACCGTGCTGCAGGTGGTCGTCAGCCATCAGGGGCGCTAGAGAGGTTGAGTTTAAAAGCATTCGCATACCGAGAAAATGTTCTGTAATACTGAAAACATCTGAGATCACTTTGATTCTGTTGCTTCTATTGCATTATGTAATAATATTTTTTTTATTGCTAAATATATATTGCATTACTAATTAAGGTGCAAGTTGGAATCACATGAATTCGAATGTATAAGTTTTCGTGATAACCTTGTTGGTTGCGGCGTTATTCCTCATTTTTATACAGTTATATATACAGTATATATATACACATGACATATATTAATATTAACAATGTATATTAACCTGACATTCAAAATGTTGTAGTATTTGGTGCATCCATTTTTGCTTGCTTGATTATTAATTTATCTATCCAAATAATTTTGAAGTAAACTTTGTTATTTTCAGGTTTAAATAAAATAAAATCTAAGATTTTTTCCCATGAATTATAAATATTTTTTCAACTCCAAATATGTTCTTTGTTTACTCCTAAATTTTTCAGATTTTCCAGGATAAAATTATAAAACACTTTCATTTGTTATTATTTAATAATATTCTCTCTCTCTCTCTCTCTCTCTATATATATAATATATAAAAATGTACATAACATATTGCATTGACTAATGTAGGTGAAAAGTTCTTTATTTCTTTTTATTTACAAATAAATAAATAAATAAGTATTTCCAGCTCTACATAAAAAAATGTAAATTTGTGCTAAATATTTTTATACCAAGTTGTTTTTAGTCATAAGCCCTACCCTAACCATATGTGACCCTGGACCACAAAACCAGTCATAAGGTCCTTCATAAGTGTAATTTTTTTTTTAATTGTTAGGATAGGACAATATTTGGGCCGAGATACAACTATTGAAAATCTGGAATCTGAGGGTGCAAAAAAAAAAAAAATACTGAGGAAAATTGCCTTTAAAAGTTGTCCAAATGAAGTTCTTAGCAATGCATATATAAAAAAATTAGTTTTGATATATTTGCATAGGAAATTTACAAATATCTTCATGGAAAATGATCTTTACTTAAAGGGGTCCTATTATGCTTTTTCACTTTTTTAATTTTAGTCAGTGTGTAGTGTGTATGTTTGGGCATAAAAAAGATCTAGAGTTACACATCTCAAGTCCGCTCCAAGGGAGATTCTTCGTTCTTTTTAAAAATCTCTTTTCAATAATACAGCGAAGGCTCGTTTGGCATGAGTGCATGAGACGAGATGACGAAGAAGAAGTGCTGCTGCAGAGTTAGTGCATTAGAGAAAACGAAGAAGAAGAGTTGCTGTGCTGTAGCTTCAAATTTTCTGCATTTTCTAGAACAATTCTTACAAGTACAACATGATGTAGCTGGGCGCCGCGGACAGACACCGAACGGTGCCGCCGGTGTGCCTACACTCATAGAGAATAATGTATTTGAATTTTAAAGACGTGGCACGATGCTGCGCTTCTCGTCCGGTGTGCAACCACATGAAATGCTGTTTTTTTTCACCTCCGTGCCCAAAAGTCTTTGTTTGGGCTTCCGAAAGCGGATGATGTCAGGAAACAGTGGTTGCAGTTTATTTTTTAACTCTGTTCCTGAGCATTTTAACCCCAATTTGCTATTGTGTGCTGAGCATTTTACTGAGGACAGCTTCCACAAAACGAGGGAGTACAGTGCCTGCCGAATTCGCCAAAAAGCTTTTGTTAAAAGACGGAGCAAGGGGCATGGCAGTAATGAAACACCGTCTAAGCTGTTCACCAATCACAAAACGCACTGGGACAGCTAACCAATCAAAACACATTTCATTTTTCGGAAGGCGGGCATTCATCAAACCCGTAACTAATCGAGCCGTTTGTGCCAAGCTGGGGAGAAAGGTATTTTAATAATGCGTTTTTCTAACCACCAAGCATGAGAGCATGTTCTAGTACACCCCCAAAACAAAAATCAAGACTTTGTAAAAGAGCATAGGACCCCTTTAATATCCTCAAGCTTTTTGCATTAAAGACAAAAAATCTATAATTTTGACCCATACAATGTTTTTTTTGGCTATTGCTAAAAATATACCCAAGCAACTTAAGACTGGTTTTGTGCTCCAGGGTCACATACCGGAAGTAATTAATATTACTCAGTACTTAAACGTAAAATTACACTGTAACAAGGACACCTTAAAAAAAAGGTCTTCCCAAAATAGACTGTTTTTATAAAAGAAAAACATACGATTTTCAACGTGTTCAGGACTTTCAGGACCCCATGTATCACTCCACAGAAGCCATTGCATAAAATTACTACATTCTCTCAAAGACGAATCTAAAAAAAAATCTGCTCATTTGGAGTCGTGCGGTAATGATGGACCACCTGCAGCCCGTCACATCGATCCAGTCCCTCAGATCGAGCAGCAGCACCTGCCTCTCATATCGGCCAAATGACACATTTCATTCTCACGGAGACTCAAGTCTTATGAGAGTAATGAAGAGCTGTTTGTGGCTGAGTTATCTGGCTCAGTAGGTCTGTGCGGTGCCAGCGCTATCGACCCACGCTTCAAATCAGCCTCTCTTTCACACACAGAACCATTTTGGGGGTGTGAGCTTCAACACACAGCTTCACATTAGGGCTGGAGAGAGAGAAACTGCGCTACAGGGTGTAATACTCAGTGTGTGTGCATGTTGTGTAAGAAGTTTGTTCTGTATAATCATTTTTAGGGCCAATAAAACACAAATATAGCTTGTGCTCACATCCAGCTAAAAGACAATGTTGGAAAACAAGCCCATCAAATAGGTTAATCAAAAAAGCTGTTCCTGCAAGTGGATGTGAATGGCGCCAGTCAGGATGATTAAAAATACATGCGGTCTCCAAGCTAATTCATCATGAAATCTTAACGAGAGCAGACATCACACACAAAGTAGAATCAGCAAATAGAGGAAAAACTCTGAACCTCATCCTTAATACTTATACTGTCACCAAAAAAAATATTTTTAAAAAGATCAAAATATTTAATCTGTTCTGAACCTGTATGACTTTCCTTCGTCTGCATAATACAAAGGAAGACATTTAAAAACATGGCTCAGTGTTTTTTTTTGTTTTTGTTTTTTCATATAATGAAAATCAGTTTGGTCCAAAAAACATAAGAAAGTCAAATTTGGAACAACATGATGATGAATACATGAAGACAGACTTTTATTTGTGGGTGAACTATTCCTTTGCATAAGATACAGTCTGATATAAATGATGTTGATGTTGCACAGTTTGCCAAAGTTTTTACCCAAGGTCACACTGGGGTCATACAATCTGACAAGCTACAATTGCAAAGGACCGGAAAACTTGCACCGAGCAGCACTATCAGATCTGGATCCCAAAAGGAATGAAACCCATTGCGGAGTATAAATTCATTACAGCTGGTCTGATTGCAGGCCAAGTCTGTCGAGATCTCAGAGCTGATGAGAGCAGGAGGAGGAATGGGCAGACAGTCTGTGTGATTGCATAAGAGAGCAGTCTGATAAAGAGAAAAGACACTCTTTAACACTGAACCTCTAGCATTCTAGTCTATGTATTATATGATTTCAATCGTCATTGCAAAAGCAACCAAATTCAAATTGCCCATTCAGCCACTCTCTAGATAAGGATGGGCCATATCGAGATTGCAGTGCGGAACAAATTACAGTCAGAATCAATACTTGTCAAGCTCTGATGTGATCATTACAGTGTGTGTGTGTGTGCTATGGGACCATTCTCTCCATCTAGCTCCTGATCATGTCCATGATTAGAAAAAAATGACCAAAACTGACTATATATCAGAATAAAATTTGATCTTTCCCTGCTATAATGTGTGGTTCTCCACAACACATCTGTCCTTCCATGAGTTGCTCAACTCATTGCCCAACTGGAGCAAAGTTAAAGAACCACACACAACAGCACTGCTCATCCACACCAGCAGAGGGCGAGACTCAAACACATGACAATTAAAACATGCAGCTGGTCATTACCACAGAAATAAGATTTATTTATGCACTATACACTACTTATGCACTATGTACTCAACCGTGTAGTGTATGAAATTTATAAGGTAATTTTGTCATGCATCACCTGAGTCTGATAGCCCCTCCCCCTCCAATACATAATTAAAGGGGTCCTATTATGCTTTTTCCCTTTTTCAACTTTAGTTAGTCTGTAATGTTGCTGTTTGAGCATAAAAAAGATCTGCAAAGTTACAAAGTTCAAAGTCCACTTCAAAAGGAGATATTTTATTGAACAGAAATCACTTTTCAAAAACTACAACGAACGACTCGTTTGGACTACAATGCATATTTTCCGGGATTTGTGATATCACAAATATCGACGAATGGGACGAGACCTGGTTGAGCTGCACTAGAGAAGGCAATCACTTTTATCACTACGTCGGAGACACGCTAGCTTTCCCAAGGCCGACGAACTAGTGGTTACAATCATCCGGGTTTAAATCACGCTCAAATTGATTTGATTTTGACACAATATTTACACTGAAGCTCTCAGGCGGTTATGGTAAGGGGCATGACATTTTCCGACCAGACTCCGAGTGCTGCCAATCACAACACACAATGTCCCAGCTAACCAATCACAGCAATTTGTATTTCAGAAGGCCGGGCCTTATTGATACAGGAACTATATAGAGCGTCCCGCCAGGACTGGGGACGAGGTGTTGTTAATAATGTAAAATATGTGAAAAAGAATGTGTTTTTCGACCAACCTAGTATGAGTGCAAAGAAAGTCAAACTCCCTTTAAAAAAAGGTAAAACAATGAATTCGGACAATTTTAAAGTTGGAGGAGAAAATGAGATGGAGTTTTTTGGCCCCTTACCCGACCTATTTGAACCGGAGTACACTGATGAAGAACTAACCACACGTGACCTTTCCAACGTGATTGCGTTATTTCTTTTTGACTGAAGAAAGAAAGACATGAACATCTTGGATGACATGAGGGTGAGTAAATTATCAGGAAATATTTATTCTGGAAGTGAACTAATCCTTTAAGTGCATATCCCGATGAAAGTGCCTGTTGAAATTTTTAGAGTGAACACACTACTCACACTATTTAGACTACAATACAGAAATATAGAAAACAATATAGAATAGTACACAAGTAAACAAATTGGGACGCACCTTTGATCTATTGCTGATAATACTCCTTTTCTACTGCTATTTTTACTGTGGATGTTCAATTCATTGGCTGTAACAAGGATGGTTACCAGAAAATAAAAAAATAAAAAACTATTTCATAGAGATATCCTTTGAAATTTAAAGATTTAAACAAGGATATTGTCTAGTGCACAAATGTCTCAGATGCCACAATATATCCTGGGGTTTGAATGCAGTCAAATTCTGCTGCGCCACTTTTAGAAAGACCTCAATAAAAACAGTTTGGTGCCAAGTGTTAACTACCCCATTAAGGATTTCTGTTTGGTTGTTAAGCACTTATTTTAATGTAAGAATGGGTCCAACTATTTTTTTACAGTGCAAGACTTCCGATGTCAGCCGCTTTAACCCTAACCCTAGCTGTGCAAAAACAGTATGCTATGCTTCATGAGGTTGCAAACTGGCATTTGTTATCATATTTTAATTATCATAATCATAAACACACTGGTTTATACAAATTGCCCTCAATTACATGCTAATTGTTTTACCATTTAATCCACTTCTTTAGTCTTTTAGTTATTTACTTCACAGTACTTTACTTACAGTATTTAGTCATGCACATGCACATTCACAGGAAACAGCTTACTTTCACATTAAAATTTTTTTTTAGAAAGGTTGTGTGGATCAAACTGGCAAGACAAATATTTTGTAAATACAAAATCACATACATTATACATACAAAGATGTAAGTGGCTGTCTCATAAAAACCTGTTACCTGGGCTACAGTAGGCACGTTTCCATTACCCTTCAAATTCCGCAAATTGAAATGGCGAATTGAAAATACGCCCAATGGAAACGTGCCAATTTCGCAAAAACTCCCATATATCGCAAAAAAGTTTTTACGCTCACATGAGGTGGTTTTTCAGGCAAGGCCGAAAAGGAATAATTCGCAAAACTGCAATGGAAACGGCTTTTTCGCATTTACAGGTCACATGGTGTATTTAAAAATTCACATGATCATTATTCAATGTACTATAACCTCCAAGAAACACTTCATAAGTGGCCGCGCTACAGTATAAGGGGTCTTCCCTACACATAATGCTTAGACAATTTACAATGACCACGTCGGCGGTTGCAGTGTGGCTCTGATCGGTCATGAAGCTGATTGCGGACCACTC
Source organism: Sinocyclocheilus anophthalmus (assembly GCA_018155175.1). Lineage (NCBI taxonomy): Eukaryota > Metazoa > Chordata > Actinopteri > Cypriniformes > Cyprinidae > Sinocyclocheilus > Sinocyclocheilus anophthalmus. The sequence goes on from JADLZN010004504.1 coordinate 647,227, forward strand.
AAGGCTTGTGTTTAGTTTTTATACAGGATATGGTTATTCCAGCCACGCCATGCACGTTTCTGAAGCAGCTCTCTTTGCTGCTTCTGTAAAGATACACGCATAAGCCTCCTTTGAATAAATATAGCCAAAATCCCACCAAAATCCGTTGCCATGACTTATCGAGAGAGGCAAAAGGTTACGTTTAAGTCGCATAACATTGGTTAATGGAAACGCTGTAATTTCTAATACTTTTTTTATCGACATTTATTAAATATCGCCAAAGTTTTGCGCAAATCTGTATGGAAACGCACCTAATATGTTATTAATAGGTGTTTGCTTCAGAGGCCCTTTGAAGCCCTTTGATGTGGCCTTATTCTGGCCCCATGGAGCTGTGCATGTGAAGGGCATCAGGGGCCACAGACCTCTCTGATGTCTCCTTTGCCCTGCCCCTTGCTTAAAACAAACATATCTACCAACATAAAAAGAATTATGCAAGAAAAGACAATTTGGCATTTTAATAAATCATAACAATAGTTCCAAACACCTCTTACATCATGCAAAATCCTAAAAACACAGTCTTTCTTTGTTGTTCTGAAACATTTAGAGAGATACAATATTAATTACAGATTTGGAAGATGAGCAGAGACAAACACTTTCGCTCTCTCTCTCTCTCACACAGGCTCCTGATTGGCCCGTCCCATCGCAGCAGTGTGTTGTGGCATGCAGGTTAATGAATGTGCATATGGCGGTCAGGAGGGGGGCTGCGCTCCATCTCCCCTCTTTTCCCATTCTTCACATCTCTCCTTCTCCTTTAACATTTCATTTATCTACTTTATTCCCACCCCGCGCAGCTTCGCAGCTCACTCTGCGATCACCTGCTGCTTATCGCCATTTCACGTGTGAGTGTGTGTGCATCCTGTGAGCAGAAAGCATGTTTGAATTCACAGCTTTCCTAACAAGGGATTTGCCAGGGCGATCATAATAGCGTTATTACTGCCTCCTCATGCAGGAGAGAGCCATAACTGGGGACAAAGGCGAGGTTAAATATGTTCGGCAGGCACCTGCGGCGTGGATCGCGGAAGCATGAAATCTCAGGCTAAACATGTCCTGAAGGACGGAGGCTCTGTGCGGGACAGGGCAGGAGGGCGGGGCGAGGAGCAGTGATTAGGAAGGCAGCCGTGCATGAGTGTGTCGAGGAGGACGCGGGGGAGAGAGCAGACTCTTGTACGGACTCCCATGGCCTGCTGCACTAAGTGACTGGTGTAGGGTTTAATAGTGCCATATGGTTTACATCTCCGCTCACACCATGTCTTTCCTCCAGTGCTTGTGTGAGTATTGATCCTGAGGGCTCTTTCCTTCCCCTCCTCCATGCTCTTGCTCTCAAATCTCTTGGATTCCGGACTGCAGAGAGGATGGAGGCCTCCACAGCAGACTGATGCTGATAAGAGCAGGAAGCAGAGGCACTCTGGGCAGAGACGGTAGACGACGTTCCCACCACACTGAGATATCCATCTGTGATGAGCATTGAGTTCGCAGTGATTGCTTTAAGACTAGATTAAATTAAACTGTACAAATATTTAAAAGTGCAGTACGTATTATTTACGGGATAGCTAGTGATTGAAATGGGTACTGCAGTCCAAATTCAAAATATTACAGAGTGTTGTTCCTCTTGCTCCCTCCTTTTCAGATTATACACTCATTCGGGTTGCCAGATTGAGGACACACAACAAGTGCAGTTGATCATGGAAGGAGATAAACCTTACACTGTAAGTTGATGAGTTGATTTATCAGCGTTTTAATAAGCCTCTGCTTTCACAGAGCTTTTCTGTGATCTCGACCAATCGTTTGCTGGCTTACCATGTGCAAAGTCCGCGTGGAACGTAGTGCATAAAACAACAAAATTCCACAAACACAGGGAAAACAAGCCGCAACACAACCGAAACTTAGCCCAACACCATAGACAAGCGCAACACACGAGTTAGCCACAAAACAAGGACACAAGCGCACACAACGAAATTCGCACAACACAATCGCCAAAAGCCGAAACACACGAAATTAGCACAACACAAGAGACCCAAGCCCAAAATCGACGCAACACAATGAACTTAGCACAATACAAGGGACGCAAGCCGCCACACAAGGAAACAACGAAATTAGTCCTATGTGTTGTGTTGATTTCGTTGTGTTGTGCACTACTGGTCCACCATACAATATGCTGTGTTTTCTGACAACTGGCAACCCAGGCTCGTAACACTATTGGTTAAATTGGCAGTGGGCAGAATCACACAAACCAAAACAAAAACAGACATTCCGACAGGAACAGCACTTAAATTGAATAACTCCAGTTAGCGTGTTTTCGGGAAAATCAAGTATGGAACTTAGCATGTTTTCAAATATCTTGCAAACATGTTTGGTATTTTTGTGCTGTACTACAGTCAAAAAAATTCATACACCACCTTCGCAAAAAAATCAACTAACAGCGTGAGTTGGAATTCGCATGTGCCCACAATGAAAATAAATAAAAAATGGAAAAAAAAAAAAAAAGCTGGAATTCAGTCGTATGCAGATCACTTGGCGATATGGCTGCGGTAACATTGAGCCTGCCATTCATAATCTTGTCTCTTGCCTGCCAGCATTTGTAAATACTGCAGTTCTGAGTCTGGCCAATAATTTTCAATAAGAACTATTTAGTAGCAGTTTGAGAAGCAGCTTTTGGGAGCAACTAAATTCAACTGATAAGCGACATCTGTGCTTCTCCACTCTGGATAAGCACCAGCCGCCACTGCACACATCTGAGACTTAAGGCCTCTTAAATGTAATGAACTGTGGGGCACAAAGAAGCACACGTTCCCCTCACAGGTGCCAACAGATTATGAGTGTGTCTGAGCAGCAAATTTCCATTTTCTGTTTCTTGGACTGTACATTGTATAATTAAACTGCATTTTAGTATTTTCTGTAAAAAATGCAAAACCTGCCACCATGATGCTAGGCTGTTCTGAATGCTTGCTTGCTTATGACAAGACTCTTCAACTTCGGTTCTTGAAGGCCACTGTCCAGTAGAGACATTGTATAGGTCCATAGGATGTTTTGCCTCTTTTATGATCGGCCATATGAAAATCATAAGGTCAAATGCTTTGGAAAGTAATAGCACAACAAACCACATGATTCAAGGTATCATCTATGTCTGGTGAACAAACGTGAGGTGGGATGAGTTCCACGCCAAAGTTTAATACTTAGGGTTAGTGTATAGCGTGCGTTAGCAAGCACCACTAATAATGGCATTTCAAGAATATCACATCATTTCAAGGCTACCAATTATGAAGCTCGGATTATGGCCACAAATCAGAGCAATAAAACCCCAAGGTCTGCATCCAAGCCCTGTACAAAACCTCTTACCCAGACTGCCACTTAAAGAAGTGAGGACTGTTTCCAAATCCAAAGCAAATATATTCAGACGATGCAGCAGACAGGATCACAAATCAACCTGACGTCCCATTCATCACCCTGATAGTAGCCAAATAAACCAACACCCACACTTCAACACTACCACTGTTATTTACAATCACATGATGTATGGATGAATACATAAGTGTCTCGTTGCAGCACTGGCCTCAAGGGACGGTGGCCGCCAGCAACTAAGGCGACCGTGAGCAAACACTTCTTTATAAGAGCCGCTGTGACTCAGAGAGGGCAGATCATATGAGCGCTGCTCTCTGGTTCGTGTCACCAGCTGTGTGCGTCATTATGCCCAGGTGGGTTGGCACCCAGCCAGCTCCCCTGCCACCGCCGAGGGTTTAATTAGCTGAGCCTCAAGGCTGTGGAGTCCCGGATGCCTGAGGGGACAGGGGAGGGTGATCTGTGTCACACGCGACGGTGTGACGTTGACCAGCCATGACACCGTCGCTCCGTTCCATCTTGCTCAATAGAGTGTATATCCGTAGCGGGTGAATTAACAGATGAGATCTGCCTCGAGCGCCACCTTTTCCCCACGGGATGAGGAGAGAAAAGCATATCCTCAAGGACTTGAGGAGTCAACGCTGCTGTGCACCCGGCATCTGTATGCACCCTGCCACCACACTGCTGATGCAGCAAGAAAGATGTGCACACGGAATGAAGAATGAAGCTCAGCACGTTTGTATATCGTCCACAAATCATTCTGCTCGCCCTTTTTTGGCGCATTTTAGACCATCCCATTCTCGCACCACTACATTTTGCTTTTAATTAGAAACACACATTTACTCAACACTTCCATAATATTAGTGCTGAAAGACCCACCTGTGACAATCATTTGTATTTAACAGGCCCATAGGCAAAGTTTCATAACTTCACATAAATCTGCACCACAGCAAAATAAACAGTGTTTTCCAAAAGTTGTGAGTTGCAATCTGAATGTGATGATGTAATGTAAAGACAGACTTTTCTTATGCACTGGCTGCACAATAAACATGCATTGAAACATTATTCATGAATAGATGAGTCAGTTCTTCTAATAAATTACTTGAGTCATATGTTTGAATCAGTCTGAGGAACTCTTTGCTGAATTAACTAACTGAATCCAGCAGAACGTTTATTGAATAACCATAGAAAAGACTCACATGTTATTAGTTTGAATCAGTCTGATGAATCCTTCACTGAATTAACTGACTGAACCCATTAGAACAATTATTGAATTACCATCAGACTCACTTACTGAACTGCAAGTCTTTCAGTCATTTCTGACCTGAAATTAAGCGATTTTGTTCATTTCATTTGTTCATCACGAAATTGTTAATATTATGTATAGTTTTTTCCAAACTTATTAAATGAATTTAAAAATACTAAATATAATTTTAATTTTCATTTATTTAATGTTGTTGATGGATAGTGATTGGTGGGCAGGATTGGTAATGAAAAATTTGGATCCCCAGAATTATGATGTTTACTGTGTTTTGGAAATGCTACAGTATATTAATCTACTAATGGAATGAAGGAATCTACTTTTTGTGATTTATATGTGAAACTATGGACACTATACAAGGACTATGGTAATTACTGCCTGCTAAGAACCGCTAAACAGCATGCATGCCCAGTTGCACACACCACCCACCACACACAGAGAAACATTCTATCTGCGCGATGAAATGCTTAAAAACAGCTGTAAGGGGAGGCACATGGAAGACACAGAGATATTGCAGCTGTGCGTTTTTCTCTCCATATTTTTTTCTATTACATGCCCTCATGTTCACTCTCTCATTCTCAACACACACCACACACCCACACACACACACACACACACACACACACACAAACACCACACTCACACTCACACACACAACACTCACACACACACAATACTCACACACAACACACACACAACACACTCACACAATTGTATTTTCTCTTTTGAGGAGCTGTATAGATGATTGTGATGGATCTGTCTGGGGCCCTGATTGAGAGTGTCTGTTCAAGACCAGAAGAGGGCAAGAGAAGGCGAGTGTAATGCTGCTTTGACTGTCGGGTAGAAGTCTGCTGAGGAGCTCGCCCCGGTGCGGGCTCAGCAGAAGTGCGGATCGAGGACGCATAACCGCATAACAGCCGCAAAGTGGGCGCTCGCGAGCACCCTTCTGAATGCTAAAATGACGAATGGGACACCCTACGGTCTCGTGGACTTAACGGACACACGCACGCTGTGACCATTGTAAGTCTTTAAGTGCACATGAAGAGTTCCATTTGGGACAGGGCCAGAGTAAGGAGTTCACTGTATTTTTCAAGATTGCTGATTTTTTTATTTATTTTATTTTTAACATTTTTAGTATGGTAGCAATAAGACAGGAAATAATGGGGAGCGATGAGTACTTGAGACGTCTGTATCGTGTCTTGCTGGGTTTTTTTCAGTGTCTCACAGATTGATTATTAAATGCTTTTTACAGTAGAACTCCAAACATAAGGCATCATGATTTGTCTTGTGGGAAGATTCACTGTACATTTTAAAGATGATGCATTCTGTTCCATTCTGTTGCATCATGTGTGATCATGAAAGATCATTGTTTTCATGATCACTGGTTCTGCTTTAAAGTGCTCGAGTACTCATGCCAATCTCTAGATAACATTGCAAAAAATCACTTTCTCAGTCAGAATTTTCATCTTATTTTCTACATTCATAAAACAAGAATATAAGAAGCAAAATTACACTAGATATTCACAGAATTTGTTTTTAAGCATAAACCTCGCTAAAATGAGTTAAAATGACAAAGATTTGTGCTTGAAAGAAAAACTGGGTTAAGAATAACAAACATAATTCTCTGCAATTTAGTCAGATAAACTTATCATGTTTTAAAATAAATGTTTTTTGAGTACCACAATGATTTCTGAAGGATCATGTGACACTGAAGACTGGAGTAATTGCTGATGAAAATTCAGCTTTAGCATCACAGGAATAAATTACATTTTAAAATAGAAAACAGTTATTTTAAATTGTAATAATATTTCACAATATTACAATTTTTACTGTATTTTTGATCAAATAAATGCAGCCTTGGTGAGCATAATAAAGTATGCAGTTATCCATTAAATTATACCACAACTTCTAGGGTGATCTGAGAAAAACTGGATTCGTTTTGCCATTGAGACATCAGAAGTGGCCAAACTGACCTGAATTCACCCCATTGGCATGTCAGTGCATAATAAATGGGCTTCAGAGAGCTCCAAATCTCTTGAAGTAGCTGCATAAACAATGTCATCTTCAGTGGCAGGGGTCTCAGGCCCTTAACAATCTGTACATCAGATGGTCCTGACAGACAGCGTTCCTTTCTAAGTACAGGAACCCTTGACACCATCTTTAATTTAGAAGGCCTCTAACTGGTAAATTGCATCCCCCTCATGCTCAATCAGCAGTCGCATAGCAACAGTGAGCCAATAGACAGAGTCTGCTTATCCAGACCACATGAATGCAAGAGACAACGGGAAGACAGAATGATTTAAGGGAAATGGAGAAAGAGAGACACTTTCTTGGATCACCAGGAGAAAACTGGGTTTCATAAAGCTTAGCGGTAAGGCCCAAAAACACATGCATCTAATAGGACCTGTCGCATTAAACACAGAGACACATTCAGGATTATGTTACATATACACTCAATAAACTGCCATCAATCATCTCCCGTCTACTACAACTACTGTATACATCTTTGGCACCATACACAGAGCCTTAACCAGCTCCTGCTGAAATGACTGATGGGTACAGCAGACAATATCCATGTTCACATGATCCCGTTGCCCCTGAAAGCAAGGTTCCCTTTCAGGGGAACTTCGAACTGTGTCCTCTAGGGGTTACTATGGGGAACGCCTCGTCGTGACCCGTGTCTGAAGCATACATGATGTCACTACCGGTGTGACTATAGTATAAATAGGCGCCGGGAGAACACATCATCCTCTTCTTCGTCTTCACTGACTGTTTTGTTTGAAGCGTGCATTTCCGTGGTAAGAGCGATCTCTATTCATTCATTATGGCGAGCAGTAGCAAAGCGTTTAGAGGATGTGTGCATCCGTGTCATAGTTATTTGACACCCGATGACACACACGATCTATGCGTTGTTTGTTTGGGCGAAGAGCACGCATGCAATCTGGCGCCTACCTGCGACGTTTTGTTTCAATGAAAAAGCTCCGCTCTCGTTTGTCTCTCTTTTCGAGGAAAGAGGGGCAGCCTCTGGCTTCCCGCAGTTCAGGACCCGCCGCTGCTGAGGCACGGAGGAGAATGAGCTCGTGGGGAATGCAGGTGGATCTGGCCGATGAGTTTAAAGAGGGGCTTTCCCTCTCGCGCTCGTCGGCTGTGGACGAGAGTGAGCAGCTGGAGGATGATGTTATTTCATTAACATCGTCTGATCCAGGGGCCAGTGCTCTGCTGGGTTCAGCCCAGGAGGAGCAGGAGATGTCTGAGGAGGGCGAAGAAGCTGAGGCTGAGGCTTCCCAATCCTCCTGCCCTGCGTATGATGAGCTTTTGGAAGTTATGGATCGCGCCACGGCAAGGCTTGACTTGCTGTGGAAGCGGGCAAAGAAAGTGACGTCACGAGGTCATCTCGATGAACGTTATCTCTCTGGCCATACACCTCCATCTCAAGTGAGCCTTCCTTTCCATCCTGATCTCCATACTGAGATCGAGAAGGAATGGAAGAGGCCGTTTTCCTCTCACGCATCCATCGATTCCAGCATACAAGTTATGCCAACATCTATGCGATGCGCAAAAGCGGTTATGAGAAGCTGCCCCTATAGAGAGATGCTGGTTAGCTATCTCTCTATGGGTGAGACATCTTCTCTTAAAACTCCCTCCTTGCCATCTATGCCCCTTCAGATTACATCTCGCTTGAATGGCAGGGCATACGCAGCAGCAGGTCAGGCTGTCGCTTCGTTGCACACGATGGCGGTGCTTCAGGCGTATCAGGCCGATCTACTGAAAGACCTGGATAAAGGAGAGGGCCTTTCTTTTTCTCCTGCAGAGGTAGCTGAGTTGTTGCTTCACCACGGATCTCGTTCTCGCGTGCTACTAAGCAGCCACCTCTGCATGGGCAGTTTTCCATGGGTGGCTATGGTAGTGACGGAGAGACTGGCAGATATCGGGAAAAGAGAGGGGCTTTCTTCTCTAGCTCCTGTTTTGCCTTCCGAACTTTTTGGTAGCTCCGTTGAGATGGTGGTCGAGAAGTTCAGGGAGGCGAAGGCGCGCTCAGCGGCCTTCAAATCTTCAGTCGCACTCAGGTTCCGGGTCTGACGCTCCGAACAACCCAGGGTCCTGGCCCGTCTCGGTTTTTAGGATCAAGACCGGCACAGACAGGCTAGCTGTCGCGGGCTTGGCTCGCCTCCTCCCCCGCCTGCTGGTAGGGGTAGGAGGAATCGCGGGTCAAAAGTAGGTAGGCAAGACCTAAGGGATGTGATCCATACAGGGCGTCAGTGCTTTTGTCCGGATCACAGTGATACCCCGGTGCACCCAGGACGCGATTTTCCCAGATGTCCTTCACTCCGGCGCCGGAACACCACGGACCCTGGGTGCACCCCCCACGGAAGACGCGAGCCAGGCCCCGGGTGATGACCTCTCCCCCTCCGCCACCTCCGGTCTTCGAGATCTCCACCCGGAACCGCTTCGCTCCCCTCCGCGAGACGGAACGCGATGCTGTGATTTGTTTTTGATCCTGAAGGGCGACGAGAGCCCCGGAGCGGTCGTGCTTCACGCAGGGGTTAACGACACCAAGCTGCGGCAGACGGAGACACTGAAGAGGGACTTCAGGAGCCTGATCGAGACGGTGCGCAGCACATCGCCCGCGACGATCATCGTGTCAGGACCGCTTCCCACGTATTGACGAGGACATGAAAAGTTCAGTAGGTTTTTTGCTTTAAATGAATGGTTATTGTCATGCTGTAAAGAACAGAAGTTGCTCTTTGTTAATAATTGGAATCTTTTTTATGGGAGCGTCCTAGGCTTTTTCACGCTGATGACCTGCACCCCAGCAGGGTCGGAGCACAGCTCATGTCGGACAACATCTCCAGGACGCTGCACTCCATATGACTAGTAAGTCAAATCTCAAATAACTGCCCTGATGACTTTTTTGTTCTACCCGCTTAAATGATAGAAGTATTTGTGCTGTCCAATCTATAAAGACTGTGTCTGTTCCCCGAATAGTGAGGTCAAAATATAAATTTAATGCAGGATCTAGAAAAAATCTGATCACGATTAAACCAGAAAATTTTAAATAAATGAACAAAAACATTTTTTAAAGTTTGGGCTCCTAAACATAAGATCACTCACACCTAAAGCAGTTATTGTAAATGAAATGATCACAGATAATCGTTTTGATGTACTCTGCTTGACTGAAACCTGGCTAAAACCAAATTATTATATTGGTCTAAATGAGTCTACTCCACCAATCTACTGTTATAAGCATGAGCCCCGTCAGACTGGTCATGGCGGCGGTGATGCAACAATATATAGTGATATTCTCAATGTTACTCAGAAGACAGGATACAGGTTTAACCCATCAAAAAAAAAAAAAAAAAAAGGAAGAAATACTACTTCTTAATGTTACACTGTCAGATATTCAAAAGAAATCTATCGTATCTCTTGCTCTGGCTACTGTGTATAGACCACCAGGGCCGTATACAGATTTCCTAAAAGAATTTGCAGATTTCCTCTCAGACCTATTGGTTACTGTTGATAAAGCGCTAATTGTCGGAGATTTTAACATTCACGTTGATAATACAAATGATGCATTAGGACTTGCGTTTACTGACCTAATAAACTCTTTTGGAGTCAAGCAAAACGTCACCGGGCCCACTCATTATTTTAATCATAATCTAGATTTAATTATATCGCATGGAATTGATCTTAATGATATAGATATAGTACCTCAAAGTGATGATGTTAGTGACCATTTCTTTGTATCGTGCATGCTGCGTATTACTTATATTAACTATATGGCTCCGCATTATCGTCCGGGCAAAACTATTGTTCCAGCCACCAAAGACAAATAACCTGCCTGATTTATCTCAAATACTCTGTGTACCAATAAGTACACATGAACTAGACGAAATAACTAGTAACATGGGCACGATTTTCTCTAATACATTAGAAGCTGTTGCCTCTATTAAATTGAAAAAGGTTAGAGAAAAACTTTCTGCGCCATGGTACAACAGTAATACCAATTCTCTCAAGAAAAAAACTCGTAGTTTTGAACGCAAATGGAGAAAAACTAACTAACTTGGAAGTTTTTAGAATTGAGTGGAAAAACAGTATGTCCAGCTACAGACAGGCTCTAAAAGCTGCCAGGGCCGAGCATATCCACAAACTCATAGAAAATAACCAAAACAATCCTAGGTTTTTATTTAGCACAGTGGCTTGATTAACAAATAACCAGACGCCACCCTATCTAAATATTGCTTCACAGTTTAATAGTAATGACTTTATTAATTTCTTCACTGATAAAATAGATAACATCAGAAATACAATAACAAATTTTGATTCTACAGTCTAGTACTTCAGTTTCTTTCATCGCACCAAAAGATAAACTGCATTGCTTTACAACTATAGGACAGGAAGAGACAAATAAACTTATCACTGCATCTAAACCAATAACATGCCTGTTAGATCCTGTACCCACTATATTACTGAAAGAGTTGTTACCTGTAGTAGAAGAACCGCTTCTTAATATTATTAACTCTTCGTTGTCTTTAGGTCACGTCCCAAAGCCATTCAAGTTGGCGGTTATTAAGCCTCTTATTAAAGAAACCACAACTAGATCCTAGTGAACTGGCAAATTACAGACCCATCTCAAATCTTCCTTTTATGTCTAAAATTTTAGAAAAATTTGTCTGCTCAACTGTGCTCCTTCTTGCAAAAAAATGATCTCTATGAATAATTTCAGTCAGGTTTCAGGCCCCATCATTGCACAGAAACGGCACTTGTTAAAATTACCAAATGACTTGCTTCTTGCGTCAGACCAAGGCTGCATCTCATGCTAGTTTTACTTGATCTTAGTGCTGCGTTCGACACTATAGATCATGACATATTCATAGATCGAATACAAAACTATACAGGTATTCAAGGGCAGCTTTAAGATGGTTTAGATCACCAACCTGTCCGATCGCTACCACCTTGTTCATTTTAATGGGGAGTCATCTCAATTATCACCAGTAAAATATGGAGTGCCACAGGGATCTGTCCTAGGTCCTCTGCTATTATCGATATACATGTTGCCACTTGGTAATATTATTAAAAAATACGGGATTATTTTCCACTGTTATGCCGATGATACTCTACTATATACTCAACAAGACCAGATGAATTATCTAAGGCTAACATAATATTATTACTTGCCTATAAGGCCCGTAATGGGTTAGCTCCTGCATACCTAACTAGTCTTCTACTACGCTACAATCCATCACGCTCCTTAAGGTCGCAAAATTCTGGACTTTTGATAGTACCTAGGATAGGAAATTCCACTAAAGGAGGTAGAGCTTTTTTTTCATTTGGCTCCCAAACTCTGGAATAGCCTTCCTATCACATTCGCTTCGGGGTGCAGACCATCAGACACACTCTCTTAGTTTAAATCTAGATTAAAGACCCATCTTTTGCCAAGCTTAAAAATGCATCTCCTACTTTTACTGCAGGAAATATCTGATCAAATGCACATTATTATTCTTTAGTTTGGGTTAAACCAATCAATTTTGCTTGGTTGGAACAGCAGCTACGCTAATTATGTCTCTATTTGTTTCTCTGTTTCTTCAGTCTGGATCCAGAACACCTGAGAAGAGATGATGCCAACCCCTCAGAGGACCTTAGATGATGCCAACCCTGAAACAACATTTCACCACATTTTGCTATAAGTTTGATTGCTTCATATAATAATTGCTGTTAATAGTGATCATCGTCTGTTTGATTATGTCTTTAATTGATTTTCCGTACATTTCTGCCATATGTACATTTACTGACAGTCACCACTGATAATCTACCACTAAATATTGTAGAAACTTATTTGGCTGTAAAGTTGCTTTGCAATGATCTATATGGTGAAAAGCGCTGTACAAATAAACCTGACTTGACCATTTAGCGCCCATACCCCTTCTACTCTGGAATAACCTACCTAACTTTGTTCGGGAGGCAGACACACTCTTGCAGTTTAAATCTAGATTAAAGACCCATCTCTTTAACCTGGCTTACACATAACACACTAATACGCTTCTAATATTCAAATCCGTTAAAGGATTTTTAGGCTGCATTAATTAGGTCTACCGGAAAACCGGGAACACTTTCATAACACCCGATGTACTTGCTACATCACTAGAAGAATGGCATCTATGCTAATATTTGTCTGTTTCTTTCTTATTCCAAGGTCATTGTAGCCACCAGATCCAGTCTGTATCCCGATCAGATGGTCACTGCAGTCACCCGGATCCAGTCCGTATCCAGCACCGAGTGGTGGATCAGCACTTAGAGAGGACTTCTACAGCCCTGAAAGACAGTGGAGACCAGGACAACTAGATGAGCCCCAGATACAGATCCCCTGTAAAGACCTTGTCTCAGACGGCCACTGGGACAAGACCACAGGAACCAGATGAGTCCTCTGCACAATGTGACTTTGCTGCAGCATGGATCAACCTGCTGGTTCGTCTGGCTGGAGGGGAACTGGCCCCCTGACTGAGCCTGGTTTCTCCCATGGTTTTTTTCTCCATTCTGTCACCGATGGAGTTTTGGTTCTTTGCCACTGTTGCCTTTGGCTTGCTTATTTGGGGACACTTCATTTCCAGCTATATCATTGACTTGATTGCAAATTATTGCAAAGATACTATTTAAACTGAACTGAGATGGATGATTACATCACTGAATTCAATGATGAACTGTCTTTTACTGAAAAATTAGTGTTTACTATTGTTCTTTTGCATTATTGACACACTATTTTCCTAATAAATTCTAAAAAGTTGCTTTTACACAACCTGTATTGTTAAAAGCGCTAAAATAAAGTTACTGCCTTGACTTGATACTTTGAGTATCCACTCATTTCCTTCGGTGTTTTACATCTGCCCTATCTTCCCCTTCGAATTTCCCTGTAACCACCATCTCTCGTCACCTGACGCGAGGTTAGGTGGGAACTCCGGCATTACGTCTCCTATATACTGACCTATGATGTTTATGGTTGGTTCTTTTCTGATGGTCGGACTACAGGCTCTGACGGGGTCTGGCGGCAGGGACCATGGTGGTGAGTAACGATCCTTGCTAATATATATATATATATATATATATGTGTGTGTTTGTGGTGTGTATTTAATGCGCTGTGGTTGTGTGTATAATCCTCGCTAGCTTTCATGCAGTGTGTTCCGTGACCTGTGTTTTTCTGTCTGTCATTTTTCTAGGGTAGGTCCTCGGTGGGCACCCCCTCTGCTGGGTTCAGAAACCTGGTGCTCGACTTGCAGTGTTTACTTCACTCGCGATATGATGTCCAGCCGGTATGATAGCCTGGTTTTGGCTTCATGCTTCCTGGACCATGCGGCCATGTCAGAGGCTTCTGCGGGAGCCTTCTTGGTCATTAGGCCCCCGGCACGGCACTGCAAAATCTCCTCGATGTCCGGTTTGGGCTTATGCTTTCAGGCTGCCCTGCCTGGTATACCGTATCTAGGTCACCCTGAGGGGCCTCCTGATCACCTGGATATCCCCTCTTGCTGAGGCATCGTGCGGGAAGTATAGGTGGCATTTGCGAGAACCTTCTTGTGTAATGCTGTCTCAGTCAGTGCTCCCCTCGCCTTAGAGTGTTGTATTTGAGCTTGCCTCTCCCGTTTGGCTCAGTACTTCCGGGTATCTGTGAACAGATGCTTGGAAAACTCTTAAATCCATACTATGGTAAGTGCACACATTAAGCTTTGCACACTTTCAAAATCCACATAGTGGTAAGTGTGCACGTTATGCGTTGCGCACTTTTCTAAAATCCTGTATGGTAAGGGTTACACGTTATTAGCCTCGTTCTTTTTCTCTGAGTTGGTTTAGACCCCGGTACTTTGGGCTCCACTCATCTAGTGTGTCTCTTTTGACACACTCTGGAAGCATCGCTCCCCTCACCATTGAGGGTTATTGTGAGCATGGTGTTTTCTTTCGAGCGTTTGAATTTTCTCCCTTCTGAGGAGTTGGATTCCTCGCTCCGTGGGCTGTTCTCGTGGTAGTGTTTAGCAGTGCTCCCCTTTTATCAAAGGGTTGCCTATGAGCGCGCTATTTTTTCTGAATTCGGAGTTCTCCTCTCACATTAGAAGTTTGAGTTCTCTGTTTTCCCAGAGCACCTGGAACCAGCAGCATCAGGCGAACTAGGCCCTTCCTCTGCCTCTCTGATGCGCTGAGTTTTTTGGCTAGCTTGCAGTACGCTTACTCTTCTGATTTCTAACGATCGTGCTGTAGGTCGAGCCCCCTCTCGTTGAGAGCTGGGTGTTGTGCTCCCTCAGCTGAGGTAACTTACTGCTAGCCGTTCCAGCATTGGAACATGCTGTAGGTCGAGCCCCCTTCTCGGTTGAAAACTAGGTGTGTTGCTCCTTCAGCTAAGTAACTGCTACATGCTGTAGGTCGAGCCCCCTCTCGTTTGAGAACTGGATGTGTTGCTCCCTCAGCTAAATTACTGCTAGCTGTTCCAGCATTATACCTTAGATCGAGTTGATGACTTCTCAAACATAGTGTTTTGGGATGCACCATTTCCATCTATGGGCTGCTCTTTCAGAGTACCACGAGGGCCCCTTAGAACGTTTTTTTTAAATCCATGTTATGGTAAGTGTGCACGTGAAGTCTTTGTACACTTTCTAAAATCCACACTGTGGTAAGTTCGCACATTAAGCATTTTGCGTTCTTTCTAAAATCCTGTATGGTAAGAGCTACGCACAGCAGCTTTGTGCTCTTTCTGAGTGGTTTAAAACCCCTGTTCCACCTTGGGCACCACTCCACCTTGCATCCTCCGGATACACATTTTTATCAGGGTGTTGCTACTAGGGGTCTGTTGAGACAGTTCCTTCAGCATATGCAGAGCATGCGGTAGCCCCTGTGTGACAGGCCAAGACTTAGTATGATTCTAGGCTCTTGGTCGTATTCCCTTAAAGGAATCTATTCCTGATTCCAAGCCTTGAGCTCTACCCCGGGCCCAGGAGTTCTGGCCCTAACAGGTAAGTTTTTGGGGTATGTAGCCTAGGCCTTTGGCCATAGGGGATAATGTCACTGACAGCCATCTTAACGTCCCAGGGGCAACTCCCATGGCTATGGTAGAGTTGGTACTTAGTGCTCGCCATGGTTCTAGCATGCACTCCCCTCAGCATGGTGGCGTGGGTATACCGTTCCCCATAGCGACCCCTAGAGGACGCAGTTCGAAGTTCCCTTGAAAGGGAACGTCTCAGGTTACGTATGTAACCATGGTTCCCTGAGTAGGGAACGAGACACTGCGTCCTCTAGGTTTCTTGCCATGCTTCGGACGCAAGCTTCAGACGAAGAAGTGGATGATGTGTTCTCCCGGCGCCTATTTATACTATAGTCGCACCGGTAGTGATGTCATGGCTGTCGCCGGCCAACGTGTTGTTGGTGTTTTTTCAATGTATGCTTCAGACACGGGTCACGACGAGGCGTTCCCCATAGCGACCCCTAGAGGACGCAGTGTCTCGTTCCCTACTCAGGGAACCATGGTTACATACGTAACCTGAGACGTTTTCCCTGCTGCTCCTCACACATGATCAATGGAGGAGTGAGGTGGGTGGCTTTTCAGACCTAAATGACCCAGTTTGTTTTGTTGAGACATTGATTCCTGCACAAACCACAGCCATTTAACATAAAGAGTCCTACACGGGGCCTTTCAGTTACTGAACCACACCACACACACACACACACACACACACATACACATACACACACTTCTGCAAATGTCCAAACACATCATACACAAAATGGGCTGAGGAGGACACAAATAGACAGATGGCTTTTTATCCTTGCATTACGAGCTCTACAGAGACATTCTTAAACAAAAGTGAATAAAAGGATGTTGTTCAAGGGTACATAAAACATATAGTGGCTCCCCCACACTACTGATAGCTTTCGATCCATATTATGTGTTAGCCCCATACGATAAAAACAAAGAAAAAACGAAAAATAAATAAAAAATAAACCCCTACTTGCCTGAGAGCCCTGACTATCCAAGTAAAAGCATTGAGTTCATTTTCTTTTCTTTTCTTTTGCTTTTCTTATCCTATTTTTGACATCACATGTTCCCAAATTGATAGTAAAACCTAAAATCCCCAGTATTTTGTCGTATTTTGTCATTTGTCACATGGACTATTTTAACGATGTCCTTACTACCTTTCTGGGTCTTGAACGTGTCAGTTGCTTTGCTGTCTATGGAGGGTCAGAAAGCTCTTGGACTTCTCAAAAATATCTTAATTTGTGTTTACGAAGATAATAAAGGTCTTACAGGTTTGAAACGAATGAGGGTGAGTAATTAATGACAGAAGTTTGATTTTTGAGTGAATTATCCCTTTAAATGTTTTACTGAGAATGTTAAAATGCGGTATGGTTTGTGCAATAAATTAAACCACTGGAATTTAAAGGAGAAATCTTTAAAAAAAAAATTATGCATTTGCAAAATCTGACCCATGCATACTGCTGGACCTATGCAGCTCATGTATGTAAGTAAATAAATAAATACATTTCTTATACATTTTAAATAAATGTAAACAAAAAATTAATGGATAAAGTTTTATATCTATTATATAGTATATTTTATAACTGAATAATAAAGTTTTTAAAGCTACTTATTTTTACTTTTATACAATTCTAGTATTTGAGGCACTTGATGCTTCATGTAAAATGTAGTTCATAACAGCAAAACCAACCACTAAGACTAACTGATTTAGTGAATATAAGGTCATTATTTCAACATACATTGACCAGAAGCCAATCAAATGACCCCAAAATGCTAGAATATGTGTGCCTATGCATTGGATCCCCTGTCAACAAAGTGGATTCAGCTGTACAGTCAGAGCGGACCCCAGCACACTCCAGACCTCTATCTAAGCCACTCCATAATGGAAGCACACATGTTTAGACCAATTATTTCCCGTATTAAAGGTTCCTCTTAAAATAAGCATTTGCACATGAAAAGACCTGGTGACTCATGGCTGTCTGCCTCTCCTCGGTCTGACACAGAGAGTGAGAAAACTGGGATTTGAACACTTCAGACAATTTGACAGACGGCTCACTTTCACTCAGGAAGACTAAGCAGCAAGTGAGCAGCAATAAATGAGAGTGTTCCTGTGTTTTTCTGTCTTCAGAAATCTGGACACACGTGTTATAATTCTTCATCATTTCATCCATCATCATATATTTTGATGGATTACTGTTGCCATGATTGATAGAAATTGTACACAAACGTCTGTTTTAAATAGTATTCCATTTACCTTCTACTTTCTACTGGCAGGAATAGCTCACCATTAATTACAGCGGGTAAATAGAGCTGACTTTTGTGAATAAGGTGTTATAATTAGTCTAATTTACATAGAAAGCAGGTATGTTTGTGCTAAAAAATATGACAATGACTTAATTTAAATATTCACAGTGCAGAAATATATCAGCACTGGTTAACTGTATTGTGGGTGGTAATTGATAATGTGATAGTGATAATATTGCACGCAAAAGTGGCAACTGTTTTGTGAATTAAAAGTAAATTAAAAGAGTAAAAGTATTTTATTCTTTGGATTATGAGAATAGGAGCATATTAATCTACTCTAAGTTTTTGCATTTAGTTTGTTCAAGATACACTGAACATCTTAGACAAATTCTACATACTTTGCATGTCATCAAGTGTGAGTATTTCTAGGTATCCGTCATTACAGCGCCTGTCCAAAGCCTTTCCCTGTATTTTTCTCTTGGGGATCAGCAGTGACAGCACTGGTTTATGGGTGTCAGAAACCTTGGCTGTTGCCATGGCAATGCCACACTGCAATACTGTGTGCAGGCAGACTGCGCTTGCTGCAGCATCAACACGAGAACAGGACGGAGAACGGTGAGCGTCGCAGGAGAAACCTGCTGAATGCTAATCAGCCTCTCCACAGTTTGTCCTTCATCAGACCAGAGGAACACTCAGGATCTACATTAACCTGGGCTCACAATCTCTCTCTATTCTAGAACACATACCAATATCCATAAGGGAAGAAAGAAACATTTAGTTTTGTTTGGCAAGCTATTTATGATCTGAAAACTCATTTGCAACTTTGTTTATTTTTTAACCTCAAAATTTAAGATCAGTTCTACAGCTATTTTGATTCTTCACAGATCTAGAGATTTATGTGATTTGTTAATGTTTTGAAAGAAGTGTATTTTGCTCACTGAGGCTGCATTTATTTGATCATAAACCCGTATTGAAATAAAAATGTTTGTACTTGAAAAATTTAAATGTAATTTATTCCTGTGATGTGAAAGCTGAATTTTCAGCATCATTACTCCAGTCTTCATGTCACATTATCCTTCAGAAATCATTCTAATATACTGATTTGCTGCTCGAGAAACACTCATTCTTATCATTGATGAAAACAGCTGTGCTGCTTATTTTTTTCAGGATTCTTTGATGTATTTAGAAAGTTCCAAAGAAGACCATTTATTTGAAATACAAATAGTAATGTCTTTACTGTCACTTTTAATTCTTTTTTTTTAAATGATACTTGGCTGTTCACATAAATAGTTTTGAAAAATATGGTGTGAGAGATTATATTTATTTATTATAATTTATATTTTATAACAGCAGTGCTCTATGCAGGACATATGGCCCAGTTTTTTGTTTTACTTTCTACAAAAGTTTGAGTTCTTAATCTGAATCAGAGGGAGCTGAAATGGAGCCTGTTTTCAGCAGAGCAGTTTGTGAATCTCTAAACACAGTTTGCCGTTCACATCAATGCTGTCCGCTGCGCTCAGATCTGTTTACGTTCTTCTGTTTCAAGTTCCTGACAGACCGTCCACTGTAATTGTCTCCAGCCTCACAGACATTACTTAATTTTAAATAAACACATACTCAGTGTCCTGCAGCAGCGAACAATGGTTTATTCCAGAGCCAAAAGTTATGCAGCGATTCTTCAAAATCACATTAGAATTAAAGTTGAGTTGGCACTGACAGAGATTCAACTGTTAACGGGTCACCAAATAGCTGTGCTGCTGGTTACTAATAGTTGTGCCTACTCAACGCAACAATATCAGGCCACAAATCACTGTCCCCAACAGTCACTGGTAAATACTGGCATCAGACGGCTAACTTTCAATGAAAAGGAATGACTTTTAAACTGTTCATTGCTAAAAATTGCTTTCGCTGTGAATGCCACTTAAATGGCTTGCTGTAAGCCAAAATGCATGGTCAAATACAACCATTCTCAACCATTTGACCTCTGAGAAATGCTTATGGCCTGAACTAAACTACATATACAGTAGAGAGGAGGAAGGAGAAGCTCGTCTAAACACCCTAGAGTGATGAGAAAGTTAATGGGCCCTAGCACCAATCAATCTGCGCTAATCTCCCTGCCAAGAGTTCTCCAGAGAGACAGCGGCCATGATTCCATCGGTGTGACGGCAAAGCCCACTCAGCCACATCGCCTGTTAGTCGCCAGACCTTTTACTCTCTAACACACTAAGTACAGGGATCATACACCTCAGGATTAGACAGACAGATGAAATGGAAAGTTGAATGTCATTGAAAACATGTCTTTGAAGGGATAGTTCACCCAAACATAATAATTCTGTTATCATTTACTCACCCTCATGTTATTCTAAACCCATAAGACAAAAACCTGAGAGGTAACCAGGTAACCAAAACTTAGAAGGTGTCAAAGCGTCAGAAAGGCATCATAAGATGAATCATTATGAATCAAGTGGTTTAATCCAGGGATTGTTGCAGACTACGGAGCAACTTATACTGTATGATGATTTAATTTAGGCTTTTATTCACATATAAATAAACATGCATATAGCACATCACATATGATAAACAGAGAAGTGCATGTGTCACGCACTAAAACAAACCTCATTGGTTCTTGTGCATCATGCATGTTTGATCTTCTGCGTTTACATATGTGATGCGTTTATAAGTCGATTATTGATTAACGTCAATAAAATCCTAAATTAAAACATATAATCATATAAAGTGATCATAATTCTTCACAAGGCAGTTTGGACTCGTCTTGTTGTATGCAATGTTTAGTTACTTGCACAGACTGATCATATTGTTTCATAAGACATCGATAAATCATCAGGAGCTATGGGTATTAATTTTGTGTTCCGTGATATGCTTTTTTTGACTCTCAAAGCGATGGTAGCCAGTGACTTGCATTATATGAATCACCAAGGACCACGGCTTCAGCTAAAAATAAATATTCTTTGCTGTTCTACTGAATCAAAAAAGTCATCTACATTTGGATGACCTGAGGGTGAGTAAATTAACAGCAATTTTTTTGGGTGAACTATGCCTTTAATTTGTTTTTCGAACATTATCTAAAATTTCATGG
Organism: Sinocyclocheilus anophthalmus; assembly: GCA_018155175.1. Taxonomy (NCBI): domain Eukaryota; kingdom Metazoa; phylum Chordata; class Actinopteri; order Cypriniformes; family Cyprinidae; genus Sinocyclocheilus; species Sinocyclocheilus anophthalmus. Next base: position 668,212 of record JADLZN010004504.1, read on the forward strand.
GTTTAGATCGACGTGAAGGTGAGTAAATAATGACAAAATTTCCATTTTTGGGTGAACTATCCCTTTAAGTTATAAAACACAAATCAAGGTAACTTTAAGAACCATCCACTACAAAATCAGGCCTGAAATTGTCCATTTTAGCTTTGCTTCCAGCTAAACACGTCCAATCATTTGCGACAGCATCTGACTAAAATCCATGAACGCACAATGCTAAAGCGAGCAGACGTTCAAAATGTCCAGCCTATTTTGAAGCCCTGCTCAATCACACACTTCCCCCTCTGTGTGTCAGCATGGGATGGGCTCGTCTGAGTGTCTTTTTTTCCAAGCAATTATGCCAATGTCCCACATTCCAGTTGGCCTGCGTCCCCAAACGCCATGGATGTGGGGGCGGGGCAAGACGTCTCACTTCCTGAACCAAAAACAACGTAGATGGTAATAAATCCTTGACCGCTACGTACTCCCCAATGATCCCAGCTCCCTGTGACTATGATTTAGTTGGGATTGATTAACCATTACGACCCGGTCGAGGGATTCTGCTGAATCGTTACATACAACATTAATAATAAGCAATCAGACTCGCCTCCAAGCTGTACTCTTCCACCGTTCTCTTCAGGGGATCCACGATCTGCCAGCATATGAGGATGCACAAATCAATCAGCAACATGCCACCCACGATGATAAAGAGCTTCTGGTCCTTGATAATCTGGAAGAGAAAAAAAAGAAAAGCAATGGATGAGGTGATTAAGGGATGAGAAAGAGGCCGAGATGGGCAGGAACCATCAATGGACTATTCGCTCAATTCAAACGCATGATCTTCTCTCACATTCTGAACCTTTGTGGATGAAAGCCCTGCTCCTGTCTGATCTTTTTCTCTTTTCTTCTATTTAACAGTGGTTGACCTGAACAGAACCCAAATCAAAGGAAAGGTCACCGCGAGGAGGCCTGCATGTATTCTAGAGGAATCAGACGGCAGGAACGGACAAATTCTTCCGTGATTCAACACAATGAAACAAGGAGGTGGTGGGTTACTCTGCCACCATTGAGCATCATGCTGAATTCTATAAGAACGGATGCTCTTTATCTTCAATCAAACAGAGGTTGATGGTTTCATCAAATGGCCAGACATTCGAAATAATACAGGATCATGATACTTCAGAATGCATTAGCACAATCGCTGAAAGAAATGCTTGTTCATATGACCGTTGAACTTCACTGTATTGCACAAAATCTCCTTTCATCTCGGCAAACGGAAGGTGATGATGGATCAAAAAACCAATAGCAATCCTAAAATCTTCCCTCCACACTTTACGCATACAAATAGCCCATGAACTTAAAAATTAAGGCAGAGGTTATTTGTGCAAATATAAGTGCAAATAACAACAGATGCTATTTACAGTAAGTGAAAACAGCTGCTTTTTCTTTGCACGAATGCTATTTATACTTTATACTACAAATAGTGGCAGATACTCTTTGCACCTCAGCATTTTGGGACCTTACCAAATTTTGGTTGTTCATGTCAGAAGCTAAATGAAATATCCTTACTCTCCACACCACTCTACCAAACACACGCCATTGGCTGAGCAATAATTTGACATGACCGAACAATTAAAGGGATAGATCATGTAAAAATTTAAATTTCGTCTTCATCTTCCTCATGTTATTTCAAACCTAATGTTCTTTCTATTGCAGAACACAAAAGAAGATAATTTAAAATTCATCGCTTTGGAATTATTAGGTTCTATTTGACATTTTTGTATTCTTATTTTAATATTTAAAATAATGAAAATTAATATTTCACATATTCTTATTCTGTGACAACTTATTTGCATTATGTGATTTTTTTAATGTTGTGTACATTTTGGGACTTTTTATTTAGAACACAGCAGGGATCTATCTACAGAAGTATATGGAACGCAAAAGCCTTGAAGTTCAATATCTCAAAACTGCTTAGAATGCAGATAGAACCTTCCAAGGCGGCGAAATGTATCAGTGTTTTTTTCAATGAAAGTCCAATGTTCTTTTTGAGAAAAAAAGAGTTCCTCTTCAGGAACTCGAGCTGCATCGAGAACGCTAGGGGAATGCCTTCAGTGACCCACGCTCTGAATCACATGTGTAATCAGTCCAATGAATGGGCGAGACGTCGGCGGGGTGACGTAGTGACCAGGAAGCTTAAAAGCACGTGTGGTGAAACCGGCGTCAGCTTTCTGTCCTTCAGCAAGCGCTCTGTGTGTGTCAGTCTTATTTATTGTTGTCTGTCCAACGTCTATAAGCTCCAGCTATGTCTAAGCTCATGCAAGGACAAAGCATTTCAAGGGCGAGAGCAAGCCACGTTGTAGGTTGTGTGTTCCTCCCTGCCCAAAGATAATGTTATATCACGAGTGGGGACACACCAGCATGTGCGTGGTTTGCTTGAGAGCGAAGCATAGTTGTTACTGCCTTGCTTCGCTCTCAGAGGGCTCTCTTTGAGGAGGGAGCTTTCACTAGCGTTCCTCACGGTGCCGGCCCCGCTTTCGCAGAGACGGAAATCACCAGATCCGGCGCCCGCTCTCGGGGTTCGGAAGCCCACGCTGCGGTACTTCCCCCCCCCGGGGAGAGGGCGCGACGCTCCGCCTGTCTTTCTCCGAGGAGATTGATACGGAGGGCGTCAAAGAGCTCGCCAGTTGCACAAACATCAGTTACACAAGCATATTATGCCTTATATTATAATGAGCAGCATTAATAAGGAGCGGAGCTCGCGCAGTCGGGGCGGATTGTGCTTTTTTCCCCCGCTATTAAACGCTCCGCTCTAGCCGGGCACACTCCGAGGAGTGTGTCCATGCCTGTGATCTTGCGATTGCGGTCCAGCTTCTGCTAAGGCACGGCGGCGACTGAGATCGCGGAGATCGCTCATGATCTAGCAGACGGGTTGGAGACGGCTCTTCCTATCTCCACCCGTGTTCGCTAGATTTAGAGCTCGTTTGTTTGTCAAGGAGATTGATGTTGATCATGTGACTGAATGGCTCGCGCAGCACATATATTACATCATTTCAGTTTTTGACGTGAATCTTACTACACTAAACCGTATTTACTCGTCTGGCGTCTTGATTGATTAATTTGAGAATAAATTAAGTATTGTCTGACCTATGAGAGAGTTAGATATTACAGGGGCTCTGGGCATTAAATTTCCGAGTGGGAGCACACGTAACCTCTCTTCCTTTTGAGGAGTTTGAGGCGGTTTGCGGGGCTGCGGGCGGAGCAGTCCCAACCCCACCGTGTTCCAGCCCCCTCATTTGCGGGGCTCACTTACTCTTACTCCGCAGAGTTAGAGTCAGAGTGGAGCTCCCAGCGAAGGATTCTAGAAGAAGGCGGCGTGCGGACGTTATCTAGCTGGATAGTCTTCGTGTAAAATGTCCTGAGCCTAAGGCTAGGACTTTTTGAGGGACAGCTCATACTTGGGGAAGAACGATGTACCCCACATTACACGGTGCCCGTCCGACTCCCCCCCAGTGCCCTCAGGAGTCGGTCTGAACCTGCCGGTTCAGGGCGAGCCGGTCTCCGGCAGGCGCTTTTCTCAGTTCCGCCCGGAAACATAGCCGTACTAAGAGGCTCGCTACCTCTACGGAGGTATCTAGATGGGTCCTGCCCGAGCAGGCTGGTGTCTAGTTTCCGAGCAGACGACGGGGTCTGAGGGACGTCATTTTCAATAGGAGACTTCAGCTATGAGAGTCTTGATGCTGTGGCTCAGGACCTTGGAGTGCAGGCCCCTCGGGGGAAGAGAGGTTCACACCGCATTAAACGTGCCGGTCTTTCTCAGTGCCTCAGGCCACCGCGCTCAGGGTCTGCAACACTGCTTTGTTCCGGGCGCCAGGCGGTCTCCGGCGAGCGCATTCTTCAGTTACGGCCGGAAACGTAGCCGTACTTAGCGGTCGCACCTATACGGAGGTATCTAACGCAGATAGTACGGACGTACCCTGCCAGTCCGCTGCGTCAGGGCAACTGAGATAGCTGCTCTAAGCGCCACCAACGCCAGTCTCGCGGTGGTTACCTTAGGAGGTCACCCTGGCGGTTGTGGGAGCCACTGGAGTGTGTTCATGGGGCTGCCCCGAGCAGGCTGTGGTTTGTTACCTAGCAGACGACGTGGGGTATGAGGGGGCAGTCATTTGCATAGGAGACTTCAGCTATGAGAGTTCCTGAGCTGTGGTAGGACATGGAGGGCAGCCTTGGGGCCAAGAAGGTGTACACTGCATTACACGGTGCCCATCTCTCCTCTGTGCCCTCAGGAGGTCGGTCTGCCAATCCTGCCGTGTTCCAGGGCGCAGCGGTGTCCGGCGAGCTCTTCTCTCAGTTTCTGCCCGGCAACGTAGCGGCACTGAGAGGTTCGCGGCCTCTGCGGAGGTCCCCAGAGAAGCTAGTTCGGCGTCCCCTGTCGGCGTGCATACGCTTCAAGGCACCTAACTAGTTGTTCTGGGCACACCAGAGATCAGTTTTGAGAGACTGATTCCCTTAGTAGATTATTTAGCAGCGTGGAAGCTACTGCCAAATGTATCTCAATGGGTCCTGCGTACTGTAGAAAGAGGCTACAGAATCCAGTTCAGTTCTCGTCCGCCTCGATTCAACGGGTTCACCCCCACGCTAGTGGGTCCCGAGCAGGCTCGGGTATTAGAACAAGAAGTAGTTACTCGCTTAAGGAAGGAGGCCATCGAGGTGGTCACTCCTCACAAAAGTGAATCCGGTTTCTACAGCCGGTACTTCATTGTTCCAAAGAATGATGGAGGGTTGCGTCCAATTTTAGATCTATGTCAGTTGAACCGCTCAGTCATGCGACTGAAGTTCAGAATGCTCACACTCAAACAAGTCGTGTCTCAGATCAGGTCCGAGGACTGGTTTGTCACGAGCGATCTGAAAGACGCACATTTCCATATCTCCATCCTTCCTCATCACAGGAAGTTCCTGAGGTTCGTTTTAGGGGGCAAAAGCCTACCAATACTGGTTCTTCCTTAGGCCTCGCACTCTTTTTACCACAAAACACCCCCCCCCAACACTTTCACGACTCAACCATAGACGATGGGTTGATATTAGCTCAGTCGAGCGGATGGCCGGTTCGACACGAGATGCGTTCCGCTCACACGAAAGAGATTGGGGGTTAAGAATTAATGCCAAGAAAAGGTGGCATTTCTCCAGTACAGAGAACTATTATCTGGGAGTGGTGTGTGATTCGAAACGATGCAGGCATGTATGTCTCTGCCCCGGATCGAAGGTTGATCCTCCACCTCAGCTCGCGAGAGTGAGAGAAGGGCGGTCACTCACTGTCAAGCAGTTCCAAACTGCTTGGGCTGATGACAGCTGCGTCAACGTGATAACTATTGGCCTGCTGCACATGAGACCCCTACAGTGGTGGCTCAAAACCAAAGGGTTCTCCCCGAGGGGAAACCCGCTACGCATGTTCAAGGTCACGCGGAGATGCCTACATGCCTTAGACATGTGGAAGAAACCTTGGTCCTTGTCTCAGGGCCCGGTGCTGGGAGCTCCTTGTCGACGCGTATGCTAGCGACGGATGCATCCCTAACCGGTTGGGGTGCGGTCATGAGTGGCCACCCTGCCCGCGGTCTGTGGAGTGGTCGCCATCTGACATGGCATTCAATTGTCAGGAGATGCTGGCCATGTTTTGAGTTCTCCCAGACCTAAGAGGTCACCATGTGTTGGTAACAACACAACGGTGGTCTCTTACATCAACCACCAGGGAGTTCTGTGTTCGCGCCCCTTGTACAAGCTGGCGCACCAGATACTTGTGTGGTCCCAGGGCAAACTCCTCTCGCTGAGAGCAGTTCACATTCCTGGGCATCTATAAGGGAGCAGACATCCTGTCGAGGCAGGGCAGAGGCCCGGGGAATGGATGCTTCACCCGAGGTGGTGAAGCAGATATGGAGGATTTTTGGCCAGGCTCAGGTGGACTTATTTGCGACTCAGAAGACATCGCACTGTCCCCTCTGGTTCTCTCTGACTCATCCAGCTCCACTGGGGCTGGATGCCATGGTACAGACGTGGCCGAGGCTTCGTCTGTATGCCTTTCCTTTGATTTTTCTGCTCCCGGGAGTTCTGGAGAGAGTGCGCCGGGACAGGGCCCGTCTGTTGTTAATATCCCCGTTCTGGCCGGGGCGAGTTGGGTCTCAGGCCTGATTTCTCTCCTCGACGGCGCTCTATGGGAGATTCATGTCAGGAGAGATCTCCTCTCACAGGAGCTGTGGGTGTGGCCTCTGAGGAGGCACAACTCATAACTTCCATTCTCTCAACCGAGGTTGTTGAGACTATACTCCAGTCAAGAGCTCCCTCTAGAGGAAACATTTCTGCGGAGACCGCCAGCTCGACCCAGCTAACTGCTCGTTTGGTACAGTTTTGGAGTTCCTGCAGGCCTGTTTATCCGCCTGTTTTTTACTCCACCCTAGAGGGCTTCGTGGTGGCCAGTGCAGCCTACCACGCCCCTCTCGGTGGCATCTCATTGGGAAGACACCCCCTGGTTACACGTTTCCTCCGCGGTGCGCTGAGGCCGAGGCCTCTGGCCAGAGAAGCTTAGGCTAAGTGGTGGATCAGGATGCTATTCCATAGCCTCGAGTCCTCCGATCTCCCCTCTCCTTTGGGGGTCAAGATTCACTCCTCCAGAAGTTGGCCTTCAGGACGGCGGGCCCCGCCTACTTTAGCCACTCCGGGCTCTTTTGTTCTCTCGCCCTAGCTGTGCAGTCTTCCACACTAGGCAGAGATTTGGAAGTCTGGCGACGTGGGCATTCTCGTTCCCCTAGCGTTCTCGACGCAGCTCGAGTTCCTGAAGAGGAACGTCTCAGGCTACGTATGTAACCCTGGTTCCTCGAGGGAACGAGACGCTGCGTCTCGGTGCCATACTTCCGGCGTCCCTGCCGGCGCTTGCTTCATTCCTAGAAGCTGACGCTGGCTCCACCGCACGTGCTTTTATAGCTTCCCGGTCATGACGTCATCCGCCGTGACGTCCCGCTCAGCTATTGGACTGATTTCACATGTGATTCAGAGCGTGGGTCACAGAAGGCGTTCCCCTAGCGTTCTCGACGCAGCGTCTCGTTCCCTCGAGGAACCAGGGTTACATACGTAACCTGAGACGTTTTTTCTCTTATAATATTTTTTTTTGTCTTTTGCAGAAAAAGTCATACAGGATTGGAGGTTAAGTAAATGGTGACAAAATTGTCATCTTTGGTTGAACTATTCCTTTAAACAAACACACAAATGGCTTAATTATAGACGTCTGTGCACATTAAACTGGGATGTAGTGCTTTAACATCAAAAGAATGACACAATTTACCTTTAATGTGGCTAATTATGAGCTTGTAAACCAATAATATTTAGTTTTAAGACCCAATAGCTCTGTTTAAGCTTTTGTATTCACAGTTCAAATTGCTCACCATTTGTACAAGATTATTCCTGCAGGTCTACAAGAGCATGTGGTGCATTAGTGTCAGATTGTGTTTGTGCTCAGTCTAAGTTATGCAGGCCATCATGTTCTTCTGTCTGATTGAATTTACAAATGCACACATCTCTGATGCCATGTATTTGTGACACAGTATGTTCCATAATGCAGTCCGAGTCTCTGAATGATGCATGATGCAGTATGCAGGTTTACGCCATACAATAATGAATATTTAAACTTATTTGTCACCCCAAAAAAGATTTATAACTGTAGATATATGCTAAAAAAAAGGAGAAATCAGACTGAAAGACCAAAGAAATTCAAGGCTTAAAGGGATAGTTCACCCAAAAATATGGGTGAACTCACCATCAAGTCTTTCAAGCAGCAAAAAAGTTGTAGTAGCACCATAAATGTTTCCAAAAAGCAATCCATATGACCTGTGCACTTTATACGAAGTCGGAAGTTATATGATAGCTTTGAGTGACAAACAGTTATTTACTACACATCTAGACATCTGTTGAGAGAAGTAACATTGTTTGATTCATGATAGAATCATTCTTTAGAACTGAATCTTTTTAATGAATCAACTGACCTGGTTCACAAAACCTCTCTGAATGATTCGTTCTCAAATCAGTTCACTGACTCAATAACAGTTGTCTGGAGAGGAAGATTATCAGTGAATAATGACCACATTTTTTCTTTGTTTTTCACACAAAGCTATCACACGAGTTCAGAAGACCTGCACACAAGTTATACAGACTGCTTTTATAGCATTTTTTCATATATTATTTGCATTTATTTTTCCAATTCCAATTTAATGGAACTGCAAGGAGCCGCGACCCCCCCGGGTGAGACCGCAAGGGGACGGCATCAGAGAGGGTTGTAGTCGATACTCCAGGGCGGGTTCCTGGATGTGAAGCGCAGAAAGGGTGGATGGGACGGCATCGGACGACAGTATAAGCAGCGGGCGGGACGAGGAGAGGCTGAGAAACCCCCCCCCCACCATAGACAGCATCGTTTGAGGGTGAGAAAATTATGACAATTTTAGTTTTTGGATGAACTATCCCTTTCATACTAATAATCTGTGGTTTTCAAGATCGCTCTGGCGAGGGCGAAAGTACGCTGCAGCTAAATGCATCTTCGACGCAATCACAACTGACAAATATGATAGCAAGGAGAAAACAACCCCTAAACCGACGAAGAAACAAGCATGCTGTATAGTTTTGCATACGTGTTTGAGTGTGTATCTGCTCCATCTCCCTTTGTTCCTATCTCAGATTGAAATCTAGCAGAGGCAGATGTACGATCCTCAGAGGTGATTGACATTGCCCTCGCTGCGCCCCGAGGCAGGGAGAGACTGTAACGGACCCCTCGGACCGCCGGACCTGCATCGAACGGAGGCTGATTTGCAAACTGATGACGGGGTGTAGACTGCCATGAACGGACGGACGAGGTCACATTACTGTGAGACTTTCTACAGATTGTGCCATAGCAGAGAGGGCACAACACGAGGCACACACACTCACCAAAAAAAGGGTAGGAAAGCAGTCTGCCTAGCGAGCGCGGCATCCTTTAGGGAGTACAAAGCCAGGAGTCCATCAATGCGTCAGAGAGAAGGAGTCAACTCACTGTAGCTTCCTGCACACACTGTAAGAGTGCACGGAACGCTGGAGCGGGGAATTAAAGCCCTGAGCCTGGGCAATACCTGTCTCTGAATTTATTTATATGTAGTGAGTCCAGTTAAGATCTGCTAATTAAGTGTGAAAGAGCAACTGAAGAGAAGACACCAGGGGAAAAAAATGGACACTCAATGTATCAAACTGGAATTACATAACATACTCCTAAACCTTTGTTCGTAACTCCATTATCAGGGAAAACTGGACTTTTGCCTCTCCTTAATTCGAAAATAAATAGAAATAAAAGATTTTGACATACTGTGTATACAATGCAATGCACCCGACTTGACTGCGCACTTCCAATATCGAACAAGATTTTTAAACTTTAATCTGTCTTTATCAATCATTTGATCAGAGTGGTAAATGTTAACACATTTGCACAACATTGGATCAAAATTTTTAAGATGTTAACTGGACAGCAATCTATTTAGAATCTTGGTCCAATATTTTAAAGCTTCTAAAAAGGAGGGTAAAAACGGCACTACAATAATTAACTAAATTAAAAACAAAATTTTGATGTAACATTATCCGTGGACTTAAAAAAAAAACTGCTAAAAATGTAAAATATGGCCACTTAAAAATAATCTTCTGGGTTCATTGAAGCTCTACTGATATCATCTGGGAAATAAAATTGGCTGCCATAAAACGTTTCAATATGCCACTTACAATGGAAGCACAGTAAACATTAAAATATACTTAAAATATACTACACAGTTTTAAAAGTAAAGCCTTAAGACTTAAATGTGTGACAGAATTGCTTAATGATCACTTGGAAATTTTAGTTACATCAAAAATGTTATACTTAATAAATTTTTTTTTCTAAAATACAAGCTTTGCATTTCACCATTTAAAAAACTTTTGCTTGGTTTACTTACATTGTAAATATGAAAGCTCGGAAATTAGCATTCTACAAAATGCTGTCAATATTGTCAAATATGTATTGAAGCAGTACTGTTATTGTTAACTATAACTCTTATTTGTTGATTGAAATAAAGCAGATATAAAATAATATATAAATATTAGAGGAAAAACTTGCCTTGGCAACTAAATGAAATAAAAAGTTGACGGAACATAAAAAATAAAATAAATAAATAATTAATTAAAAGCTACTGTACATAGAAATATTTAAAAAAGAACTACAACAAATAAAAACAATGACAAGGCAACCTGAGGAATAAACTGACTTACAATCGAACCCAAAAAAACTGAAGCCTGAGAAACTGAAAGATAAATAAGAAAAACTAATTAGAAAGAGTAGTATCTAAATAAAGGATTACCCTCGATAACACTGTATTGAACCTGGATGATTACTTTGAAGTTATGGCTAGGTCTCTGCAGCAATGTTTATCACCCTCTGTCTTACTTTCTTTTTCTGAGTATGTTTGATCTCATCCCACTGATTCTGACTGCAGCAGTGGAAGTAGGCTGCAAACTCTATAAATAAAGATGGCCAGCAGGGAGCTGGTCAAACAGTATCAGCTACTTCGCTCGCCACATTCTTACACTGCATTGAAAAACAAGAGGAGCGAGAGAAAGAGCGTATGAAAGGAGGTCAGTGTGCACACATGAATTTGTTGTGTTCAAGAGCTGCGTGGATGCACTTGTGCGTAGCTTCTGTTCAAAAGAAACCCACTGCACTATTCCCCATAGCAGTGCAATGCTTTTTCTTGTGGAGAAAATTGACACACAGACTTGACTAGCACACAAGACCGTGTCTAGCAGAGCAGGAAGACACTGTTCTTTAGAAGAGATCAGAGATTTATTGGTTAGCACTGGCAGTGCTGGCTGATTCTGGATGTGTCAGGAGCATGGAGACAGCAAACTGACCTTCAGTGAAGACAGTATTTCTATATTTGAGCTTTTTGGCAGTCGAAAAATGAGACAGCTGACAGCCCAGTGGCGACGCTGCTTTCCTATGATGTTTTAAGCATGGAACTGGTCTCTCTTTCTTTAATTCTCTCTCTCTCATTATTTCTCCATCGCATTATCTACACCTCCATTCCAACATCCATGTATAAACTGCAGTATTGTTCTGTTTTTAGTATTATAATTCTTCAATATAATAACCACCATTAAAATGCACTGAAGTGTGACGATTATGATGACAAATTATTCCAGTTCCTGTGTGTTCTGCCTCACTGGAATCCAAGTTATTGCCTGGTTCAGAAAAGATTTTTTAAAAGAAAATTAATACTTTTATTCAGCAAGAATGCATTAAATTGATCAAAAATGACAGTACAGACATTTACAATCTTACAAAAGATTTCTATTTCAAATAAATGTTGTTTTTAAACTTTCTATTCATCAAAGAATCCTGGAAAAAAATGTATTACAGTTTCCACAAAAATATGAAGCAGGACAACTGTTTTCAGCATTGATAATAATAATGTTTCTTGAGCACCAAATCAACACATTAGAACGATTTCTGAAGGATCATTCAGCTTTGAGTTAATTACACAAGAATATATTACATTTTAAAATCTATTAAATTAGAAAACAGTTTTAAATTATAATAATATTTCACAATAATACTGTTTTTACTGTATTTTTTATCAAATAAATGCAGCCTTGGTGAACATAAGAAACTTATTTCGAACCCAAATGCTCCAACAGTAAACTAATTGTTCAAATATTGATAATGATTATTTGAAATCTATTTTTATTTATTTTGTATGTAAGACATTTCATTGTCATGCACCAATGTTTTTGCCAAGTTAACCTGCAATGTCACTCCATGAGGGTTACTTCAAGATGTAGATGGTGTGCAATGCTGTATCTGACATGCTTTGAAAGCCCATTTCTCACCTTCTTCTTCATCTTTACATTCTTGAAGATGGCGTGCACTCTCCAGGTCTTTGCAAACATGGCCCCAAACGCTGTTGTATAACCCACAATAAGGATCCATGTACGGACCTAAAACATTAAATGTGAAAGTAAAACAAGGTTACTACAAACCAGAAGTTCTTATAATTTAGGCACTGAAATAAGATTGGACTCTAACACCAGTCTACAGAATACAAATCAGCAGAAACCGCAAAACCATAAAATCGAATGATCCCACGCCTGCTATCAGAAAGCTAATTGGGTGCCAGGGTGTGTAGTGAATGCCGTGGAAGTTCCCGAGGCATAATTTTTTCTCTTTGTCCTCCCTTCATCTTTTGTCTCTCTTGCTCTCTCCCACAGATCTAGTATTCTTTATTCTGAGGTCCTCTGGGAAAAGAAAATTTTAGCATGTGAAAGGCAGGAATCAACGATAAGAATGGCCAGCAGACAGTGTTCGAAAGTTTGGAGCCAGTTTATGGAACTGTAGTGCTGTCACTAGACCTTGTTTGAAGATCATGTACATTTTAGGTTTTTATGTGGTTTTTATGTGTGACGTGTTGGGCATTGTTGTGAATTCTTCTGAGTTAAATTGTCACCGAATACATGTTAAAATTGTGACTGAAATTTGATCATGTTGGACACGTAGAAGGGGTGAAAATCATAATTAAATCATCATATGTGATTTCCACCTAATTTATGAATTTATAATTGACACATTTTATGGTTTAAAAACCTGAATTAAATTGTTGTAAGCTGTCTTTATTTATTTACTGGAATTAAAAATATAACTAATTTCTAAATAGTTGTGAATAAACCAATTCATTTCTAAAAAATAGGTTGCTTATTATTGACACAGTTAATCCATTACAGTTGTTTGCAGCCAGGAAAAAAAAACGTAGAAAGTTTATGGGAGGGAAAAGTGTGATAACTAACCCATGGTCTACCCATGTTCACATCTGATTCACAGAAATCATTCATTACTCACAGTACAGAGGGTCTCGAATTCCTTGTCTGACACAAAGGATCCATCCAGACCAAAGAGGAAAATGGAGGCGTATGACAGCATGCCCCCTAGAATGATCAGGTTGTTCATATAGGGACTCGACATTTTGATCAGCCTGCAGATGGAGGGAAGCACAAATTTGATACATTAAATATTCACATTTCATTAATTATTAACTACTGCAATTAAATGTGCATCTACACCTATGACTGTATCATATACTGCGGGATCTAAAAGTCTGAAACCACTAGTAGAAGAGCATTTATTTTACACTATTGAAATAAGTATACAATTTAAAATACATTTTTCTATTTTAATATTTTAAAATGTAATTATTCTTGTGATGGTAAAGCTGAATTTTCAGCATCATTACTCCAGTCTTCAGTGTCAAATGATCCTTTAGAAATCATTCCAATATGCTTATTTGCTGCTCAGGAAACATTTAAAACATTATAAGTTTTTTTTTCAGGATTCTTTGATGAATAGAAAGTTTAAAAGAACAGCATTTATTTGAAACTTAAATCTTTTGTGACATTATAAATGTCTTTACCATCACTGCTGATTAAATGAATGCATCCTTGATGAACAAAATTATTCATTAAAAAAAAATTAAAAATCTTTCTGACCCCAAATTTTTTAACAGTAGTGTATCTAGACTGACTCAAAATTAATGCAGAATCTTAAATACGAACATTTCCTATCCTAACTTTTCTATTTTACATTTATCAAAATCTTAAAAACTTATTTCCATATGAAACAAACGATCCCAGATTTTCAATGTGGTCTCATTCTTGCATTAATTCCTTTCATAGTCTTGCTCAGCACTGACCTGTGGTTGCGGTTTTTGATGTTAAAGAAGAGGAAGGCTCCTCCCATGAGCATGCCCAGGATAGTGATGGTAGACAGGATGCTGTAGAGGGGGACATTTATTTGCCGGCGCTGCAGACGCACAAACGTCCGATCCTTCGGCGGCTCAACACCTACAAGAGTCATGATGGTTCACAGTAAGTCTCAACGTCACCTCTGAGAAAGCTTTCAACATCTCCTAGGAAGACGCTCCTGTGTAATTTAAATGACTCAGGTTTTAAAATGTCATACCAACTAGAGAGAGAATTGATGGGGTTATCTAGTCACTAATGTGACATATTAGCTCTATTTCTGCCCAAGGTTACATAATAATGTTTGTGGACGGGTTTAAAAATGGTGGCGGTGGTAAGATGCGATTAGATCTTACATCATAATAAGAAGTTGGAGGACAGTCGAGCACTTAAAACCAAACGAGTCACCAAAAAGAGTCAAGAGTTGTTTGCGTGACTTGCGTGAACAAACTCGATGTCTTGACAACCTGCGTGTTTTCAAGTACTACTGTGAGGCTTTACTGCTATTAGCTCAAAAGCAAATGGTTTAGAATCTTTTTCAGTCGAACTGAGAAAACAAACTCAGTTGTGCTCAGTGTTTGAACTTTTTTTCCCCACTTAACCCTATAAAGCCTACTGTGCCACATTTAATATGCACATTTGGACATTAAATTAACCATATAATCAAAACATTGCTGAAAAACCTGGCTTCTGCACCAGCCACACCACACACATGCATTGTGGTACTCTCGTGAATGTGTGTCGAAGACTGACACGGAAGAGAAGAATTTGTTGAATAAAGTCTTTATTTTTTGTTTTCTTTGCACACAAAAAGTATTCTCGTAGCTTCATAAAATGAAGATTTAACCACTGATGTCACATGGACTATTTTAACTTAACGATGTCCTTGCTACCTTTCTGAGCCTTGAACGTATCAGTTGCATTGCTGTCTATGGAGGGTCAGAAAGCTCTCGGATTTCATTAAAAATATCTTAATATGTGTTCTGAAGATGAACGGTCTTATGGGTGAATTTTCTGAATGACAGAATTTTCATTTTTGGTTGAACTATCCCTTTAAGGTAGTAAAACGCCTTTTTTATTATAAAACTTCCTCTTTCAGATTGTGGCACATATTTCTTTTTGCTGTGAAATATTTACTGATTTTTATAAAGTACATGTAAGAATAGCTTTTATATTGTTAGTAATATGTCAATATGAACACTTACTGAACGGAAGCAAGTTGGGACTATATTTTATAAAAAAAACTGTATGGAAAACCATGCTAAAATGTGAGTATCAAATATTATACATCAGGCTTTTGAGGAACACTTGTACAATCATCATCAAATTGCATTAGATTATATGTTTTGCATAATTTTGCTCAAACTGAGTGTTTTTTCTCCTTGGGTTCGAGCTCCGTATTTTCCTATAGCATACTATTTGAGCCATAACGTATCAAATACGATACTTAAAAATATATAATTTATTTTTTTTTTTTTAGATTTTAGGTTTAATAATCTGTTCTATTTCAAAACAATTACATTTCCGGACTATTATTTCATATGTCAGGCTTTACAGGGTAAGTATGCCAAATGATTCCCTCAGATCCTCTTTACAAGTTCCATTACAGACAATAAAATGTTTTACTTCCTGTCCACCACTGTTTTCCACACAGGCAGTTTGAAAAGAAAATAAATATTCAGGGATTATGGAAAAAAACAAACAAAAGAATGCCAATGTGGGCAAACAGAAAAATAACTCTTGAATTATTCAGATGACCACACATGGAACAGTGAGTACACAACATTGGCAGGCATGTGAACCTTCTGTCTCTCTCTCTCAGTCAAATGCTGACCCGAAAACACACACAAACGGGGCTTTTCCTACCTTGGAACCTGATGGTGTTGTTGATAAGGTCCAGTACATCTGCAATGGCATTGTACTCACCCACCTTCACCTCTTGACCCTCTGTGAAAGACAACAAGAACAAGAGGACAGCGGCGATAAGATGGCCCCAGAGGAGAAACAAGACAATAGACAGTAAATTTAGTTTCCGTGCACTCCACTGCAGAACTAGTCCAACATATTGTCCCAAAATGCTCAGGGCGATTTTGACCTAAAAAAGTATGTAAATTGCAACCTTATGCATTTGCACATCAATTAAAAGGCACCAGATTAGCAAATCTGCAAAAACAATGATTTGAGACAAACACTGTTTTATGACGTCTAACTCAGAAAAATAGCTTTACTTTATTCAGAAAGCATAACAGCTTCACTGACAAGGTCACACAGTCAGTAAATGTTTCCGTAGTTTTTGTTTTGACAAAAATGTCCTTTAAATCTAGTCAATATTTAGTCTTGTTATATTTATTAATTTTAGCCCATTTTGCTATGAATGAAATGGTTTATCATTCACAAAAACATTTTAGTGCAAAATAAGGCATAACCCTACCACTCAAATGCTGCATTTATTTGATCTAAAATACAGCAAAAACAGTAATATTGTGAAATATTATTACAGTTTAAAATAATGGTTTTAAGGCGCTCAAGAGATATTTCTTCTTTTTATCAATGTTGAAAACTGACCCCAAACTTTTGAAAATGAATATGAAAACATGAAAATGTGCCAAATTGTAAAAGACCAAATAAATATTTAGTAATTTCATCTAATATAAATAAAGCATTTGAATGAGCTAATTAACCAGTTATCAAAATACCAATTTCTTCTTCTAAAAACATTATTAGTGCAGTGTTAACATCTTGTATTTTTTTTTTCACTTAATTATCACCATGATGCATCTTTTTTGTTATGTTTTATTACTGCTGACGAAACAAAAAGCCTTTTTGACAAGAATAACATTGAACTGGGTATTAAAGATGAAAACAGGATGGTTAGGTGAAATTTAAGGTTACGTATCCACAGATGCAATAAAATAAAGCTTAGTGTCAATAACCTCCCAGCAGAATAAGACTTACTCTCAGAGGCCAAATACAAAGCAAGTCAATTCCAAAAGCCATCTTAAAACTCAATAGTTCTCCCTGGTGTGCGCTTCACATCTGCTTGTGTATTGACTGTCACACTCACAGGGAAGAAAACTCACTTAAAAACAGAGAACATGGGAAATAAGATATTTATATCTTGGCTCCTGGAAATACATGTGTTTCTAGGACTGCTAATGCTAAACATTTACCACATGAATATGAATTGGGATGCCAACCCACATTCTGCTCATTGCAATTCATCTGATGGTTTCAGGTTTTCCCATTTAACTGCTGTGGGTTCAACCAGGCCAAACTTGAATGTCAATAACAATTTAAACACCGAACTAGATTAGGTTTTGTGCTCTCGATTGTCTTGCTGTGTCAGGAGAATCATTAACTGTGAATAATCAGCGCTGTCCGTGTGCATGTTTTTTGCTGTAGAGAACGTCATCATTCAGGTACTTTGACCATGAGATCAATGGGACACTACAAAGACCGCAAGCATGTAAACTAATAGGCAGTGTTCAGTTACTAGTTGTCAACTGTAATGACTTAAAAAGCCTTATATGTTGGTCAGGCTTAAGTCTTTTTCAAAAATTCAGCGAGAAAGAAACAGTTTGGCCAGAACACAATCTTGCCAGCAGGTCATTGTCAAATAACTAGGTTAAGAAACGGCTCTGAGTCCAGATGGTTTGGTGTGTGGTGGCAGTGGGTGTGATATAGGAGCTGACAGACTGGGACTCTAAAGATGGATGGCAGGCTCAACTGAGGATCAGAACGTCTTTAAATATTCCGCCTGGGCTACCCCTTCCTATCCTTTAACAGTGAGGGAGGAAAAGAGAGAGAAATGAGCAGAGAGAGAGAGAGAGAGGTTGGAAATGAATGGAACCTTCACAAGGAAATTTGAGAGAATGATTCTTAAAATATTAAGTATCTAAAATGGGATACTTTTTAAAATCTTACAATATGCAATATGTGATATTCTAATTTTGCATGGAAACCCGGCTTGTGAGAGTGAATGTACAGTGGCGGTTCGTGGGTTTTAAAATAGAGGAGGCACTCTAATTGTATTGGTCTGGGATCCCTGCCGATTATTATTATTATAATTTGCTTAACCACTTTAAAATGGCTTTTTGGTTGCTTTTAGTCAGAAAACGTAAATAAACTTACCTGGCCTATCACTTGAAGCAAACATCCATCCCTTATTAAAAGTCTGTGTTAAAAGAGAGCTGCCTGTTGCACCATTTAATTAAGCCGACTGCTGTAGCCTATATCCGAGGTTTCTTTTCACAACACTCCTCAGCGCTGAAAAATTACTTCTATCACATTCGCGATAGAAAAGCGGCGCTTTCACGTTATGGTATTACAACTGTAAAATAGCAAAAAATACACGTTCTGAGACATGAACTGAAATTAATTGGGAATTTTATTAACATTAAATCGTCCTACCATTTTCACCTCAAAATTTTGGGGAATCTGTGCCTCCCCTGCCTTCCCCGATGAGCCGCCACTGAATGAATATATGAATGAGATTGTGAGTGCATGAGTAAATAGTTGAATGATGAGTATGAGTGAGTGAGTTACTGTGAGTAAATAATGAAGGCGAAGAGAGCGTCTGAGAGAATGAGTGTGTGTGAGTGAGTGAGTGAGTGATGAAGAAAGACAGAAAGCACAGTAATAGAGGGATTTAAGCCAGTGTGAGTTGTTATGTTCTCGGTTTGGAAGGAGACATCTATAGAAGGGCTCTGAACCGGGTCAAGGAACGCAAAAATAAAAACCGGAAACGAACGAAATTGTGACAGGAACATAACCAGAAACAGAAACTAAATTTTTTTAATTTTATAGTTCCGAACAGAATAGAAAATTTGAAATGGCCATTACCCGGTTAATAACGCTATTTTATCGTTCGCTTTAATATTTGAAATTTGCTGTCAACCAATCACGAATTCCAGTAGTACGGCCTGCAAATGTGACGCTGACGCATCCAATGCGTGAAATGCCCGCGCTCAGCTGTAAATTCATCATAGGAAAGTCACAGTGGCAACAAGGGCATTAGAGTTAGTTTAATCGAGGATAGTGTAAGATGGATTCAACAGATCACACGCACCTGCAGCGCTTGTGAATGGAGAAAACTGAATAAAACTATAGGCTTACATAAAAAGGAATATAGGCATATATTGGCCTACACAAAATGTATTTCACTTAAATCATTGACAGATTAACAAAACGAAAGAAAAAAAATGTGCTGAGTTTAGGTTTATTGTGACGCGATCCAAAGTTCACGGAAAGGAAAACGAGACAGCAGAAAATAGTTTTCTTTATTTTGCAAAAGCTTTACAGTTTTATATATTTTGCGAATCTTGACAGTTTTGAATGATGTTTTGCTTCTATCTGTAAAACCAACCACCATTGGTATGAACATACCGCGCCGGTATTCTGACAAATAATGCTACCTATCAGATTATGCTACCAACACTGTATTTATCCTACTGTAAGGGTAGGTTTAGGGTTGGGGTAGGTGCACATGTTAATAAAGCCTCAAACCTTATTAATATCATGCTGGAAGCTAAATCTGATAGGTAGCCCTTTTCGCTATCGAATTATGCTACCATCTGTTTTAATGGGAGGTAGCAAAATCCTACAGGGTAGCACAAATCGTCAGAACACCGGCGCCTCTGTGCACACATACACAAAATATTTTGCGACATCGCAGCCTGTTCATTTTAAAAATAAAATACAGTTAAAGAAACATAAAAAGTTGCACTGCTCTGTTGTAGGCTTACAATCTGTTGCGCTCAGCGTGACCACCGCCTCACTGTACTGATATAGCCGATGTGAAGGATGATGTCGATATGAGTGAAGTACAAAGCCTATTACATAATAAATAATATTTTAGCATCCAGATACGTCGCAAATATGGAAACATTTGGATTCGTACCAATCGAGGTAGGCATCAGTTTCACCTTTGACGATTGACGTTTTTATAGCCGAAACGCATAGCCTTAACTTTAATATAGGCCTACATAAGCTTAATTTGTTGTGGAGAGAAGGAAACTAATAACTGTGTGGATGCAGAGAGGCCTATGCATATTGTATTATGTATTTACAGTTCTATATATATATATATATATATATATATATAATATAGATCTATATATATAAACATTGTGCTTTACCGGCATTTTAGCACATTATTTCTGAATGTAGCCTAAAATGCGACGTGAGCCTACGCGACTTATGTTTTTCCCCCCTCAAAACGCAATCTTATACGAGTAGCATTTTTTAAATGCAGAAAACATTTTTAAATATCTTAAAAAATACTTTAATGTCTTTAAAGCATTAACAGATTTTTTCTTTTGTTTAGCAGTAAGCTACATTTGGCCAAAATCTAGAAAAGATGATGCTGTATTGGCTGTGACTAAGTGCAGCGTGTTAAGATACCAGATCTCTTCTTTTTTTTTTGAGTAGAAAACGCTGTACTTTATTATTATTATTATTAGGCTATTATTATTATTATGGCAAAGAAAAAGTTTTAAAAAATAACATTACTAACCGTAATTTTTTCTAGGCAAAGCAGTTTCGGAATGGGAACGCAGGAACAGAAACATTAAAATATAGATTCTGCATGGAGACCGATTGGATTTTTTGTTTTGTTTTCAAGCCCTGCTCTCTAGTGCACTGCTGATAACAGCGTCTCCTTTCTTTTTTTCCTGACTGCCATTCGCCTTCATATTGACAGATAGTTCAATCACCCTTTAGCCAAACAGCACTCCAATTCTGCGGCCTGCTCACAAATACAGTCTGAGGAGGTGATGTAACACACTATAGGGGGGAGCCTCTGCGCTGAAGCAGATAAGACTGAAGAGGGTGGGGAATGCTGGCCTGCGGCTGCTGTGGGGTGTAAGGGGGGAATCCCTGCTCCAAGATTAAATCCCACAAACCAGAGTTAATCTGCCCTGCCCTCAGGAAACACACACACACACACACACACAAACAATCAATGATTAATAAATCGAGGGTGAGCAGGGGAATTCTGTGACCCCATTAAGCTATAGGACGGCGCAGACGCTGCCGCAGAGCATGCCGCTATCTACGTGATGTATGGCACAATTGTCATGCTGAGATATTTGTCGCACATACTCTACGAAATGACACTATCATGGAATGAGATGTTAATGTAAGATGGAGGATGATGAACTTTGGCTGAAGGACCTATATTTGATCCAGCATTTCCTATAAAAAAGGCTTGTTAACCATGAAAAATGACCATCTAATGGACTTACCTTGAAACTGGGTGAATTTTATGGTTCCCATGCGTTCCCCGTTCCTGAACATCACCTGACCCTGCAGAAACACACAACGATGAACCTTCACAAGAGCTGCTTATCACGTGTAAATGGACAGTTTGCAGAAGTCTCGATTGCACATACAGTGGGGAAAAAAAGTATTTAGTCAGCCACCAATTGTGCAAGTTCTCCCACTTAAAAAGATGAGAGAGGCCTGAAATTTTCATAATAGGTATACCTCAACTATGAGAGACAAAATGAGAAAAAAAATCCAGAAAACACATTGTAGATTTTAAAAGAATTTATTTGCAAATTATGGTGGAAAATAAGTATTTGGTCAATAACAAAATTTCATCTCAATACTTTGTTATATACCCTTTGTTGGCAATGACAGAGGTCAAACGTTTTCTGTAAGTCTTCACAAGGTTTTCACACACTGTTGCTGGTATTTTGGCCCATTCCTCCATGCAGATCTCCTCTAGAGCAGTAATGTTTTGGGGCTGTCGCTGGGCAACACGGATTTTCAACTCCCTCCAAAGATTTTCTATGGGGTTGAGATCTGGAGACTGGCTAGGCCACTCAAGGACCTTGAAATGCTTCTTACGAAGCCCCTCCTTCGTTGCCCGGGCGGTGTGTTGGGATCATTGTCATGCTGAAAGACACAGCCACATTTCATCTTCAATGCCCTTGCTGTTTCAACTCAAAATCTCACGCCATGGCCCAATTCATTCTTTCTTTTTGTTTTTTTTTGTTTACACGGATCAGTCGTCCTGGTCCCTTTGCAGTAAAACAGCCCCAAAGCATGATGTTTCACAGTAGGTATGGTGTTCTTTGGAGCAACTCAGCATTCTTTCTCCTCCAAACATGACAAGTTGAGTTTTTACCAAAAAGTTATTTTGGTTTCATCTGACCATATGACATTCTCCCAATCCTCTACTGGATCATCCAAATGCTCTCTAGCAAAATTCAGACGGGCCTGGACATGTACTGGCTTAAGCAGGGGGACCCGTCTGGCCACTGCAGGATTTGAGTCCCGGGCGGCGCAGTGTGTTACTGATGGTAACCTTCGTTACTTTGGTCCCAGCTCTCTGCAGGTCATTAACTAGGTCCCCCCGTGTGGTTCTGGGATTTTTGCTCACAGTTCGTGTGATCATTTTGACCCCACGGGGTGAGATCTTGCGTGGAGCCCCAGATCGAGGGAGATTATCAGTGGTCTTGTATATCTTCCATTTTCTAATAATTGCTCCCACAGTTGATTTCTTCACACCAAGCTGCTAAACTATTGCAGATTCAGTCTTCCCAGCCAGGTGCAGGTCTACAATTTTGTTTCTGATGTCCTTTGACATCTCTTTGGTCTTGGCCATAGTGGAGTTTGAAGTGTGACTGTTTGAGGTTGTGGACAAATGTCTTTTATACTGATAACAAGTTCAAAAAGATGCCATTAATACAGGTAACCAGTAGAGGACAGAGGAGCCTCTTAAAGAAGAAATTACAGGTCTGTGAGAGCCAGAAATCTTGCTTGTTTGTAGGTGACCAAATACTTATTTTACCGAGGAATTTACCAATGAATTCTTTAAAAATCCCACAATGTGATTTTCTGGATTTTTTTTCTCAATTTGTCTCTCATAGTTGAGGTATACCTATGAGGGGGTATTTGTTGTTGAAAATTACAGGCCTCTCTCATCATTTTAAGTGGGAGAACTTGCACAATTGGTGGTGACTAAATACTTTTTTTCCCCAATGTATAGTCAAGTTGAAGGATATATCTTACTAAGATCTTTTACATCTTGTTTGCCATATTCTTCACTCTTGGCACAGCAACAAATTGGGAGTGTATAGTTTGAAGTCTGGCACAGGGCTTGTTTTTTAAGCCATTTATTAGATTAAAGATCTGTGAATTGATTGCATTCTTGAGGCAAACATAATTAATTGCAGCACAATTGATTTGTTAAATTAAAGGAGCACACAGAGGTCTGAGAGGTTGTCAGGTTGTGCCAGCTGAGGACTGGGATGCTTTACTGATAAAATAAAATAAAAAATACAAAAAATAAAATAAAATGAAATAAAATAAGATAAGATAATACAATGAAAAAAAAAAAGTGTTGCACTGAATATTATTTAATAAATATTTCAAAATAAAACATCCTGTATAAGTAACATAAAACAGATTTTTTAAAATGTAAATAGGTAAATTATGCATAATATTTATCAGATATTTCAACATAAAACATCTTCTTGAATCAAGATCATAAAATTGACAATTCAGGTAAATTTCTTCTTACTTCAGCAAGCACTACTTATAAAAGCCTTAGAAAGAAGTAGCACAATGGTAAAGGAAAGTTATAGATTCAACTGAAAATAACAGCGGTCCAGGAAATATAAAAAGGCTACTGAGAACTTGCAAGTTCCTGTTTGTGCCCTTGAGAGATCATCACAACAATAAGAGCACTGTAAGAAACTTTGGATTAAATACATCTTTCAAAGGGGAAGAAACCAGTTAATGTTAAGTAAATATAAATAACAAATCATTTCACCCAGTTACAAAACATAATCATTAACAGATGAATTTCCTGCAAAATCATGAATTCAAATATGTCGTATCAGACGTTGCAGGTTAATCATGGATATCTGATCAAAGCGCAGACAGGTATATAGCATTTTTACATAAATAGTTTTTAAAAGCTCCATCACTGGATCAAAATATTATCTAGTTGGCTCATTATTAAAAGAAGAAAATGTGAAGTGTGGTTTGCTGTCTGTCTGCCCCTGAAGCTGCCTAATGAGCCATTTAAAAGGATTTGGGATCACTCGGCCCAATAAAATAACAGGTGAGAGTCATACTGCATTACCATGGCAATAATTAGAAGCCCATTAAAACCATGGGAGGCAACTCAGAAGCGATCGTATCTTTGAAGTGTAAAGCAGACTTCGGTCCCACTGCAAAATGATTCTTTGTTTAGCTGCTCTGACATGGGGGCGCTGGATAAATGCTCGCCTTCACAAAACACATTAAAGCTGCAATTCAGAATTATGTGTGTAAACAATATATAATGTGAACTGCAGTACTCTTTATCCTTCATAGTTTCCGAGACATCATTTTGATTTATATACTGAGCAGGATGCCATTTTTGTAACACTGTAGAGACAGCAAGGAGAAACATCGGTCATATTTTGTTGTTCAGGACCATCGCTTTCATTATTCATTTCGCAAAACATCGTCTCTAGGTTACGTATGTAACCATGGTTCCCCGAGGGAACGAGACGCTGCGTCGAGTCGCTTTGGGGAACGCCCTTGCGTGACCACATTCTGAAGCACGTGTCAAATCAGTCCAAAGGAGCAGCGAGATGTCACGAGCGGGGTGACATGAGCAACCAGGAAGTATAAAAGCGCATCCGGCAGAGCGCAAACCAGCTTCGATGAAGTAGCGCCTGCAGGGATGCAGGGAGTATGGCAAAGAGACGCAGCATCTCGTTCCCTCGGGGAACCATGGTTACATACGTAACCTAGAGACGTTCCCCTTCAGGAACTCGAGCTGCTTCGAGTCGCTTTGGGAACGAGAATACCCACTGAGCCATACTACCAAGTCCCTGCCTGTGAGAGTATCTTGCGAGCACATCACGAAGAGAAAACTTGGGAACCTAGGGTAGATGCCAGGTCTAGGTTGTAAAAGGGGACAAAAGTGTGCGGAGAGGACCAGCACGCCACAGCACAAATGTCCTGCAAGGCCACACCCAAGCTGAAAGCCTTGGAGGCCGCCATACTCCTGGTCGAGTGCGCTCTGACCCCCATAGGTGACGGGAGGCCAGAGAACTCGTAGGCTAGTGAGATGGCCTCGACCACCCACCTACCCATAGTCTGCTTGGTCGCCGGAAATCCCTTCTTTGGCGGACCAAAACAAACAAAAAGCTGATCTGACTTACGCCACGAGGCAGCTCTGTGTGCATAAGCGTCCAGTTCTCAAACTGGACAGAGCAGATTAAGCCTTCCTTGGCCTACTTCCTGGAATGGAGGAGGACAGAATGCCTGAAGTACTATGGGACCTGGTGAAGAAGTGGGCACCTTAGGAACATACCCAGCCCTCGGGTAAAGGAATGCCCTAACCATGCCTGGAGCAAACTCCAGGCACAAAACAAAGAGTGCCTGAAGATCCCCGATCCTTTTTCAGTGAGGAAATAGCGAGGAGAAAGATGGTATTGAGCCTGAGCAACTTGACCGAAACATCTTCTATGGGTTCAAAGGGGGCATTACACAAGCCCTCCAGAACCACCGCCAGTTCCCATGAAGGCACCTTAGTGCACTGTACTGGCCTCAGCCTCAGGGTGCCACGGAGGAAACGAGTGGCAAGTGGGTGTCTTCCAAATGATTGACCACCCAGAAGGGCGTGATAAGCAGCTAAGGCTGCCAAGTTACACTTCAGGGAAAGGGGGGTTTTTTTTGGGGGGGGAGGGAGATAACCTTGCGGAGAATCGCTCCTGCAGAAACTCCAGAACTGTACCAATTGGGCAGTTGACTGGGTCCTGCAGTCGCTGTCCGCACCATGAAGCGAAAAGTTTCCACTTCAAGGTGTACTGTTCCCTAGTGGCGGGAGCTCTGGACTGGAGTATAGTCTCAACAACCTCAGTTGAGAAACCAGAAGCTATGAGTTGTGCCCCCTCAGGGGCCATGCCCACAGCTGCCATAACTCGGGCGGGGGTGAAGAATGGCGCCCCCCCCGCCTGAGAGAGGAGGTCCCTACTGATCGGAATCTCCAGTGGAGAGCCGTAGAGGAGGGACACCAAGTCCGAGAACCAGCTTGTACAAGGGGCGCGAACACAGACCCACCTGCCGATTGATTTAGGAGACCACCGATGTGTTGTCTGTGCGGACAAACACATGATGCCCCCTTAGGTCTGGAAGGAAGTGTGTCAGAGCTCGAAACACGGCCAGCATTTCCCGGCAGTTGATGTGCCAAAAAGAGATGATGGCCGTCCCACAGACCCTGGGCAGAGCGGCCAATCATGACCGCTCCCCAGCCCGTGAGAGAGGCATCCGTCGTTAGCGTTACGCGACGACAAGGAGCCCCTAACATCGGGCCTTGAACCAGGAACAAATGTTTCTTCCACATGTCTAAGGCACGTAAGCATCGCCACGTGACCTTGATCATGCAAAGCGGATTCCCCCTCGGGGAAAATCCTTTGGTTCTGAGCCACCACTGCAAGGGTCTCATGTACAGCAGGCCAAAAGGTATCATGTTGGACACCGCTGCCATCAGGCCCAACAGCCTCAGAAACTGTTTGACAGTGAGTGACTGGCCTTCTCTTACCCTCATGACTGTCGTGATTGACTCGATTCGAGCAGGAGACAGACGTGCCTGCATCGAGGTTGAGTCCCACACCACGCCTAAATAAGTGGTTCTCTGTAGTGGAGAAAGAACACTCTTCTTGGCGTTTAGTCTTAACCCCAGCTCTCTCATATGGGCGAGGACGACATCTCGATGCCGAGCCGCCATCTGCTCCGATTGAGCTAGTATTAACCAATCGTCGATATAATTGAGTATGCGGATGCCCTGGAGTCGCAGTGGAGCCAGAGCAGCATCCACACACTTTGTGAAAGTGCGGGGTGAGAGTGACAGGCCGAAGGGAAGAACTCTATATTGGTATGCTTCGCCCCGAAAGCAAACCTCAGGAACTTCCAGTGTTGAGGGAGGATGGAAACATGGAAATAAGCGTCTTTGAGATTTATTGTAACAAACCAGTCCTCAGACTGGATCTGAGATACTATCTGCTTGATAGTGAGCATCTTGAACCGAAGCCGTTTGATAGCGCGGTTCAGAAGACGGAGATCTAAGATCAGACGCAACCCCCCCATCCTTCTTCGGAACGATGAAGTAACGGCTGTAGAACCCGGACGCTCTCTCGAGAGGAGGAACACGTTCTATGGCCCCCTTCCTCAAGAGAGTATCTACTTCTTGTTCCATTATCAGAGCCTGCTCGGGGGCCACTAGTGTGGGGATGACCCCGTTGAAACGAGGCGGACGAGAACCGAACTGGATTCTGTAACCTTCTCTACAATCTGCAGGACCCATTTTGAGATATTTGGTAGAAGTTTCCACGCTACCAGAAAATCTACTAAGGGAACCAGCCTCTCGAGGCTGGCGTCTGGTATTATTAGAGGAGCCAGTTCGGTGCCCTGAAGCGGATGACCGGCAGGGAACGACCGACCTGACTGCTGTAGCACCCTCACTTGAGGGGGCGAGCTCTCCCGTGCCGTACCGTTGCCGGGCGGCAGCTGGGAATTTCACTCGTCGGAGCTCACTGAGCCCTGAAGCACCGAGGTGGCAGGGGTATCAATGAACCTCCATGAGGGCACTGAGGGAACAACCGACCCGAGTGCTGTAGCACCCTCACTTGAGGGGGCGAGCTCTCCCGTGCCGTACCGTTGCCGGGCGGCAGCTGGGAATTTCACTCGTCGGAGCTCACTGAGCCCTGAAGCACCGAGGTAGCACCACCCCATCTCTTCGGAATGATGAATGTAACGGCTGTAGACCCGGAGCTCTCTCCCCTTTTGAGAGGAGGAACAGTTCTATGGCCCCCTTCCAAGAGAGATCTACTTCTTGTTCCATTATCAGAGGCCTGCTCGGGGCCCCTATGTGGGATAACCCGTTGAAACGGGCGGACGAGAAACCGAATGGATTTTCTGTCACCTTTCTCACAATTTGCAGGACCCATTTTGAGATATTTGGTATAAGTTTCCACGCTACCAGAAAATCTATTAAGGGAACCAGCCTCTCGAGGCTGGCTTCTGGTATTATTAGAGGAGCCAGTTCGACTTCCTGAAGCGGATGACCGGCAGGGAACTACCGACCTGACTGCTGTAGCACCCTCTCTTGAGGGGGGCGAGCTCTCCCGTGCTGTACCGTTCCCGGGCGGCAGCTGGGAATTTCGCTCGTCGGAACTCACTGAGCCCTGAAGCACCGAGGTGGCAGGGGTATCAGTGAACCTCCATGAGGGCACTGAGGGAACAACCGACCTGACTGCTGTAGCACCCTCACTTGAGGGGGCGAGCTCTCCCGTGCCGTACCGTTGCCGGGCGGCAGCTGGGATTTTCGCTCGTTGGAGCTCACTGAGCCCTAAAGCACCGAGGTGGCAGGGATATCAATGAACCTCCGTGAGGGCACTGAGGAGGATTGGGCACCGTATACTGAGGGGTTATCCTTTCCTCCCCAGGTGGGCTACCCTCAGGGACCTGACAATGTTAGAACCATTTAGCCGAGGTCCTCTTAGACAAAAATAACGGTCCGCAGATCCGTTTTCCGTCTAGAAGACCCCAACTGAGAGCATCGCCCCGACCCCCGATCTTTCTGTGGAGGGGTGTGGGTTGCAACGCTCTGTTTTTGAGACTGGCGATATGAGGAGCTTTATGACTTGGGCTGCTGCTCGCTCAGCAGCCCCACCCCTGAGCAGATCAGCCTGGTATGCTTGTAACACCGCCAAGGTGTGCAAACATGCGCCAGCCTGACATACCGCCGTATAAGCTTTCCCAACCAGACTCGATGTAAGCCTAACGGGCCTGGTGGGAAGCTTCGGGGCCTTCAGGGACGATGCTGAGGATGGGGAGAGATAGCTCGCAAGCGTCTGCTCCACCACTGGCATCGCCCCATATACCTTATCATTCAGCCCCATGATGTTCTTGAATAATTCGAGACTGTGGGGCTGTAATACGGGATGAGTACGGTTTCTCCCACGATCTTGACACCTCAGCATGGAGATCGGGGAAACCGGAAGGCCCCGGGCGTGAAGGCTGGGATCTGGATTCAGAACATGCTCGTCTAATTATTTTTAGGACGAGCGTCCTGTTCTAGGCTGGCCAAACGATATTTTATTTTGGCGCGAAACACACACCCATAATCACGAATCACACCTCATACGCGAGGGACTGTGGTGGCGAGTCCACAGTCTCCTCTGTCTCGACACTCATCACATCCACCTCGGAGGAGGAAGATAGATGAAGCGTCTGGCTCTCTCTCTGGGGGGGGGGGGGGGGGGGGGGGAAGAAACCGCCGCGCGGGCTTCCGAACCGTGAGAGAGAAAGCCGCGGATCTAGCGGGTGAGGACCGAGAAAAGGACGAGCCCGTCTCGGATCCCTCCGCTAAATCCACCCGCGATCCCCACGACAACAGTCTGCGCTGTGCCTCGGCAACAGCGGGAATGCTGCCAGAGGGATCGCGAGCCTGGTCGCTCTCATCAAACACAGCCAGGCGACAGCGGAGCGTGCGCAGCGAGAGCTCGAAGTGATGACAATCAGCTGCTCGAAAGCATATGCATGCTCCGCTCCTAAACAAACGACACACAAATCGTGTGTATCCCCCGCCGCCAGAAATCGTGGGCAGGGAGAAACACAGCGTTTGTAATGCCGTTCGCTCGCCATAGCTTTCTCATTGTTTTATATATATGAGTGCTTGTGCGGACAAACAACAGTAAATAGACAGACACATACAAAGAGACCTACTGAAGGGCAGAAGCTGGTTTGCGCCCGGCCGGATGCGCTTTTATGCTTTCTGGTGCTTACGTCACCCTGCTCGTGACGTCTCGCTGCTCCATTGGACGGATTTGACACGTGCTTCAGAACGCGGTCACGCAAGGGCGTTCCCCAAAGCGACTCGACGCAGCTCGAGTTCCTGAAGGGGAACTCCTTTTGTGTTTGATGGAAGAAAGAAAGAAAGATGAACTGTCACTTTAAGACTCAAGCTGTAGTTGGAGAGTTTTTCTAAATCAATGAAGTCTTCACTCTTTCTCGGGTTTCTTTTTTTAGACTGGTTTCATAACATTAGAACAGCTGAAAATAGATTGCGTTGCGCTGCAGGTGTGGGCTGATGGGTCAAACATGTTGATGGCACCTTTTATCAGTGTGTGTGAGTCTGTGCAGAGGTGTGGACAGGCCGGGCAGGAGGCCTTATGGAGGTCACACAGGTGTGCAAGGCACCCTCAGGCCTGTAAAAGGGGTTGTGGTGATGAAGATGATAGAAGCGAATGATGATGTTGCTATATGTTGATATGATATGATGCTGATATATACATATACACAGATGTTGTCTACTAGTTCCAATAGTCCACATCTGCAGTGCAATAGTCTATTTTCAACTTTTCTAATATTATAAATTTGAATGATGTTTTAGAATACATGTTTCCTGTTTTTATTTCAATTTAAGCAGTCCGAGTACACTGAGTAACTTGAAAAGTTACAAAAGTAAGTGGTAAAACTGCCAAGAAACATGTTTAAGTTACAAAAACTGGAACATAATAAAAATTGTATAAGGAATCGAGTAGGTGAAAGGATGGCTGCTCTTAGTGTGACACCAACTGTCAAACGCGGAGGAGGAAGCGTGATGGTCTCTGACTCTTTTGCTGGATCCAGAGTCTGTAACTTACACAGTAAGTGTCACCCTGAACCAAAAAGACTACCACAACATTTTGAACTAGACACAAGCGTGAGAGTAATGCTATACCTACTGTACAAGTACAACACGTTTTTGGGAATATTGAAAATGTTGAGAACAGCTTTACAAACAATATTTTCATGGGCTGTGACATCTGCAAAAAGAGGCTTTAGTTTAGAAATTTAGATTACATTTTGATTTCCTTATTTCTCCAGTCAAGTATTTTTTGTATGCTTTAATGTAATTGCATTAAACTGTGTAAATGTCAATAAAAACTGAACAAATTAGGTTTTCAACACTTTTGACAAGTAGTGTTTCTTGATTCTCATCAGAATCCTTATACTCAGGATCCTTGTACAAGAAAAAAAAAAAAAAAAACAAAAACAATGTGAAATCTGACCCTTAAATTATCATTCATAAGTTTGAGGTTGGTAAGGTTATTGAAAGACGTCTCTTATGCTTATTAAGGCTCCATTTATGTGATAAAAAATGCAGTAAATGCAGTAATACTGTGTAACACTCTTACAATTTAGGATGTCTTCTATTTTAATATACTTTAAAATTTAATTTATTTCTGTAATAGTAAAGCTGAATTTTCGGCAGCCATTACTCCAGTCTTCAGTGTTTCATAATCCTTCAGAAATGATTCTAATACGCAATTCTGCCTGCCATTTCTTTAAAAAACGACATTAGCTATTGACCCCAAACTTTTGATTGGAAAAGTACGTTTGCTTCTACAATGTACCATCAAGAAAGTTGTGCTAACCCTCTCTTAACCAAATAAAAGCAGCACAGCACCACTCTTCACTCAAAATGATCCACAGAGACTTCTCTAAGATAATGTTTTACTTCCTGAGGCATGCTGGCACTCGATCGATAGCTCTTCTCAGAGGACTCAAAGTCTGATGGAGAAGCTAGAACAGCCCGTTCTGTTGGACAAAGACCCAGTCATTGGTACAAGACAAACCTGATCCTTGTGGGATCACTAAATCTGTTGTAGTCAGATTGCAATCTTGTTTTATGGGACGATTTTCTGCAATCATTTAACTTTGATAGGAAGAAGTCCTATTTTAAATCCGAATCTGAGATCATGAATATTATTTAGTGATGCATGATATTAAAATTCTGATAATTATTGTCACGTTATGGAGAATAACCAATACATGTTCAACATTAAAACTCTATTTTGTCTAAATAAATGTAAAATAAATCACAAAAAAATTAGAACAAACATTTCAAATGCTACAAGTGAATTTAGGCAACACACACATAAAAATTGATATTTATTTTGAGTAGGGTTAGTCTGTTTAATTGCTCCTAACATTATATATATATATATATAATATGACCAGTATAATATTTTAGGTATACATAAATTAATATTATTATTTTTTTTTTAATAGATTGAATCATAGACTGCAGATATCATGATAATTATGAGACATACGGTCAAAGACTAGGATGTAGGTAAAAGACACACTAGGTTACTTCAGGAATTTTAAAAAAAAAAAAAAGAAAAAAAAAGAGGTTGTTAATAATGTGTTAATTTGTCTTTGACATGTTAAACAGAAAATAATAACAAAAATTATTTATTAACAGAGTTATTTTTCAGCCTTAAAGATTTGCTAAAGATTGCATTTAACAGTATTATGAAATAATTCGTGTTTTTAAAGGATTCACTTTAAAATGTGGGTGACGTATAGAGGACAGCCCAAAGTAATTTAAATGTAAAATAACGGAAATTATCAATTAAACCCCCCCCCCCCCCATTAAGGCATATACGATACTGACTGATATTAATAAATTAATTCTGTAATGTTGGCCAGTAACCATTACTGTACTGATATATCTTCTCTTTTTCTATAGAGAGCCGAGAAATAGAGTGACACATGCCTCGGTTGACCTTTCTAAGCCTCATATTTCCACTGGTCTGCAGTATTTTTCTTTTTTATGTGCGTTTGTTTTTCCTTCCTCACCATTTTTTTTTTTTTTTTTTTTCTTCTCCCCCCTAGCTTCACGACTGAGAGTCTACGCCTTGCCACATGCATTGTTTGTTAGCAGCCTGGGCAAATATAAAACATACTCTGCTACACATGAGAGATAATGCCTAGCTTTCCAGCCTGAAGAAGCCGACGCCGGATGTCGCAGGACATATTGTACTAAAACCCAAAATCCCCATTAACCCCTATTCATTTCCCAAACCAACAGCATTTACTGCAATATCGAAACTCCTTCCGTTTTTGTTAAGAGAGACAGTTCGGTTCAGCTTGAGCGCGTTCCTTTAGATTTGCTGACTTTCTCCTTTTTTTTGTGCTCTGTGATTCTCGCTTTTGGCAGCCTGCAGCAGTGTGTTCTCATAAACAAACACACATTTAGTGATGTCTGCAGATCTGACACTCTCTGCATACCAACTATCTCCCTACCTCTTATCTGGCTCTTATTCTGTCAGCTACATCGCATGTTTAGCATTACTAGCCTCCAATCCCAAGATGCATTCTCAAATGTCTGCCCTCCCTCAGCCTCTCGCAGGCAGTCTGCAGGAATAAAAGTAGCCCTCTTTTGACTTTGAGATCACAATATGGCCTTTACAACTTTTCAGCTTTAGGAAACGTCTCTCGACGGCTGAATCTAAACTGAAATTGTGAAAGCCACAGTAGCTTTTGCAGTTACAGAATTGTAAACAGGTCAACCAGACACTGTATTTGGCCCCAAGAAGAGCTGTAGATCACTTACCGTCACTCCAAAGAAGTTGGTTTCGTTCATCACGTCCAGAACCATTTTGCCCACCTCGCGGTCATCCACCGTGAAGTTGTGGTACATGTCGTGCCTCTCCTTGTGTCTGAGGAGCTCCATGACACGTGTGAGGGTCTTCGCAATCACCCACATGCCATCGTAGGCAAAGCCGTGGAACTTGCTGGCTTCCACTCCTTTCTGCTCTCGCTCACGGTTGTACTCCCTCTCGTACTCCTGCGGTGTCTAAAAATTAGAAATCTTTTTAAAATCTACTTTGAAATATGTTCATGTTGGTTTCAAACATTTTTAAAACCATTCATAATGTTCTACTTAACATTGATTTTATTTACAAAAATGACAGTTCAAGTAAAAGTCTCTTATTCTCACCAAGGCTGCATTTATTTGATTGATAATATGGTAAAAACAGTTATATTGTGAAATACTATTACAATTTAAAATAACAGTGTTCTATTCGTATATATATTTTAAAATGTAATTTATTCCTGTGATAAAAAGCTGAATTTTCAGCATCATTACTCCAGACTTCAATGTCACACGATCCTTTCTTAAATCATTCTAATACGCAGATTTGCTGCTCAAGAAACATAGTATTCTATATCATCATAAAATGTAATGCATTTTATTATATGCTTAAATAAAACATTGATAATATTAATCCGTAAAATTGTAATCTGTAAAATTAAATGTAGAAGAAGCAGTGCTAATATCAAATAAAAAGAAAAACAAGCCTGTCCTTGAGATCTTGAATTATCAAAAATATTTATCAAGGTTATAAAAATTTAAATTTTCACATTTTTAAAATTCACCCCCAGGATCATAAATTATGCGCATGCCATATAAAGACGTTGGCGTAAAACAGCTAGACTAAGACAAATTTGTAATAACCAAAAAATAAACATTTTCAACAGGGAAAACTGAAACGCTAGAGACTAAGAACTCTCATGAAAACTGAAAATCCATAGGTGAAACTGCAATGCATCATTTTTTCCTATTCCACATGGTGGATTTTTTTTTCTGTCAGAAATCAGAAATGTCATTCATAACTGCCTACGGATCCACCGCATGACGCAGACACTTCATCTTACTGATATATACCGTTATACTGCTTTGGCACTGGAAGAGGCCTCAAAATTAACGCGGATGTAGCCACTCCATAGGCTGTCAGCAAGCTTCTTAGTGGGTGACTTGTTTCGTTCTTAGTGGTGCAGTTTGTGGAATTCGCCTGTTCCCACCAGTTCCCCTGGTACCATCCTGGGATGATCCACTGGTACTTACTGCCATACATGTTCAGGTTGTAGGCCTGGAGCACACACACAAGATCAGAGACTCAACACACATCTCATTTCAACCAAAGAAAAAATATATCGCCTGCAGTCCTTTCAATGCTGACACAGCTAAATGTTTTTCAGGTACATGTACAGTACAAAGAAATCTGCAGGCCTTTCACAGTCTGAAGCATGATTTGAGACATGAAGCCGGCTAACTTACACAGCAGAAGACTTTAGCGGCCAGATTCTCATCAAACTGACCGATGATGATCCGAACATCATTATCCTATAGAGAGGGGCAGAAAACAAAATAAAACAGGTAGTTAATGGTTGAAGAGATTTACATAAAACGGTAACACTTTAGTATAGGGGACCAATTCTCGCTATTACACATAATGCTAATCGTGAATTGCCTTTCGCACCCCAACCTAGCGAAGTAGCACAATAGTGTAGTTGAATATGGGTACTCGCGGTCACAATGACGACGTAGATATTTGCGATCACCTTGCAAGACAGATAAATTGGTGTTAACTGTAAGGGTGCTGTGCCCGTTATGATTACATCACTTTGACATCTTTTTCACACAGAAAGATTGATATGGTGCCCCGGATCTCTACTGATATTTAGAACCCTTTTTACTCGGTTGCTTATCCAACAAAGGAGACACAAGTGTCTTTTATTGTTAATAAAATTTATTTTATTAACAAAAGAGTAATCAACAACTACTAAATGAATACCATAAATGAAATTGTAGGAAATAAAAGCTGCATATTGAGCATGTAAAAAGTGCAACGGTGATATGTTTGGGTGTTGCATTTGACAGAAAGCCTATGCTTCATACTGAGAAAGATAAAAATGTTGCCTCACTCTGCAAACAAAATAAGCGTGAGCAAGACCTCCTGATTAGCACCCCATTCAAAACACTACGGTGAAAGATTATTTGTTATCACTGCCATCAGTTCAAAACCCGATATAACATCCTAAGCCTAAACTAGAAAATCGACGTATAATAATAATACAACAAAATGCCAGGTCTCTGGAAGGAAGCCGTTTGGATAAGTGGATAGTTACGTTCTCTGTGAGTGATTGGGAGCAGTCTTTTGGTGCCGTGATGACTTCCACTGGTTGTGCTGGTAACGATGCAGTGGGGAAAGGAGCAGGAATCCGATTCAACAGTATTGAACACGAAGCACTGTAGGATACTGATCTCCTGGAGCACCAAAGGGTCCTAAAACTTGCAAAACACCCAAATGAGGCCCTGAAGTAGGTGCAGAAGGTCCTCAGTCTGGAACACGCAGAGGAAAGTACCTTGAAGTGAAGTTTAGCTCTGCCGGAGCTCTAACCTTTGTTGCCCAGATGTCTGTCGTGTATCTTCTGCCCTCCTGCAGACTCAGAACTTGCGCTCAATTAACTTTGTCTCTTAGTGATGCGCTGACTCAGGACATGATGACATCTGCCTGTTGTCTCAGCGCGTACGAAGAATCTAAACGAGAATATCTCTATCCTCAAGGCTGAAGGCCTAGAATGTGACAACTCGATATCTGGATGCGCCTCAACATGCTGGTGCTGGAGCACTCAGAGCGAGGGTATCTGCCCTAGTGTATCACCCTTGCGAGGCCGGGATTCAGATACGGTGTGTCTGTTGCCCTGTCCTTCTTCCCTTACGCAGCGATTCTCAGACTCAGACTATCTGTGTTTTGTTTATTGCTTCTCTGCCCCGACGTGCCCGAAACCACGCAGCCGCCAGGACTCAGACTGAAGGGATCGCGTTGCCATACTTCCCTGTAGTGGGCCGAGGCCTCAGAATGGGTCGTGGTCTGTTGCATGCCTTTCTCGAAGCCAGGCTCGAAGGACCAGCACGTAGGTTGATCATGTATGTCTCACTGAGACGCCGCCGGACGCACTCAGACAAGAGAGTGTCTGTTTGGGAAGGCTACCTTAGCTTCTTTTCGTATGAGCAGAGGAGATTGAAATCTAGCGCTTTACCATGTCCAAGATTATTTGCCATAGTCCAAACACCACATGTAGAAAAGTGTCACAAAGTTTTTCCCCAGGCATTTTTCACTTTAACAAAAACAACAAGAATACATTTGGCAATATACGAACACATTAGTCCAACATGATGGAAGAAAATTGAACTTGCAGTGCATGCATTATTTTGTCCCATAACAGCTGAGTTTGTGTAAGATGTTGCACTGCGCATCGCTGTCACTGAGAATACTTATTCCTCTGAATATGTATGAGATGTGTGTGTTGTAGTTTGCATCAGTTTAAAGCGCGTTTCTGAGAACATAGTATGAATTGGATTGCGATGCAGAACTCTGTGATCTCTCTCTTTTGTACTCACCACACTGCTGCTGCGTCATGAGGCTGTCCTACAAGAATTTTACAGCGGTCACAGGCACTAAATCCTGCGGAATCAGTACTGTGGTGCGGTGAAGGCAGAAACTCATTTTGTTTATTTTCACCAATAGAGAAGTACTGATCCTTCCCTGGTGTCTTTGTAACCAAAGGTCTTCTTCTGCCTCTAAGAGGTGTCTGAAGCTGTTGTCCTGGCATTATAACTATCTGATGCGCGTTGCGACAGTTTGATTAATGTTAAGTCCACAAGATCCAATCAAATGTAGAAAACCTTTGCTCCACTATTGATGGTCCTGAGAAGAGGGCCCCGCCAACCATAAACTGGGCCCTGGAATGTGTTGTCCCCTACACCTAGTTGCTTATTTGCATGCCTGTTATTAACATATTGGATGTTACTAACCCCCCAATACTTAAACGAATGTAACATAACAACGATAATAACTTAACAATGTCCTTAACAAGCAGCAAATTAGGGGTTAAGTGAGGCAAAAGTCATAGTTAATGGTTAGTTAATGGTGAGAATTGGACCTTAAAATGAAGCGTGATCAATAAAACCGATGATGAAAGGTGGCTGGTGAGCACAAATTGTTTATTCTAAAATAAAATAGCATAAAATTAAAATAAAAATGTAAATTATAATAATAATAAAAAAACTGTCCCAAAATATTTGCAAATGTCTGAATTAAAAGTAAAATGTTTAATTTCTGCACAACTAGATGCACTAAACAATACTGCATAAAATGACTTATTTCACACACTCCACTCGCTTGTAAGGAAGTCATTCTAGTTCAGATCCAGCTTGGGCCAATTCCCAGTCCTGTTATCCATCTCTTCCATATCATTTTTTGTCTGTTCTTTCACCGTCTCTATTAATAAAATGCCCCAAAATAAAAGTAAGACACATAAAAAATATGTAAGCATCTTCCAAAAATGCAGTTAGGATGTGTTTGCTTTCCTAGGTGAGACATATTGACACCAAGTGTATTACAGAGAAACAGTATCAGCAGTGTGAATTGTTTCATATCCAGAAAGAAACAGAGATCTGCATCCGTAACCAGCATTCACGCTGCATGATTGAGTCTGTAAATAATTCAGCCCACTTCAGCATTGTGTCTCCACCTCGTCCAGTTCTGCATCACTAGCTATTTTTCCATCACTCTGTTTCAATGCGCATTTTGAATTATCGGTATAGTTTTTGACTTGTGCGAAAAAGGGTTAATGCGAATAATGGGAGATGGAAACGCATTTGCCGAATAAATTCCTCCAAGTGCATCAAAAAACTTTTTTGCGGGGATGGGCCGGCACAACTTGACTAACCAGCGGACCGATCTTGCACAGCATCTGAAATGTTGATCATACCGAAATTCCTGAGCAAAGTCTGTCATCAAAATATTTCTGTATAATTGCCTTCAGAACTCTCTTACACGACTACATTCCCAAACATCAGGCATCCACCTCTGAAAGCAATGTCCGCATTTATTGTGCTTTGTCTGCTCACTCTGAGGTGCAAGTAATTTATTATATATGAAAATTATTATATTCAGTGGCTTCTCCCACTTTTCTTTATATTGATATTTAGTGCCAGTTTATCAGGAAGTGATGATTTTGCCCTTCGATTGACTAGATTGCAGATGGAAACGTGGGAGACGATACTTTGCACAAATGTTTTATGTGATTTTCCAATTTTGCACACTAGTTAAATTCGCAACTTTGGATGGAAACCCGGCTACTGAGAATCAATCCATCACTGGAGCAATATACACAAGGCCTTCAAGACCATGAAGCCAAAATTAAACCCACAAAAACTAATAAAAGCTCAGAACGCATGTGCTAAAGGCCATGCTAACACAAAGAGACCTACGTATTCTTCAGAGGTTATTAAGTATCCTTTTTCTCATTCTGCATATCAGGATGTAATAATATCCCTCTCCACCCTCTTAACTATATTGCCCTTGATTCCAGCAAATGCCAATGCCAATTTCAGGTGGAAGTCAGACAGTCTTGTTTGAGGGGTGCCACAGCCCAATCCATCAAAAGATGTGTCACAGCTGCAGGGATATTGAAATGCCCACCAGCGACTTTAAGAAATAATCTCTGAATCTATTTTTTGCTTTTCCCTCTTGGGATGTCATCCTCAAGCACGAGGCTACAGGAAGAGCATTTAACATGCACAGCTAATGAGCTGCTCAAGATGAAAACTATCATGTTCAAGCAGAAGAGAAAATAATGACTCCAGTGGGTGGGATAGCGTTTTGTCGACAGCTCTGAAAACAGTAGCGTTTACAGGTAACATCACAGCGGATGCATTAAATCTGATCCCAGACCTGCTCTAAACTCAGGAACCTTGACATAAACAGCGTTCGCGATGGGGCCACATTCAAATGCTGTTTGAAAGTGTATGTGTGGTCTGTGGTAAACACTTTCCTTGAGACGTTTCTTAGAGACTGTCTCATTTGCCACAATACCACCCTCTGCACTTCAGTGGTGCCAAAGAACATGCTGAGATATTGGAGCTATTGTGTGAAATACTCCTGCTTCCCTTTTCAGGACCAACCGCATGGGTTAGGCGCTTCTTGCTTCACAATCAGCAGCCGTTACAAAGCCTGTTGCCGCTCCCGACGGCGTGGGCACTTAACCTGAATCCCTCTAGCTGTGTAAGTGGCTCCAGCTGTCCTGGAGTCCTGGCAGACACAAGCTTCTTACAGCCAGGCAAAATGCAGGCTGGATTTTCGCCAGGCTGCCCCAGGACCTCGGTCACCACTCGCTTTGCTTTTATCAAGACCATGGTTGCGAGACTTTCCCACATTTACACAGCGAATGGTAACCCACCTACAGTGGATGTGAGTGTCAAAAATCTCAACATTTTGTTTATATGGGTTTTTATACTGCAAAACTGGTGTCTGTCGCTCTGGCACAGCCGTGTCAATGTGAAATATAATGTTGAATTTACAGACTCTAAGAGTTGCTGTCAACTGGTGAAAAATCTGACCGTGCAGAATTTGAAGAAACAGTTCTTCAGCAGTTCTTCGCCATTTGGGGAATTGCCATAATGTAAGTACTAAGTCAGGCAGGTAATAGGAGTCATAATAGTTTCACCGTGAAAAAAAAAAGACTCAGCAAAAAAAGGTGGGAACAAACCTTTAGGTGGAAATTGCAAAGTAGGAGAAGCAGCAGACAGCAATGGAACAATGGCTATTTAGATCATAAACATAACCGGATAAATTGATCATGGCATTCCTGCCACTTTGTGTTTATGATGATGACTAAGAAAACTTTTTAGCATTCTCTTTAAGAGACATCCAAAGCTAAAAATGCAATGCTTGAACAATGACATCACAGATCATTAGCATATCATTAGCAAATCACATGATTACAGAGTCAGCTTCTCACTGTTCACACAAATGCATGAATGCAGTAAAAAATGGTCACATCTTTAAACTATGATATTTTGTATATTTTTTGCATATATATTTCCCCCCTCTTAATATTAAAAGGGAACTGTCAAAGCATAATGTGATTGAACAGAAATCTAGGAATAGACTACATTTTCTATTTAAAAAATTTAATTTTCATTTTAAACAAAACTCATTTGCATTATTATAATAAAAATATCAATAATATTAGATTTTTGTCATATTTTGCTCAATTTTCAGCACAAAAATCATTAAAATTAGACAAATTTAGATGAGAAGCAGTCCATAAGATATTTCTTTTAACCCACTGGTGTTTTTTTTTTAAATTATTATTATTTTAAGCACATTCAGTGAGATTTATGCTCAAAACTAGCAATTTTGTGTCCAGCTGTAATTCAACACACAAGGTTACATCTAAGAAATCCATTTCCTAATCCTAGTAAAAAACATTTTACTCAAGACTTACTGATATAAAAAAATATAATTCAACTTTATTTGGAGTACTACTTATGCACAATGTACATTTGTTAATATTAAGCCTAAATGCGTTTTAATGTCACTATTGATTAGGATTGTATGATCTTTGAATAATATCGGTATTTAAATGAATTTAATTAATATTTAAATTAAATTTAAATATCTATTTAAAAGACATTTAAAGTGTACCTAAAGTACCTTCCACTTTAAGCTAGTGCACTGTAAGCTAGTTATATTTTGTTGGCAGGGCCTATGAGTTCCCTTACCTTTAGTTTCTTCACATTCACACAGGGATCATTAGAGAAACTCTCAGTGTCTGCAATCTGGATGTCTGCCTTCTCCAGCTCATTGGTCAAATCATTCCGCACCTGTCAGAGTGAGAGAGAGAATGAGTGAGAGAGGGAACTTGAAATGAAAGAGAACTGAATGAAAGCAGGGTTTGTGGACAGCGAACCACCCAGAAAAGTACCCAGTCAAAGGCAGCACTCCCTTGCTCTGATACATGTCTCAATTCACTCTAATCTCCTGCAGATCTGACTTTCCCCCTGCATCCCAATCAGCCTGGAGCATCCGTGGAACTCTTTCCTCCAGAGGTCCCACTGGGCTTTGGATAAAACATGACTCCAACCAGCTCTGCTCCCCACAGACTTCATCCATCCATTTGAAAAATGGAACAGTTCCTTGCAAATAAAGTCTCAATACCTCCCGCCCTCCACAAAGATTTATGGCGTGAGAATCAAAGCATGTACTATATTGAGCTCCGGTGTATTGTGTAACATAAAAGGATCTTTTCATACTCTCAATTTCTATCGCTCCAAAAATTCCAACCCATTGACAAGACATTTGGGTCACACATATCACCCAAAAATTCACGTGAACATGGGCCAAAATCAAAATATGACTCTCATAGAAGCTTCATCTTTAAACTCATTCTTTTTAAATGCAGTCATACACATTAAGATGGACATCTTTACCTGTTGCGTCATGAGTTTTCTCAGCATCTCATACCATAACTACTGTGTTTTAAAGATGTCTTTAAAGAAAGAAGTACTCAGGTTTGTTCGATGTCGCAGTTTAGTTCATTTGGATAATGTTAACCCTGTTTTCTGAACATGGATATACACCCACAAACTGTACTGTAACTGAACTCTGGTACGATTCATAGTAAACCACAGAACTGAACCATTACTGATGATGTACTGTAAGAATTGGTCAAACTGCTGTGTATTTATAATTTCTCACTCACTTTCCTGACAATGTGATTGACGCACTGCAAGCAGAGAGAATTTGTATCTCTTAATCTACTCGCGCCTTCACTAATTGACTCCTTGATCTTTGAAACTTACATTGATACATTTGTGACGAATAGATTCATGTGTTGTTCTGTACTGGTGCTTTGGAAACAAAACCAAATTTGTGAGAAGAGCACTAATCAAGCTAATACTTTATTATAAATTAATACTTTTATTCAGCAGTGATTGACTGAAGACATTTAGAAAGTTACAAAAACATTTATATTTCCAACAAATGCTGTCCTTCTGAACATTCACTTGGAAATCCTGAAAAAAAGTATCACAGTTTCCAAAAAATATTAAGAAACACACTGCTTTCACATGAATTAATATGAAGGTTTTCTGAGAACCAAATCAGGGGGCATAGATAGAATGATATTCCAGATGGATCATGTAGATTCCATTACGATTTAATCAAATGGTGCAAACAGTTTTTTATTTTAATTTTATATATGTAATATTTTGGCAAATAATACTTTTGAGATCTGTGAAACATGCTTTGTATGAATGGCTATTGTCCTATCAGCTGCCATTGATTCAACCGAGACAGATGTTAAACAAACCAGGCTAACAGGGCAATTTTCAGTTGTGACAGAAAACCTGCACTCATTCTGCCAGCCGATACCTGAAAGCCTGGCTGATCACATTGTCTTGGATTACGATGCGGAATTGAGCATATTTGTAGCTTATGCCTGGCAGATCCTGGAAACCCACAGATCCACATAATCAGTGTTGTGTGGGATCTCATGAGCATGTATACACCATACACAAGTTATGCTTTTGTGTGAGCACAAAGCCACCTGATGGGAAGATTAAGCAAGAGGAAAGAGAGACATAAAGAGAAAGAGACACAGAGAGGCGATGTGTGGCTGTGGTTAAAGGAGCTCAAAGGATTAGGGGATTTGAGAGCTGTCCGCTAAGCTTGAGGAATAGGGAACCTGATGTTATGTGCCGTGCATAAGCATTATATGCCGACGTGACCGTTCAACGGTGTGTCGGGGCGCGCAGAGAAAAAAGGTAAACAGGAATCTGCATGAATCAGCCCGAGAGACCCAAGAGCACAATACATGAGTGTCAAGAAGCTCTCCGGTCTAATTGTACCAAAACGCTGACATTATTCTCCATCTCACCAGATAACGCAATCCACCTAGGCATGCTGGATCCAGGCCCACAATTATAAACTGTTTAAAATGTAGACCCATTGTGCAGTTTTCAAACACACCTATATTATAATATGTAGTTTTATTATAAAGAGGCCAACAAGGGTTTATATGTACAGTGCCCCAAAATGGTGTAGTGGCAAAATACATGTATAGGACAACTGGACACTGTAAGACTAAAATTATATTTTAACTGTTTACCACATCAATAAAATATATACAGACACACACACAACACAGAGACACACACACAACACAGACACACACACCACACACAACACACACACACAGTATAACATATAAAGTATATAATATACTTACTTGTGAAATTTACTAGCAATTTCTGCTGTCCACTGAGTCCACAATTTTTCCAGTATCCACTGAAGTGGTGGAATCAATATAATATCTTAATATTTAATTTTTTGCAGTGTTTTTTATTGGTCTCTAAACACAAACTATCAAATGGTTTCTGTTATTGAATAAAGCCGAAATCAAATGAAACTTTAAATCAAAAAATGTAAAGTAAAAAAGAGAAATTCAAAATGAAATGACACTAAATTGAAATGTTGTTTGGGGCACCTAACTGAAATAAAAGTAAGTTCTCGTTAAGTATCAAAATTAAAAAAAATTAAAAATGAAATCAAATTAAGGCTAATAGAAATATAACAACAGAATTGACCAATCGGACTAAAATGACCAAAGCACAACAAGAATTACTAAAACTTAATTTCAATAAACTTAATATACAGTATATACTGTACGGTATATATATT
Organism: Sinocyclocheilus anophthalmus; assembly: GCA_018155175.1. Lineage (NCBI taxonomy): Eukaryota > Metazoa > Chordata > Actinopteri > Cypriniformes > Cyprinidae > Sinocyclocheilus > Sinocyclocheilus anophthalmus. The sequence continues at coordinate 712,161 of JADLZN010004504.1, forward strand.
ATATATTCGTACTAATCATAATAGATAATTCCAAAAAATATTAATAAATAGTATAATAGTGCATAAATACTAAATTAAAACTAAAAAGGCATTTTTTTTGTAAATTGAATTAATTGGCATTAGCTTTAGCTTCAGCATTAGCTGAACTCCCCACTTTCCAAAAGTGATCCTTTTCTTTGCATCACAGATATCCAGCAGTCATCATAACTCCAAGCAGTAATATGGTCTCTTTAGAGCTGCCAGGACCGTAGATGATGAATTAACAGGACTAGCGTGGGTCACAGCTTGTTGTGTCACTGCCTTATTTTTCCGTCTTTTTCTAAACCCACAGCAGTCCATCATCAGCAACATTTCGGCGCTGCTCAGGTCCTCTTGCGGCTGAGCGGCGCGTGTCTGTAATTGGCTGCATTTGGAGATATATAGGAAGGTGTGTGAATGTCGGCCTGGGATCTGCTCTTTGATTCTGACAGCACAATGAGGTCTGACCGTGGACAGTGCCCTCATAATGTGACCTGCCACTGACAAATTTCATCTGGATATGGGCACAAGCTAATATTATTTCAAATCAGATTTGAAGAGCTGTTCAGAGATTCATTTTTAATTGTTTTTAAGGGTATACTTTTTATGATTTTGAATTGTGTTAATTAACTAGATTTTTACACACATGCTATAATTATTTGTCAGGATGTTGCTATGGGGTTGCTAAAATATTTAGAGTAGCTTTTAGTGTATTGATAAAGTTTAGGAATGGTTTTGTGGTTGCTAATATGTACTAGGTGGTTGCTAGGATGTTCTGAGTGTGATGCTTGTTTGTGCTATCGATTGTCATAATGCGAGAGAATTAGTAGTTAATTATTTTTATTTGTATATTAATTTCATAATCTTATTATTTTAATATAACTTTTAAATGAAAATCTTTTCTTAATTCTGAAAAAATTTCATAAATCCCTTTATATTATATATTTAATATTTTTCAATACAAAAAATATATCTTATTAATTAATTTCAGTAAAATGTGTTGTCTTTACCAAGAAATATGGCAGATAAAACCACTATTTCTGGTTTCAGACTTTCACTGATAGCATCTTAGGATTAGAATCAACATTAGCCTGTCACACTCCTATTTTGAGATTCAACAGATGTTATTATAAAATTGTATATGGTTTTTTCCCCAAAATTGCAATAATCCGACCACTTTTTTTTTATTCCACAATGCACTACATCCATTGATAAATCTAAAGTTATTTTCATATTGAACTGTTGAAATACCACATAGTAATTGATCACATCTACACCTCTGACTTGGTCATACTATCTTATATGCAGCATACTTGACTAAAAATACATCAAACAGTCATCGCTGCCCAACAACATGAATTCCCAGGTTCCCTTGTTAAATGCTCAGAATAAACACACAACATATTAGCCAACATCAAATGATTTCATCATGAACATACATAACAACAGATCACTTAACACAGAAATTCCAAAATGACATTTACCTTTCATTCAACTTCCAAAAGTGCATTCATTTTTGCCATGTTACATTCATTTAGTTGCCTAGTGCTATACGCTGTATTAACAAAAAAATTAATGGCATAAATAAAAACACTTAAACTGACAAGCTACGCAATATCGCGTTAGAATTCGAATAATCGATTGCGACTCATCTGCGATTATGAACGTGATATAGCAGTGATCTACGGCTCTGTGAATTAAATGCCGCTCCATCTGAAAGCACACGATGGAGATTTACTACTGATCACAGAACCGGCTATTACTGACCGAGATCGCATGCACAATCACAGTGCACTTTATCCGTGCAGCCTATTTTTTGTTTGTTTTGTTGATCACGAAAAGTACAAAATATAGATGAGGGAAAACTCATATGCCGGGTGTATTCAAAGCGCTGCCATTACTGTCTAGAGTGCATGGAATGGTGTGCTGTGATTGGTTGAGCGGATATATATCGCTTTCTGCAGAAAAGGGAGACTGGCGTTTGTCGCGATTTGGAAAAAAAGGGAGAAAACATGAAAGAATAACTCGGCGGATATCGCATTTAGCGTAAAATTAAAAATTGACTTTTCATGTTTTGGAACCAAATTCTTCCTAATATATAGTATCATATAAATAATAGATATATATTATATTATATATATTATAATCCAGAACTAATAGAAGCTGTATTTTCTGAAGAATGATTAGCACACAGGCATCATATATATAACAGTCTACCACACACACACACATACATACATATTTCAAAAATGTTCAATACTGAAATAATAGATAATCTACAGATAATATGCAAAGAGTTGATTAAGATAATACTTATGGTATTTTTTGTATATTACTATATATATATATATATCATGAATATATATATAATATAATATATATATATATATTAGTGCGGTGGTGTGTGTGTGTTATTTACAGCACACACACATAACAAAATGCACAGAAGCAAATTTATTCTTTTTAATCACACTTAATATTTTTTTCTCTCTCTCAGTATAAATTGTTTGATGTTCATAAAATGATGTTCATACATTATATTAGATATCTGTCATTATATTTAGTCCAAAATGTTTCAAAACCTCTAACACTAATGAGGATACCCATTAATCAGGACAACATTACAGACTTACTATAACCCTACCCACCTCACTATAATAAATATTTATAATTTTACCTTTGAGGGCATTCCCAAGGGGAGCTTCTGGGACAGTTTTGCGCCGCAAAGATATAGTCTAAGTAACAGACATGCGCATATTTCCTTCCCTCGCGAAACCTGACACCTTGAAACAAGTATAAGACATAGAAAGAGGCCGCTTGAGCCATCAATAACAGACATCCTGTGTTGACTACTCTTGGTCCTGGTGTTATTTTTGGTATTGAATCATTTCCCCCCCCCCCCAGCAGCCTCATGTCCACCTGTGTTCTGGGGGACCTGATGTGAGAGAAAGACACATTCAGCCTGATGTAACTGTGGACAAGTCTATACTGGATTGTGCAGTAGCATCGGGATTCCCACGTCCTCCAGGAACAGCAAACGCATCGGGATAGGTCAGACACAACACAGCCGAAGAGCGAGAGAAAGCCGACACGTTTAATGCACCACTGCAGCTGAGGGGACATATGCATCTATTTATAGCACCGGTTTTAATGAGCCTTTAAACTGAAACAGACGCGATCAGGCACAAAGAACAACACAATGGCCAACGAATGCACGCACACGAGCTGATGCGCACAGATAGGACTGCCCATGAGGTCCAATCTGTGAAAGGAGGATTGGATGACTTGTGCTTGGATCATCTCCTTAGGGAATGCAATTAGCTTGGCTGAGCCAGCCGATTGTGCTTGTGTTGCTTGAATGTTTAATCAGTGATCAAACATGCAGAAACTTCATTATACACACACATGCACACATACACACATATACACCTGAATAGAGCCCCATTACTGAAGCTGCTGGAGAGTGTCCAATAGGTCACTAATGGAGCACCTTGGCGTAAAAGAGGACAGAGAATGTACAGTAGAGAAACCATATGGTGTCCTGTTTTAAACACTCGCTTTCTCACTTCGTTTTCACACATTTAGAGAGAGAGAGAGGAAACGGTGAGATAGATGCAGATCCTTGGTTCTTGACCTCAAGTGAGACAGTCACACAAACTAAAATACCTGTGTAAACATTTGCATTTAATTACTGCTGTACCCTCGATGGATGTGGAAAAAGGATTAGACGCTTTCAGAATTTCATCATAAAGGGATAAATCACACTTAACTTAGATACATTAATCCAATAATAATATATAGCTTATTTTTCTAATTTTAATGTGTAACACAATAATCACATATAGACAATGTAGAAAATGTAGGCAATTGTCTGAAAGAGTATATAAAGTACAACTATGTATGGTAATTTGTGTGTGTGTATGTGAGTATCCTAAAATGAAAATAGAATATAGTTTTATGATAAGAAATCTTTATGAAAAAAAACTCTTCTTTAAAAAAAGAAATAATTTTCGTTTCAGTAGTGGTTCCAACTGTTTTTTTTACATTGCAAATATTTCGTTTTTAATTAAATTTATTAAAGGGGTCATGTGATGCAATTTCAAGTTTTTCTTTCTCTTTGAGTGTTACAACTGATTGTGCATAGATAAGATCCCTGAAGTTGCACAGACTAAAGTCTCAAAACCAAAGAGATATTCTTTATCAAAGTTAAGACTCTGCCCCTAAAACGTCTCGTTCTAACACGGCCCCACATATCTAGGTTACTATGTGGGAATATTTGCATAATGCAGCCCAAATGTGCACGCAAAGAAAGAAGGCGTGGTTTTAGTAACCGCAGTTAGTGTTGATGCAGCCTTGTCAGGGAGACGTTGTGTTTCAGTGTGAAAGCAAAAGCATTTTATTTGGCTTTCCGAAAGTAGATGCGTTTAGGAATATTTAAGATTACTTACAAAAGAACAGCAATGCATTTTCTGGATGACCGTTTCGTGAACCTAGGATAGGAGGTAATTCTGACTTTGCTATGACCATCTGGCGCTTCTGAATCAGCTACTGATTTATTATTAGTTCAAGTATTTGCTATTGAATGTTCAAATGCAGAGTTTTGCGCATCGTATGTGTGTGTGCCAGCGAGCGAGAGGATAGGGTGGGGGGGGGGATCACATCACAAGTGTAGTCACTGTCTTAACCGTGGCTTGTGTACTGCAACACATACCAGCTTCATCACTGTGTATGTCACGCGACTCTGTTCCCCTTTCGGGCTCACGTTTTTACATTTATTTTGAAAGCTGAAGCTGCGATTATGGTAAGGGTCATTACATTTCCGACGAGTGCTTGCGGTGTTCGGCCAATCACAATGAACTGGGTCAGCTTTTCCAATCAGAGCAGACTGCGCTTGTCGTAAGGAGGGACTTTGTAGAAAACTAAGCGTTTGAGAGAGGCGGGGCTTAGAGGACCTACAATAATGTATTTGAAAAATAATTGGTTTTTTGAACATTAAAGCATGTCACATATCTGTGTAGCGAATCAGCTCTGGGAAATATGCATAATTATCATACTAGTTATAATTAATTATTAATATTTAGATCCGTTGTAGATATTTAGCTGACCTCTCAGGTTCAACCGTCTTGTCAATTCTAAGAACATTAATTTCCTGGTTAAGGGAAATTATTTTCTTACTGTACAATTCTACAAAGATCTTGTAGCATAAATCTGCATGATTAATTTATGAGCAAACAATGAACAATGTCAAGTGTGATACAAGTAAGACTTTATTAACTACATAACACTTAAACTAGTCCAACATACTACATAAACACTTAAACTAGTCTAACATACCCATACACACAAACACCACACACCACACCACACACACACGCATACAGTTGGTATAGGAAAGGGTTCAAGCTTAAGCCGTAAAGAGCAGAGAAATAAAGAATGAAGTTATGGAACCATTTGCATATTCAGCAGATCTTCACCTGAGGGAAGCGTCAGATTCTTAGTTCAAACACACCTTTGTAAAAAGGTGCAAATGATACCTAATGTATCAATTAATAAGACTAAGTTTGATACTTGCACGTCTCGTCTGTCTGAAAGAGAGGCTTGATGTGGTCTGAAGGTTCAAGTTGATCTTTGCTGAAATTGGTTGATCGAAAAGAACCAGTTTGAGTCAGATGAACTTGGTGAATGGAAAGTCAAGGCCGAAGCCTGGCACGTACTTAGGGTGTCCTGGAGCGTTTGCTAACATCTTCATCTTCTCAGAATTCAACCAAAACACAGACTCTGGGCGGGTCGCTGATGTGAGGCCTTTAAGGTCTGAGAAGATTCACGCCTCTCAAGATGGGCTTGTCCAATGAGAAAGGCCGGAATCCCAAGTGGGAGTTTGGAAATACTGGGGAGTTTATGACCCTTTGTGTGGAAGCATGGTAATGTGCATATGGAACTTGAATCGAAATTACTAAAGATTCTCAGGGCCATAATATATATTGCCTATGTACCAACATTTAATATACACTCTCGTTTAGATCATCAAAAGGCGAATTCATAGATACTAAACATGGTAGGATTACATATATGTAAAATGACAGAAACGAGTGGTTCCATCATAAGCCGGCATAAAACAGTATAAAATCTCAAAGACAACATAAACCAATGACCTGAGGATATGTGTGTTCATTCAAAGAAAGGTTTTCCTATGGATTAATTAGAAGAGTCCATTTCTACTGTGCACTGTGTCTTTCCTATGGAAATTGTAGTGAGAGTGGTGACTCTCAACATGCCATTAGGTTGGAAATGGTAAAATCTGGTACAATGCAAAGGGCTCGTGGTTGCCATGGGGACTAGGGGGGCCTGGTGTCATTGCAGACATCCTGGAGCCCAGTTTATTGGGTGAGGGGTCTGTGACAATTTGTTAATCTAATGAATAACTGATTTTTTAAATCAAATGAAAAATTGTGTTTTTGTTGGTCCACAACGCTACGACTGTGAACCAAATACACAAAATAATGATCTTAAAAAAGCATCATATGACCCCTTTAAGTATGTGAAAAAATGCAATTTATAAATGCATATAAATGCATATTGACTTTGTTTGCATGTGCAGACCGATCGGTGTTTGACATTAAAATACCATACAGACGGTTCCTTATTCTTTCAAAATGCTCTCGAGGTATTTTGATGTCCTACACCGATCGTTGCACACGCAACAAAGCCAAAACCTAGATATTTTAGGCAATATAGAAATCCTGGCCAGGACGCGTCCTGGGAAAATGGCACGTATGGTCACCCTATGTTATGGTACCAGTTTTCTTAAGTACCGTGATACCGAGTACCTGTCAACAACCCACACCTGTACTTGATGCGCTATCACGAAAAGCTAGCTCTTCATAAAATCCTGGACTGGCGACCTCAAAGGAGAAACACATCAAACAACAAAACACTTTAAAGACCTGATCCCTGATCAAGAAAGAGTTAGCAGTTCACCGTTTCATTTATTTATTTAATATTTAGATCTGCGTTATGAATATTATCCAGAATAATTTGAATGTTGGATTGAAATAAACATTGCCGTTATTAGCGTAGTTAATCGTTAACATAAGCGCGGCTAACGCTAATATAATGAGCATTAGAATGAAGTTTCTTTATTAAATATTTAATGCTCCTATAACTTTTATTAAGGTAAAAAAAAACAGGAGGACATGATGATATTTTCTATTTTTACACAACAGAGGCTTTTAAATGAATTGTGAATCTAAAATATGCGTGTTAGAGAATGTACAAGTGGTTAACATTGTTTGTGTCATATCAGTAAGAAAAGCAGTTCTGGGCTTTTTTTTTTTTAGCTAAGTTAGTTGGTTAGTTGTTATTCTTGGCTGGATAACTCTAGCTAGTGTAGATAACTAAATATGTACACAGTTTGGATTAAATTAAAGTACAGTAAAATTGTATCTCCTGTATAGACTATTTAACATCAACTTACAGTGAGTGAACAATATATTTTTACAATATTAGTGTTTGTGAATGTTTTTTAATACAAACACTTGATCATTCATGTTTGTTCACTGTGCATTAAATAATTTTAACAGATTGAACTTTTGATTTTAAGTATTAGTAAATTTTGAAATTAACCCTAAGAAGAATAATTGATAGGATCATGTTAATCTCACAAATGGCATCTTATTCTAAAGTGTTTTTAATACTACATTTTCTCCGTCTATACAGTGCCATGAAAGGTTTTTGCCCCCTTCCTGTTTTTGCATATTTGTCACACTTAAAAAATTCAGATCATCAAACAAATTTCAATATTACACAAAGATAATACAAAAGTAAATACAAAATGCAGTTTTTAAAAAATAATTTCATTTATTAAGGGAAAAAAAACTGTCCAAACCTACCTGGCCCTACGTGAAAAAGTAATTGCCCCCTAAATCTAATAACTGTTTTGCCACCCGTTGACAGTAGCAACTTCATCAAGCTTTTGCGATAACTTGGCAAATGATCTTTTACAATCGCTGTGTGGCGATTTTGGCCCATCTTCTTTGCAGAATTTGTGTTTTCATGGTCAGCCACAATGGAAGTTTGAGCATGAATTGACGGTTTTAAGGTCATGCCACAGCATCTCAACCGGATTTAAGTCCGGACTTTGATTTGGCCACTCCAAAACCTAAACTTAATTTAGTTTTTCTTGAGCCATTAAGAGGTTGACTTGCTGGTGTGTTTGGGATCATTTTTTTGCTGCATAACCCAAGTGTGCTTGAGCTTGAGGTCACAAACTGATGGCTGGACATTTTCCTTCAGGATTTTCTGATGGAGTGCAGAATTCCAGGTTCCATCAATTATAGCAAGTCATCCAGGCCCTGAAGCTGCAAAGCAGCCCCAGACCATCACACTACCACCACCACCATGTTTTACTGTTGGTATGATGTTCTTTTTCTGAAATGCAGTGCTATTTTTACGCTAGACATAATGGGACACACACCTTCCATAAAGTTCAACTTTCGCATCAGTCCACAGAATATTTGCCCAAAAGTCTTGGGGATAATCAAGACATTTTTTGGCAAATGAGAGACAAGCCTTTATGTTCTTTTTGGTCAGCAATGGCTTTTGCCTTTATTTGGGAACTCCTCCCATGGATTGGTTCCGGTTTTTTGCCCATGTCTCGTTCTTATTGTGTGATCATGAACACTGACTTAAGTTGAGGCAAGTGAGGCCTGCAGTTCTTTAGTTGTTCTGGGTTCTTTTATGACCTCATGGATGAGTCGTCGTTGCGCTCTTGGAATAATTTTGGTAGGCCGGCCACTCCTGGGAAGGTTCACCATTGTTTCAAGTTTTCTCAATTTGTGGATAATGTCTCTGACCATGGTTCGCTGGAGTCCCTAAGCCTTAGAAATGGCTTTATAATCCATTCCAGACTGATACATGTCAACTATTTAGTTTCTCATCTGTTCTTGAATTTCTTTAGATCGCGGCATGATGTGTTGCTCTTTAAGCATGCTTCACTTTGTCAGAGAGGTTTTATTTAAGTGATTTCTTGATTCAACAATTCGGCAGAATCAGCTGGGTGTGCTAGTGAATTTAACCTCAGTTTTCTAAAATAGTGGTTAATTGCAGTTCTTTCATGATTTAATAGGAGGGGCAATTAATTTTTCACGTAGGGATAGGTATGTTTGGACAGCTTTTTTCCCTTAATATATAAAATCATCATTTAAAAACTGCATTTTGTTTTTACTTGCATTATCTTTGTGTAATATTAAAATTAGTTTGACGATCTGAATCTTTTAAGTGACAAATAAGCAAAAAACACCAGGAATGGCCAAAACCTTTTCACGCCACTGTATTTGATATAGACTTGACTTAAAATATATGTAATCTTATCTAAATAAGTTTGTTATTTACTGAAAAGTTATATTTTAGCTGTTGTCAATGATCTAATGTTGCATTTGGTCAGACTCAGCCCATTGCTTTACTTAAGTTTATTATATTTTCCTTTTATAGCTGCAGGCTGAGGAAGATCATGAAACACCAGCAAACTCTAAAACAGATAGTTTACAGTTGTTTTTCAGCGGCAGCAGAAATATGACACAAAACAATTTTTTGGTGAAACTTGTTTACTTTTTTCATACTTGTATTACTTGCGGTTTTATGAAGAATAGCATTGATTTTTGTACATTTTATTTTTGTTCGACTTTATTAATAAAAATAATGTGTTTTTTAATTAGTATGTTTTTGTGTTTTGCTTTGGTACCGAATTGGTATCACTGGTATTGGTACAGAATACAGAAATTTTGGTACCGTGACAATAGATAGATAGATAGATATATAGATAGATTTGATAGATAGCTATAAATATTAAAATTCAAACAAATATGAACAGGACACACATTCAAATAACATTCATGCATTCAATGCAAAAAGCAATGCAGTTCAGTAGACATTAAAAAGCTGTTAAAATTTCTTTACTCATGATTTATTCAGATAAATGACTCAAACCCAACCTTATGTCAGCATAAATAGAGTAACAGTGAGTATATAGATATGAGAGCTGGACTGCGAGAGCCCTTGACACCTCACAGACACCTACTGTAGATGCACAGCACTTTTGTGACAATACATACAAACCACAAACACACACAATCCTCAAAGTGCGAGGCCTGACAAATGGGTTTAATTCCTCATCGGGGTCCAAGTCATCTACTTTTAACCACCTAAAACTGGGATTAGGCTAATCTGTAACAGCATACTGAGGATTCATACTGATGTAACACTCTTAATACCACTTATTGATAGACACTCCGCAAAACACGCTGCGAACTGACAAAAAAAAGTCCGCCTGCAATGTGTCAGATATCAAGTAGCAGACAGGACAGGTGCTAAATTACTTCACTGGAACAAGTAGAATGAGAGCTGAGCTAGAAACCCAGAGCATTCATGCACACGACACACACACACACGAAAACCTCTTTGTTTATTCTAAGTATTAAAGGAATATGCAATTAGACTGAGGCACTTTTGAGAAAAATAATATCAATTCGTAGTGAAACCAGCAACCCCCAGCCAACCCAAGTCTCCAAAAAAAGGCCAGTCCAGATCCGCGCCTCCTAATTTGTGTGACACAACAGATGCACCTCCTCCTGAAATGTCAGATCACACAGCGCGGGCAGCTCTCCTGCGGTACGGCACCGCTGAGGGTGAGAGAGCGTGACACCGGCATGCTAATCAGGCTTCCAGTGCCCTCCTCAGGCAGGCTGATGACGGGATCAGGCTCTCCCTCTGTGTCTGTTCAGCAACTCCATCCAGAGGCAAAGATAAAGGGATTTACACCTTCCACAACTCTCACTGGAGCTCCTTACCTCCCAAAAGGCAAAAGCACAACTCTCTTCAGCCATTCAGATACAGAGTGTCTGTGCAAATGCTTACTTATTTATTTATTTAATTTATTTATACACTGAATCTTTAGACATTGTGACGTCTTAGTGAGTTACTCTGTGTTTATTCCCAAGTCACAGGTGATTGGCTGTCTGCAGGTGATTGGCTGACGTGGTGCTGCACCTGGACTAAATCAACTGGTCTTAAAAAGGACTTGCAGGAACAATGAGAGGGAAGAGGACTAGTTGTTTGTTGTTGGCATTGGTGCATGAGTCTGCCAGAGAACTCACGGGACGCAGAGGTTATGGGAGTTCGCCGTTGCACCGGAGAAGTTCCCGCCTTGATTCATCTCTCCCTAAATCGGACGTTTGGTTTTGAGTTTTGTTATTGATGTCTGCTTGGACTGATTGGTATTCTTTACAGATACTTCCTGACATACTGACTTTCATTTACACTGACTACATTACATGTTTATTTTCCTTTTTAAATACATTTATTGTGTTAAGCAGTGATTGTGTGCGGCGTCTCCCTGGCTTTTTGTTGCGATCTGAGAAAAAGAATCAGCACAACTTTACCTGCCATTTTTTTCAAAAATAAAAATATTTACTTTTTAAATGAATCATATGATCACTAAATGTTCTATTACAAATTAGCAAATACAAATTTGCCATTATATTTCTTTTTTTAAAATAACTATTATGACATTACCACTTACTCTCTATCTATCCTCAAACCAACATAGGCTCACTGAAAATACATGCCTCTAAATACATTTATGCAGAACTAAAAAAAACTTACCTATACATATGAATCACTGCAGTTTCCAGTTGAAATGAACACTAGAAAGTATTAGTGGGTGCAGTCCACAGTTTTGATTAATAAAGCCTAATTTTCGCATAATTACTTGAATATTGTGTTATGAATTCAAAATTTTTTTAACAGGCTGCGAGATTTGAAAACTGATATTTTTGAACGTGTCTCACATATACAGTGGGCCTACAGGACCAGTATTCAAACCCCCTTAAATTTTTCACTCTTTGTTATAATTGCAACATTTGCTAAAATCATTTAAGTTAATTTTTTTTTCCTCATTAATGTACACACAGCACCCCATATTGACAGAAAAACACAGAATTGTTGAAATTTTTGCAGATTTATTAAAAAAGAAAAACTGAAATATCACATGGTCCTAAGTATTCTGACCCTTTGCTGTGACACTCATTTATTTAACTCAGTTGCTGTCCATTTCTTCTGATCATCCTTGAGAAGGTTCTACACCTTCATTTGAGTCCAGCTGTGTTTGCTTATACTGATTGGACTTGATTAGGGAAAAAAGGCCCCGCCCCCACACCCTGTCATATAAGACCTTACAGCTCACAGTGCATGTCAGAGCAAATTAGAATCATGAGGTCAAAGGAACTGCCTGAAGGGCTCAGAGAGAGAATTGTGGCAAGGTACAGATCTGGCCAATGTTACAAAAATATTTCTGCTGCACTTTAGGTTCCTAAGAGCAGAGTGGCCTCCATAATCCTTAAATTGAAGACATTTGGGACGACCAGAACCCGTCCTAGAGCTGGCCGTCCGGACAAACTGAGCTATCGTGGGAGAAGAGCCTTGGTGAGAGAGGTACAGAAGAACCCAAAATCACTGTGGCTGAGCTCCAGAGATGCAGTCGGGAGATGGGAGAAAGTTGTAGAAGGTCAACCATCACTGCAGCCCTCCACCCGTCAGGGCTTTATGGCAGAGTGGCCCGACGGAAGCCTCTCCTCAGTGCAAGACACATGAAAGCTCGCATGGAGTTTGCTAAAAAACACCTGAATAAGATTCTCTGGTCTGATGAGACCAAGATAGAACTTTTTTTTTAATTCTAAGCGGTATGTGTGGAGAAACCAGGCACTGCTCATCACCTGTGCAATACAGTCCCAACAGTGAAGCATGTTGGTGGCAGCATCATGCTGTGGGGGTGTTTTTCGGCTGCAGGGACAGGACGACTGGTTGCATCGAGGGAAAGATGAATGCGGCCAAGTACAGGGATATCTTGGACGAAAACCTTCTCCAGAGTGCTGAGGACCTCAGACTGGGCCGAAGGTTCTTTTCCAACAAGACAATGACCCTAAGCATACAGCTAAAATAATGAAGGAGTGGCTTTACAACAACTCTGTGACTGTTCTTGAATGGCCAGCCAGAGCCCTGACTTAAACCCAAATTGAGCATCTCTGGAGAGACCTAAAAAAATGGCTGTCCACCAACGTTTACAATCCAACCTGACAGAACTGGAGAGGATCTGCAAAGAGGAATGGCAGAGGACCCCCAAATCCAGGTGTGAAAAACCTGTTGCATCTTTCCCAAAAAGACTCATGGCTGTATTAGATTTCAAAAGGTTGCTTCTACTAAATACTGAGCAAAGGGTATGAATACTTAGTACCATGTGATATTTCAGTTTTTTTTTAATAAATCTGCAAAAATGTCAACATTCTGTGTTTTTCCTGTCAATATGGGGTGCGGTGTGTACATTAATGAAGAAAAAAATTAACTTAAATGATTTAGCAAATGGCTGCAATATAACAAAGAGTGAAAAATGTTAAGGGGGTCTGAATTCTTCCGTACCCACTGTATATAGCTTTATATGCATGAGTTTTCTAATTCATTAGGTTTGCTAGGTAGCTCTTGCGATGCGCCGTTGCACTTGAGTGATGAAGAAATAACATAGGGCCGGTGACAAACCCTGGGGAAACTACGGTTCCACAGCCGCGACAAAATACCACAGGAGAATTTAACATAGCACGCTGCCTCAACCAATGCGTTTTTATACCATTTTTTGAAACATTTGATAAATACTGGTCGGTAGGGGTTTAGGTTTGGGTTTTTGGTGTTGGGGATATTTCAACATGATAGAGCAAATGTAACTTGATAGAACCACTGGCCTTGGATAATAAATTGAATTATAGGAACCGCACTGCAATATGCCAACTTGAAGCAACGTATAACACAGACAAAATACTGCATCGCAACAGTGAACAAACGTGCCAGGTGCAGCATAATGAACCTGCATTGTAGTGCCACTCACAAGGACGTGTCAACTTAGATAACTGCCGGCAAACGTGCCGGTAGAAGGTACGTACGCGGTGAGGATGGTGTTTGCAGGAAATATATATTTAGAGCCAAACGTATTTCCAACGAACCTGGGAATTGCCTCAAACATACTAGTGCTTCATTAAGATTACAATATATCTAGATATTATGTTTTGAAAACATGACACTAAAAGTGTATCTTTTAAACTTTACTCCATCATGTGACTGCCAAAAAGAGAGTTAATAACAACAATTCCTTAAGAGGCAATCACAGAAACAGCAAGTCCATTGTTTAAGAATGCTGTGGGAAGGACTGGCTTCGCCCTACTCATTAAATAAAAAGTGATAAAATGAGTCCATGCAATTGGTATTACAGCATTAGGAATACATATTGGGCCTGTCACGGCTCTTGGGAGGTGCAGTTATCAGTATTTTAGGAAAAAGTGTAACATAATATCAGCACAAGAACTATAATAGCTTGTTTGTAGGAGCTGATTTATACTCAAGCAAATTTCCAAGGGGCGAACCAGGAATGACTTTAATTGAGTAATTTTTTCAACAGAAACCAAAAACAAAATGACACCCATGATTGTACTCCCTCACCCTCAAGGCGATCACTAGGTGTATATGGCTTTACTTTTCCTTCTTTCAGTGACGAATACAATCGCGTGTTTTATAGTGTAAAATTCAATCTTATGTTATAATCCAATTTTAAAACTTTAATAAACCGTAATCCTCAGCTGCCTGCTAACTGACCGTACGCACATCACGAGAGAGTGTCAGTGTTTTAGAGGATGAGCTATAGTGTAGTCGGGTAATCTACAGCAAACCAGCGCTTCGCTTCAGAAGCTGTTATATTACCCCCGGAGCCATTTGGGTGGTGTCGGCACTTTATAGAAGAATGGATGGAGATGCACTTTTTGGTGTCACTGATGCCATTATAAATCATTTGGAAGAATCCACGCATTTGTGTATGTGATAACTCCGAATAGTACATTGTCGGAAATGAAAAGTCATAGGGTGAGGTAAATACATGGAGTCTTTCATTCTGGTGAACTATCCCTTAATAAAATTAAAAATATATTTACACATGATCTAATTCACTTACAATGTTAAAAAACACACACATTAATAATTTTGGGCATACTCTATAATAACTGAAAATCAACAACTATTTTTTATTGAAGAACATACAGAATTCAGTCAGTAATTTACAGTTTCTTTTTTCCCCTGCATTTTTTAAAATTAGATATGTAGGCCTAAATATTTTAATATCAAAGTCAGCCTTCATCCTGCCATTATTACTGTACATCATATAGTAGAACATTCCAAAAGCTGTCGTTTTGGCAGACTGCCTTCAATATAAGCTGTTTTTAGACTAAAGACAAAGTTTTGAGTTCTGAAACTTACAGGTCCATGACCTCTTAGGGCGGCGGTGGGCTCACACTACAGGATTTTTAGCCCGATTTAGCCCCGATTTCCCCCTACCGAGAATCAGAGAAAAAAATCTTGTCGAGCACCTCGATCAGTCCCAATGTTCGGCACGGATTATCTGGTAATGTGACCCTTCACGGTCTCGGGTTGTAATCTTGCACTCTCCGTCGGGCTAAACGCAAACAAATCGGGCCGCCCCGTCATATCACACAGGTTTGTATGTGTGAGAATTTAAATCGGGAGGATGACAGCTATATGATTATGTCAGTACTTTCACAATAGCCAATGCGCAACCACAAACGGCTGCCTGGTGGCTCCGTTGGTAGTGTAGACAGAGGGAAAACTGCCTTCTTGACGTTTTGAGTAAGCGACGACTGTCTCACACCGTAATGAGGAAAAAAAAGGAGAGCTCTGGGGAAATCTCCTCATTTTGTGAACATACTGGGTGAGTGCAGAAAGCTAACATATGTAAACACCACTGAAATATCAATGATGATCTGCTGCGTGAGATCACGCGAAGCGCTCCCTCTGGCATGATAATCTTAATAATATCTTGTAGTGTGTGATGCGCCACGATTTTCAAATCTTGTACTGTGTACATGTTTAAGATTTGAGGGAAGATAATCTGCAAAGATTCTTTTTATGTGTGTGCTGCAACCAGATTTCATAATCGGTTAGGATTTTAAAACTCCTGTAGTGTGAGCCCGGCTTTATATGTCAAAAAGATCAAGGGAATTTTGGTTTCTCAATTCATGACCCCTTTAAAGGAATACTCCAGGTTCAATAGAAGTAAATCTTTATGAACAGTATTTGTGGCATATAATGGTGCTTGAGTATTTTAATGTTTACGGACTGGCCCCATTCATTCCCATTGAGCTAAATTCGCTAAATTAAATTTTTTGTTTAGTCACTCCAAGTGTTTCAATATTCTGAAATATTCCTTCGAATAAATAAGGACCGAAAACATAATATCTACTCTCTAAAACATTTTCTTAACATTAATTTAAGGACTGAATAACAATATTGTGATTCAAAATACATTCAGAAATAGGGCAAGTTATTTTTCTCAACATACCTCAGAAAAGCGCTGGACATCCTGGGTCAGAGTTCCCACTCTGCTCCAGTTGTAATAGTTGAGAAACTTCACCACAGCAGGGTTCACAGCATTGTCTGATGGGACGGTCCTAAAGAAATTTGGATACTTTTTCCTGTCTGCCAGGACAGGAGTTGTGGCCGCAAAAGAAAGCTGTAAAAGAAGAAGAAAGTACAGTTAGCCAAAGTCCTTTTAAGATAAATCAATTCAGTGGCCATTTTGGTTATTTTCTATGTACTGTAGTTAACAGGTATATACATACATCTTGTAATATGCTTGAATAAGGAAAGACCAAAATCTCCAAAACTCTTAAATAAATAAAATATTCATAGACTAAAGTGTGCAACATTGCAGGATGTTGTAAAGTCATATTAAAATCACGTCTTATTAAGTTTAATACAGCACTATGGCGTAATTGGACTGAGATTGTATTCATCTTCAACTTGCTATTTGAGCAGCATGCTGGATCGAAGGCAAGTGGCGCCCATAGCCAGTATGCCAGGACTCCAGGAGTCTAAAGCGTAGGTGTGAATGATTCAACATACTAACACATCTCTATAAAAAGACAGCTCTCACACCTTTGGTGAGTGCCTGTGTTGATTGGAGCCATGAACTTTTGCACTGATGGTCAAACTCAGCATATCAGCTTGAATATGTATGTGTGTATTAAGATGTATTATGGAACATTATAATGTGTGTTTGTTCTCCATAGTGGTCAACAATAAGAATTTGGGCCAGTAAAAATATGATATTAAATATTATTATATAGTAATACAGTGCATTTTATTTTTAATTTTAGAAACATATTTGCAATATTTTAGCAGTATTAATAAGAACCATTTTTTTATTGAACATTTAAACCTTAAAAACAAACAAACAATGGAATACACTGTACACTAATACAGACACTGTACCAGTTTTGCCCAAAACTTTTACCTTGGTGATGTGCATAATTCGCAAAACAATGTTTAAAACATCACAGAAAACCAAATGTTTATGTTTGCAAGGCATAAAATCATGCACATGATCAGCAAATCATTGGACTGTAGGAACATGTGACCAACTGAATGGCCTAAAACTCTCTCACACTGCTTAATTGTTGAGTCCTGCTAGATCTAGATCTCCTCTGCCTCAAGAAACATAAATGTTAATAATATTTTTTTTAAACGCTTCTATTTACTGTTCAAATATTGCATGCTAAGCATGTTTATATATTTTCAGGCTTTGAAAAAGGGACCGTTCGAAAGGGGCTTCACACTTTTGGAGACTTTTTTGCTCAAAACATGCCCTCTTTAATGTTGTCAAACACCAGGCAGAGCATTTTAAGCCTCAGCTGGAGCGAAAAACAAGCCTGGAACATCATGGTATGATTTTTATGCCAGTGCTCCCATCAGTAGATTAACAAATGTTCCTCCGGTAATAATACATCCTGAGGGTTGTTAGTCTCTCAGAGATAAACATATGGAAATGCTTTGAGTTCAAATAGCAAAAGCCGTCTTATACTTGTTAAAGGAGCACGCTCTTTGCTTACAGTCATAAAATGTCTGTCGGCTACGTGGCTGCACATTCAATTCGATGACATTTTTATTGCAAGGCAAAAAAAATCTCAACTGAATAGTGAATGGAAATGTAATCTTTCAAAAGCTGGATGTTGATGTTTTTGTGAAAATTTATATGGATGGCTTGTTGAATTTGCAGGTGATTTAAGCAGCCATTTACATATAGTACTAACAGAGTAAACTGCATTTCCAGAGCACAAGGAAGAGCCTCAATATAAAAATGTGACAAGTTCTATTCAACTCTGGTCTACATCAGGGTTTTCCCTGGAAATGAACTCGGAATAGGACGTTCCTTTGCTCGGGATTGGATCAACTAAATTACTTTTCCTGTGAATAGAATTGTGGGTGAAATGGAACTGACTTTTGCTCTGGAGTGTGCAGTGGCCGTGACCCCTGACCTCTCATCTCATCTCATTTGTGGCCCCTCTGGTGAATGAAGTGATTATATAAACAGTGCTAAGGGGAACATGGTCTGAAAACAGCTTGTTAGGTCGACTTTCTGATATAAGGAGGAGATTCAGGCACCATCCCAAAACCTAATCAAGTCAAATGTATTTGTATATTTACACATTGTACACATTGTTTCAAAACAGCTTTACAGAAAATCATGATAATTCTGTATCTTCATGCTTTATAGTTGCATTAGCAGATTAGAGCTGGGTGAAAATCAAGCAGTTGAGATATGGTATACAGAAACAATATCACTCTATGATTATACAGTATTGGATGCACAATAGGTTGACAACGTGTCAATCTATCCCTTTATAACAAAGATTGTGAGTGGGGTGTGCTATATACAGTAATATAGTCTCTTCAGTAAATTGATAACTAACTACCATATGATCGGCCTTAGATGTCGCGTTCTCTCATATAAGTAGGGCAGCCAAGCTGGGTATGAAATAACTTACAAATTGGATTCCAAATTATATGACAAAATTTGTAGTTAATAACGTAATCCATTACATTATACATTTTAGGTAATATACTCTGACTAATTTTAGATTATTTTTGACCTAACTTGTTAATCATATTGATTTAAATTGGATAATCTTGTACCATATTGATATAAAAACACAAAGAGTAAAAGAACAGTATATTCCATTTGTTGGGTTAGTTCAGCTGAAAAAAATGAATTCTGTCATTAATTACTCTCCTTCATGTTTGATTCAAAACGCCTAAGACCTTTGTTCATCTTCGGAACACAAATTAAGATATTTCTGATGAAATCTGAGAGCTCTCAGACCCTGCAGAAAGATAGTAAGGACATCGGTAAAACAGTCCAAGTGACATCAGTGATTCAACCGTAATTATACGAAGCTACGAAGAAAAAAAAAATACTTTATTCAACAATTCGTCTCCTCCAATGGGGGTTACCACTATCTTCTGCCATTTGGAGAGTACCTACGACGCATGTTGCGCGCTTTGCCCCAGAACGTAATTAACGTAATGAGCGTTGTTTACGTTCAGGAGAAAACGTGCGCATGCTGAACGTAAACAACAGCAATTATGTTGATTACGTTCTGGGGAAAGCGCATGCATGCATCGTGGTACTCTCCAAAATGGCAGAAGATGTTACCCAAAGTATTCTTGTTAGCTTGGCAAATTAAAGTTGAGCCCATGATTCACATGGCCTGTTTTACCGTGTCCCTTGTCTATGTTTTGGACTGGGAACATTGCAGTTGCGTTGCTGTCTGTGGGAGGTTGGCTATGCAGGGTCATAAAGCTCTCAGATTTCATCAAATATATCTTCTTGATTTGTGTTCCAAAGATGAACGAAGTTTCTACGGGTTTGGAATGACATGAGTGTGAGTATTAATGACAGCAAATTTTCATTTGGGGTGAACTATCCCTTTAAATACATGAAGTGCATTAAACTTACATCAAGTTTCTCAAACTGGTGTTAATTTGAATACTGTGACTTTGTGCATTAAACTCTTTCCCCGCCATTGACGAGTTATCTTGTCTTTTGCAAGAAAACGCTTCCCCGACAAAGACAAGTTTTTCACTGTTATACACTTGGGAGCGCTATTACGCATCTTCTGAACGAGTACAAAACCTCCCGAACAAAAAAACACGTGAACAGGATGGAGAAACTAGCAATCTCTTATGTAAACAGATGCATATGAAAATAGGGGATCACAAACATGTAGACATATATAATGAAAACTGCATAATGTTACGGAGTAAAATGTTGATCCAGGAATTGGTATATGTCTGTGCAAGTTTTGGAGGTGTTGATGGAAGCGATTTACTTGATTTATGCTTTGATAATCGTACCGAATATTATCCAGATGTAGTTTTTTGATAAAAATGTGATTTTCTCAACTTTTTTTGCTCAAAATTATGCATTTTTATAAAACCTACCTATATTCAAGGAAATGGATGATGATTAATAAAAAAAAAATGATTTCAAAGCTAGAATGAACTGATATCTGGCTCTGATCTTTATTTGGTGTAATTGTATATTCAAATATTCATACAGCAAAGAATACTGGAGGGCATCAAAGTTTGGTGAAAATCATCAAATCAGGCTGGCAGGTATGGCATAAAGGCAACATTTTTCAAGAAAATGCTAGGCGGGGAAAGAGTTAATGTGCTTGAAAAACTGGTCTTTATTTGAATGTTCAAAAACTGGAAGAATACGAATATCATATGGAAGAATACTTTATTGTCATTTGTCCAACAGTCCAAACGAAATCCCTCCTCAGATCTCTCACGTCCAAAAAGTTGCAGACCTTCGAAAAGTGCACAAATCCCCCCTGCCGAGGGAGGAGAACAACATTTAAAAGATAAAAAAGAGGAATTAAGGAGAATCAATAAATCATGAATAATTTATTGCTCTTGTGTAAATAATTGTCATCCGTAAGCAATCAAGTGTAGTAATTGTAGTCTGATTACGAATATTTTAAAATGTAATTTATCTACTTACAATCTGTCAGTTTTTGGAACGATTCGTAATCCAGATTACATGTAATCAATTACTACCCAGCTCTGTAGGCAACACCCTAATCATCATGGACCCTCATAAGTGACCATTTTGCCTCAATATTTTGTTTGCAATTGCTTGATGTCACAAATAAACACTTGCAGATGCTTAAAGGGATAGTCCACCCAAAAAATCCTGAAAATTCAGTCATCATTTATTCCCCCTCATGCCAAACCTTTATGACTTTGTTTCTTCTGTGAAACATAAAGGAAGATATTTTGATATTGAAATAATAATGTGTATGTACAAAGGGATTAGTCCAGGCATTCATTTCACCTTGAAGTGAACATCCTTTGACACATTTTCACAAATTTATCGTGGTTGAACACCCTTATGGATAAAAGCGAGCTGAATTTGTCATGTAGAGAAGAAAACCGGCTCTTAATTCTTTCCCTGATCTCACAATGGCGCGCTGGTGTGTACACACCCTGACAGCCAGAGAACTCGCGAATAACAACAGTCTAACATTTCGATGAATTCCATTAAACCCTGTTAGAAACATTTAGACCTGTGAATATTTAGACAGGGGAACAGACAGATTTGGTTAGGATTTATTTACACTGTTATATTACATAGGAAATGTGTGAACTAAAGCTATAGCTGACAGCAGACATCAGAGCTGGCATAATCACACCACCTGCTCTGCGTTTCAAGAGGAAGGAGGGTGAGCAGAACATCCATTTTTCCTTCTAACATGGGCATAAGCAAATGAAAGGGGATTGCGACGGATTGAAGTAATCTAATATAATGATTTTGTGTCCTCTAGGAGAGTTATTGATGTTAATCAACGTAGGGTTAATTGCAGTGCTGAAAAGATAAGACATTACGATTCCTGATAATGACACAGATTAGTAGTCTGTGATTCTCTTTGAAGACAAGTGTGCATTAACTCACAGATAGACACTATCTAGATTGGTTTGGTTTTGGCCTTTTCAGACCTGCCTCAAAAAAGTCATTTCCTCAATGACAGTCATGAAAGAAGAAGCCAATCTCAGAACAGTGACTGGCCTGTCAAATGTGATTCAATTAAAAAGACTTGAGATGTTGACCTTAAAATTAAAATGTTATCATCATTTATCGTCACTCTCACTCTCATTTTCTTCCTTTTTTCTTATATGATATACTATATTGTGCCAATTTTGACACGGAAATGAATGACAAAAAGTCAATCAATTTAACATTAGGAAAGCCACTTTTGTTCATAAGTCTTAAGTCAGTATAATTAAAAAAAATCATTTTATTCATCAAGGATCCATTCAATTGAGAAAAAGTGGCATTGAAGGCATTTGTAATGTTAGAAAAAATCTATTTCAAATCAATTCAGTTTTTTTTTACTTTGTTCCTCAAGGAATTCTGAAAAAAAAAATATTAAGGATTCCACTAGTCAGTCTTAGTCCCGTGTTAAATGTCCTTGTTAGTTTTTCTCATATTATTTAGTCAACCTTATCCTATTTAGTATTAGTCAAGTTTTAGTCGACTAAAAGTCTCAACATTTTATGTTTATGTTTGTCACTGTTATGCTGATGATACTCAACTATATATCTCAACAAGACCAGATGAAACTTCTAAATTATCTAAACTAACAGAGTGTGATAAAAATGTAAATGATTGGATGACCAATAATTTGTCTCACTATTCAGTTTGGACTAAGAAAGAGATATTATTACATGGGGACCAAAAGACAAAGTAGGCAACCGAAATCTCGTGGTGGGGGGGAATTAACAATTTGCAACTATGGATTTTGTAATTACTTCGCTCACAGTCAAAAATCTGGGTGGTTTAGAATAGCACTTGTCTATTTGAAAATCATAATTCCCATGTTACAAAAACATCATTCTTCCAAAACATGTTATCTGTTTCTGATGCAGAAAAGTTAGTTCATGCATTCATGACTTCTAGACTCGACTATTGTAATGCACTACTAGTTGGTTGTCTTGCATCTTCAATAAACAAGCTACTGGTAGTTCAAAATGCAAAAAAAGCGGCAATAGAGTCACGTCCAGTCAGAAAATTATGATGCATAAATTACCGTGAAACCCAATTACAGTCTCTGCACTGGCTACCTATTAAGTTCCGTATCAGTTACTAAATATTATTACTTACCTACAAGGCCTTTAATGGTTTAGCTCCTGCATACCTAACTGGTCTTCTACCACGTTACAATCCATCACGCTCTCTAAGGTCGCAAAATTCTGGACTTTTTTTTTGGTAGTACCTAGGATAGCAAAGTCAACTAAAGGAGGTAGAGCTTTATCACATTTGGCTCCAAAACTCTGGAATAGCCTTCCATATAACGTGTGGGGAATGGGGAAGGTTACGACAACCTCTCTCTTTTTTAAAAATCTAGATTAAAGACTCCATCTCCTTGTGCGCAAGCATTCAAATTAATGCATCTTATCACTAATCATCCAATCTTTGTACTGCAGTGTGTATCTGTAATCAAATGCACATTATATTTCTTGGTGGGTTCAACGAGTCAATTTTGCTTGGTTTGGGAACAGCAGCGTACCCACATTATGTCTCATATATTTTTCTCTGTTTTGCCACTGATTGACATCCGTGTATACTAGAATCTGGCCAAGCTTCAGTCCTATCTCCCGCAACACTGAGAAGAGATGAATGCCACGCCCTCAGAGGACCTCAGATGATGCCAAACCTGATACAACATACAGAACTACCAAATTTTGATATAAGTTTGATTGCTTCATGTAATAATTGCTGTTAATAGTGTTAATCGTCTGTTTGATTGTCTTGAATTGATTTTTCCGTACATTTCTGGAAGCCATTGTCATAACTGACAATCACCACTGATACTCCACTAATATGTGTCTAATCTTAATTTGCTGTAAAGTTCTTTGCAACGATTTGTAGCGGAAACGTCGCGGTGTACCAATACTGCTTGAATTGAATTGAACTTTTCGGCAACCTAATCAACATCAACGTGTAATAGAGTGCTTGTAGAGCAGGGGAATCCCGCAATAACATTGTGTCTCCTTGTTTGAATACAACAAAGTTTCTAAGGTTAAATATTTCACATAATTACTGTTCCCTTTCATTGGAACTTCGAACTGCGTCCTCTAGGGTCGCTATGGGGAACGCCTCGTCGGGACCCGTGTCTGAAGCATACATTGAAAAAAAAACAACTAGTTGGCCGGCGACAGCCATGACGTCAATACCAGCATGACTATAGTATAAATAGGCGCCGGGAAAACACATCATCATCCTCTTCGTCTTCACTGACTGTTTTGTTTGAAGCATGCATTTCCAAGGAAAAAGTAAGAGCTATCTATTCATTATGGCGAGCACCTATTAAGAGGCATTTAGAAGTGGTGTGCACAGGGTCAGCAGCTATTTGGGGGGCGCCCAGATGACACCACGATATATGTGTTAGTGTGTTTGGGCGGGAGCACGCACCATGTCCTTCGAGGGGGCAATCTGCGGGCCATCGATTGTGTGATTTCCAATGAAAAAACTCAGTTCTCGTTTGTTTCTCTTTTCAAGTAAAGAGGGGCAGCCCTCTGCTTCCCGCGGTTCGGGACCCTCCGCTGCTGAGGCACAGAGGAGAATGAACTCGTGGAGATCGCATGTGGATCTGGCCGATGATTTTAGGATGGGCTTTCCTTCATCAGCGCTCATCGGCTGGGGCCGAGAGTACAGCCACTGGAGGATGATGTTCTCCTCTTAACATCATCGGATCCATAGGCTGGCCGTGGGCTCGGGGGTGCTGGGTTCGCCCGGGAAGAGCAGGAATGGTGATAAAGCGAATAAGCTGAGGCGAGCCTTCTCAACTCCTCCTGGCCCTGCTATGATGAGCTCTTAGAGTTATGTATCGCGGCCAGAAAAGGCCGGCCAGGACTTGAGCTTTCATGAAGAAGCACGGACTAAGGAGGGCTCGGAGTCGTCCTCGACGAACGTTACTTTTCTGGCCGATAACCCTCAGCGCAGGTTATCTTCTTCCTTTCCTTCAAGACTACTCTCGCATACTTAGATCGAGAAGGATGGTCAGAAGACCGTTTTCCTCACGCATACCATCCGGTTTACAAACAGCATACCATTTAATGCGAATATCTGAGGCGGTACATCGAAAACGGCTATGAGAAGGTCGGCCCCCTGTATAAGAACGCTAGCTCAGCTATCTCTCTCTGGGAGAGACATCCTCTCTCAAACCTCCCTCCTTGCCGGCCATGTCCTCTTCAACAGCTACAGCTAAAATGAATGGACAGGCATACGCAGCCGCAGGTCCGAGGCTGTCTGGGGCTGTCACTGGCACACGATGGCTGTGCCCACGCGATACCAGGCTGATCTGGGGCCGACAAGACATGGATAAAGGCTAGGGCCTTTCCCTTCTGATGAGATGGCTAGTAGTTCGCCCGCACCACGGATCTGCTCTTCGTGCTACAAGCAGGCTGGCCGTCTGCAATGGGCAGGATCATGGCGCGAATGGTAGTAAACTTAGAGGCAGCTGTGGGTAAACCTGCAGAATCGGGGAAAAAGAAAGGGTTTTCTTCTCGATGCCCGGTTTTTCGCGCCTCTGAACTTTTTGGTAATCCGTTGAGCGGTCGTAACGAAAGTGTCAGGGAGGCGAAGGCGCGCTCATAAAAGCGGCCTTCAAAACTTAACATTCCAACGAAGGTCCAAGGGTCTGAGCCCGTAACACCCGGGGTCCTGGCCCTTCTCGATTTGAGGATCAGAGACTGGCTCAGATGGCTAGTGTCGTGGCTCGCGCTCCTCCTCCGCTTGCGGGTAGGGGTAGGAAGTATCGTGGGCCGAAGGGAGGTAGGCAGGACCTGAGGGATGTGATCCAGACAAGGCTTCAGCGCTTTCGTCCGGATCAGAGTAATACTTAGGTGTCCACTCTTTCCCTCAGGGGGTGTAATATCTACCCTTTTCTTCCCCTTCCTAAGTCCCCTGTAACCACCATATCTCCTGCATAACAGTCTCCTTCTGGACCTATGTTGTTTTTGGTTGGTTCTATGGTTAAATCATAGTTACCACCTTACTGAAGGTCCGGTCTAGAGAATTTTCCGGACAGAGCTCCAACGCGGGAGCCATGGTGGGTGTGTACGATCCATGTCTAAATATATGTATATGAATATATGTATGTGCTATGAACTGGTGGTTGTGTGTACCCTTCTGCTAGTTTCTTTGCGGTGTTTCCCGTGCTGGGTTCAGAAACTGGGTGCTCGACTTGCAGTGTTTATTTCACTTGTTGAGATATGTCCAGAAGGTAAGTAAGGGTTCGGTTTCATACTTCCTGGATCATGCGGCTATAACACAGGCTTCTGCGGGAGTTTTGTGATTATCAGGCCCCCGGTGTCACTGCAAAAAATTCCTGGACGTCCGGGCTGGGGTTTACGCTTTCATGCTACTCTGACTGGTCTACCGTATCCGGGTCGCCCTGTGGGGTTTTTCCCGATCACCAGGATATCTCCTTGAGGCATCACCCCCCTCACCATGGAGGGTTATTGTGAGCATGGTGCTTTCATTCGAGCATTTAGTTTCTTTGTGAGGAGTTGGATTCCTCACTCCATGACTGTTCTCGTGGTAGTGTTGAGCAGTACTCCCCTTTTATCAAAGGGTTACCTGTAATGAGAGTCTGGCTAGACGGCAGTATGCTTACCCCTCTGATTTTTCACTCATGCTGCAGGTCGAGCCCCCCCGTTTGAGAGCTGTTATTTGTGCTCCCTCATCCAAGTTAGAACTACTGCGCTGGGGGGCGTTTACACTGAGTTGGAACATGCTGTGTAGGCCCGAGGCCCCCTTCCTCGAACTGAGACTAGGTGTGTTTGCCCCTCCCACAGTCTAGTAAACGTTGGCTAGCTTGCAGCTTTGGAACATGCTGTAGGTCGAGCCCCCGTCTTGGATTGAGAACTGAGTGTGTTGATCCCTCAGATGAATAACTGCTAGCTGTTCCACCATAGGAACATGCTGTAGGTTGAGCTCCCTCTCCGATTGAGAGCTGGATGTTTGCTCCCTCAGCTAGAGATTTACTGCTAGCCCCTCCAGCATTATAGCCGTAGATATAGTGTCTGGGGATACGCTATTTTATCTATAGGCTGCCTTTTCAGGGTGCCACGAGAAACCCTAGAACAGTATTCAAGTGTGTGCACATTATGCTTCGCCCACTTTTCTAAAATCCACATAGCTGGTAAGCGTCCACGTTATGCTTTGCCCACTTTTCTAAATCCACTTAAGGGTAAGTTGTGCACGTATGCTGTTCCCACGTTTCAAACCTGTATGGTAATGAGCTACGCGCAAGAACGTCGTGCTCTTTTTGAGTGTTTAAAAACACCCGGGTCTGCCTTGGCACCACTCCGTGCTATGTTATCTCTCTTGATACCTACTAACAGGGTGCTACAAGGATCTGTTGACAACAGTTTCCTTCACACATGCAACAAGACAAACGTGTCAGGGTTCGTCTGGGTCCCCTTTGACAGCCAGACTAAAGTATTCATTCTAGCTCTTGGCCTTATTCGCCTAAAGTAATCTTTTCTGATTCCAACCTGAGCTCTACCCCGGGCCCATTAGGGAATCTGGCCCTAACAGTACAGTATATTGGGGATGATCGCTGGCCTTTGGCCGGACTGGACCACATCCCACGTCACTGGGGACACAAAAAGAAAGCCGTCGTCAACGTCCCAGGGGCAAACTCCCATAGCAATATGGTAGAGATTGGTTTCTTATGCTCGCCATGGTTCTGCTTGCACTCCCCCGCAGCATGGTGGCGTGGGTATAGCCTAGATGCACCCATGAAACACGACCCCTAGAGGACGTCAGGTTCGAAGTCCCATGAAAGGGAACGTCTCAGGTATACTTATGATAACCAGTGGTGGTCCCTGAGTAGAGACGGACAACTGCGCCGGGTCAAATCGGTTTACGTGCATGCTGCGGACGCAAGCTTCAGGACGAAGAAGTGAATGTGATGTGTAGGCTCCGGCACGCGATTTATACTGTAGTCGCCCCGGTATAATGGACGATCCATGGCTCTCGCTCGACCACAACGAGGTGGTGTATTTTTCATATGTATGTCTTCAACACGGGTCACGACAGGCTTCCCATAGCGACCCCTAGAAAGGACGCAGTGTCCATCCGATCCCTACTCAGGGAACACTGTTACATAAGTAACCTGAGACGTGTTCCATCAACGAATTGCATTTGATATAGTCTAGTTAGTCGTTTATATTGACCTTAGTGTCGTCTCGTTTTAGTCATGAGGAAAAAGCTCCTCAAAGAAACATTTTTTCGTCATAGTCTTTGCAGTTACTAAAGGTTAAAAACACTTGATTCCATAAAACAAAATTTTCACAATCACAAAACTGTTTATTCAAACATTGATAAAATAGAATTTTACTATAAGCACAAAGTCAGCATATGAGACTGATTCTGACAGCTTTTGACACTGAAGAATGTAGATAAATGATGCTTAAAATTCCAGCTGTTGCATCTCCAGGAATGCTGAGTATTTGATATAATTTTTAAATATATTAAAATCAAAGTAAAAAAATTTATAGTTCACATATTCGTTTTAAAACTGTATCATTTCTAGTCAAACAAATGCAGCCTTGGTGAGCACAAAGACTTTTGAGCACAAAAACATTACAAAACCATACCAACCACTTGTGACTGGTCATTTATGTATTTTTATTAGTATTAGTATAATATTAGTATTGTGTTTGAATCTTTGATCAATTGTGACATCATATTTTTGACTGCAATGAGAAAAATCCCCTCTATATAGTTTAAATGCATTTCTATATACTGCATAATCCAAAGTGAATGAACTGTGAATTTGAATGTGCTGGTTTTAAAACAAAGAAATCAACCCTAACAAATGAGAGAGAGATCAAAGACTTCAATATCTAACAAACCTAATAAGTAATTTGTTCTTGTGCAGAATATTAGCAGATTTACAGCCTTTATCAGAGTGTAATCCTGCTTTCACATCAATGGCCCCCAACCTGTCCACACAGAAAAAAAATAAAGAAAAAGGTCCACCAGGCACCCCAACCCCCGTCCCCCGCGCCGTCGTCACTCTTCTCAGCTCAATGAAGTGCTTGTTGTTCAAAACACAGATTAGTGCTGTCAATTAAGGATTTTTATCATCCTAGTGCCACTAAAAATCCCCCCAAATCTGCCCCCCCACCCCCCAAACCCCCTACCGGGGAAACAGTTGTCCCCCCAAACCTTGTGAAAAGCCCCCCCATATATGTTAATAAGTTCTGGGTCCCAGCTAGGATGATGAGTTGGATTTTGAATGGATTTTTTAGTGAGACCTAGAAAAAGTAGCACCCAGCTTTTCACATATGCAGAATGCTCCATCCTCACAAGGGAAAAGTCAGAGCATAATGCACTCAGATACAGCCACGAGGACTAAAGAAACCAGAGAAGGGAGAGGCTGCCATTGTATTTTGCTTTAAAAATCTTCATATTCAAAAGAAACTGATGGATCAGAAAATATTGCCACCAATTTATGAGTGCTCTTTCTCTTTCATGTGAACTTCGAACTGCGTCCTCTAGGGGGTCGCTATGGGCAACGCCTCGTCGTGACCCCGTGTCTGAAGCATACATTGAAAAAACACCAACTCGTTGGCCGGCGACAGCCCTGACGTCACTACCGGTGTGACTATAGTATAAATAGGCGCCGGGAGTTACACATCATTCTCTTCTTCGTCTTCAGGGACTGTTCTGTTTGAAGCGTGCATTTTCAAGGAAAAAGTAAAAGCATCTATTATTAAGGTTCGAGCACTAGTAAAGCATTTAGAAGTTGTGCATCCGTGTCAGCGCTATTTGACAACAGATGACACACACGATCTATGTGTTATTTGTTTGGTTTCGGCAGAACAACGCAACGCGATGGTCCTCATGAGGGCAAGTCATCACTGCAATACTGCGATTTTTCCAATGAAAAACTTCCGTATCTCGATTGTCTCCCTTTATCAGGTACAGAGGGCAGACCGTGCGTTCCGGCGGTTCGGTACCCTCCGCTGCTGAGCACGGCGGTAGAATGAGCTCGATCGGGATCTCAGGGTGGACCTGGCCGATGAGTTTTATAGAGGGGCTTCTTCTGCCGCGGGGCTCATCGGACGGGGCGAAAGAGACAGCCCAGGGAGGAGATGTAAATACTCAAGATCTAATTAACATCATCTGACCAGGGCACAGTGCTCTTTGCTGGGTTACCGCCAGGAATAGCAGGAAATGGATGATAGAGCGAAAACTGATAAGCTAGACCTCTCAGGTCCTCCGCCCTGCGTAATGATAGCTCTTAAGAGGTATGGATCGAAAAAGCACGCAGATTGACTTAGCCATGTAAAACGGACTACAGGAAGATGGCGTCGCTAGGATCTCTCGAGGAACGTTATCTTTCGTGGCCAAGACCTCCATCCAGGTGAGTCTTCCTTTCCTTCTTGATCTCCATACTGAGATCGAGAAGGATTGGAAGAGGCCGTTTTCCTCACGCATCCTTCGGTTTCAGCATACCAGTTATGCGAAGATCGAGGCGGTGCGCGAAAACGGCTATGAGAGATTGCCCCCTGTAGAAGAGACGCTAGCTATCTATCTCTCTATGGGTGAGACATCGTATCTCAAAACTCCCTCCTTGCCATCCATTCCTCTTCAAGCTACATCTAAAATGAATGGCAATGCATACGCAGCAGCAGGTCAGGCTGTTTCTTCACTGCACACGATGGCGGTGCTCCAAGCATACCAGGCTGATCTGTTGAAAGACCTGGATAAAGGCGAGGGCCTTTCTACTGATGAGATGGCTGAGTTACGCCGCCCCACGGATCTTGCTCTTCGTGCTACTAATCAGGCTGCCTCTGCCATGGGCAGATCTATAGCGGCGATGGTAGTAACGGAGAGGCAGATGTGGGTAAACCTGGCAGACATCGGGAAGAAAGAAAGGGGGTGTGTGTTCTTCTCAGTATGCCCCGGTTTATCGCCCTCTGAACTTTATGGTACATCCGTTGAGACGGCGGCGAAAGTGCAGGGATGCGAACGGCTGTCTCTCAGCGTGCCTTCAAAACCTTCCGTCCACGCAGGTCCATGTCCAATGTCCCGAACAACACCGGGGTTCCTGGCCCGGACTCGATTTGAGTCAAAGACGGCACACAAGAAGGCTAGTGTTCGCGACTCGCGCGATCCATCCTCCTCCTGCGGATAAGTGGTAGAGTATCGGGGGTCGAAGGAGGTAGGCAGGACCGTGAAATGGTGGAATGATCCAGACAAGGCTCAGCGCTTTCCGTCCGTGAGTCAGAGTAAAAAATAACTTAGTTTATCCCACCCTCTTCCTCTCAGGGTGTGTACATCTACCCTTTTCTTCGCCCGTTCCTAATTCCCCTGTACACCATATCTCCTGTCCTAACAGGTCTCCGTCTGGCCTATGAGTTTTGGGTTGGTTTCTATTGTTAATGCCATAAGTAACCCCCTTACTGAAGGTCCGGGTCGTAGATGCTTTTTTCCGGACAGAGGCTTCAACGCGGGCAGCCGTGGTGGGGTGAATTACGATCCTTCTAATTATGTATATAAATATTTGTATGTGCTATGACAAAACCTGTTGTGTTGGGTAGTGTACCCTTGCTCCTTCCTGCTAGTTTCTTTGTCCGTGTTTCCCGTATCTAGGGATTCAGAAACCGGGTGCTCGACTTGCAGTTTTTATTTCACTCGTCGAGATATGTCCAGCAGGTAAGTAAGGTTTCGGTTTCATACTTCCCGGATCATGCGGCCATAACACAGGCTTCTGCGGGAGTTTTTGTGATTATCAGGCCCCCGGTGTCACTGCAAAAAATTCCTGGACGTCCGGGCTGGGGTTTACGCTTTCATGCTACCCTGACTGGTCTACCGTATCCGGGTCGCCCTGAGGGGTTTTTCCCGATCACCAGGATATCCCCTAGAAGCATCACCCCCCTCACCATTGAGTGTTATTGTGAGTATGATGTTTCTTTCGAGCGTTAATCCTCTCTGAGGAGTTGGATTCCTCGCTCCATGGGCTGTCCTCGTGGTAGTATTGAGCAATGCTCCCCTTTTATCAAAGGGTTACCTGGAATGAGAGTCTGGCTAGACGGCAGTATGCTTACCCCTCTGATTTTTCAATCATGCTGCAGGTCGAGCCCCCGCTCGTTGAGAGCTGGGTTTGTGCTCCCTCAGCCAAGGTAAACTACTGCTAGCGTTCCTGCATTGGAACATGCTGTAGGCCGAGCCCCCTTCTCGACTGAGAACTGGGTGTGTTGCCCCACAGCTAAGTAAACTATTGCTATCTGTTCCAGTTTGGAACATGCTGCAGCTCGAGCCCCCTTCTCTATTTGAGAACTGGGTGTGTTGCTGTCCCGAGCCCCCCTCAGCTGAAAAACTGCTAGCTGTTCCACCATGGGAACATGATGTAGGTTGAGCTCCCTCTCGATTGAGTGCTGGATGTTTGCTCCCTCAGCTACAGTTTTACTGCTAGCCACTCCAGCATTATCGCCGTAGATATAGCGTCTGGGGATACGCTATTTTTATCTATAGGCTGCCTTTTTCAGGGTGCCACGAGAACCCCTAGAACGGTATGCAAGTGTAGTGCACGTTATGCTTTGCCCACTGTTCTAAAATCCACATAGCTGGTAAGTGTGCACGTTATGCTTTGCCCACTTTTCTAAAATCCACATAAGTGGTAAATGTGCACGTTATGCTTTGCCCACTTTTCTAAAAATCCTGTATGGTAAGAGCTACGCGCAAGACTTCGTGCTCTTTTTGAGTGGTTTAAAACCCCGGTTCTGCCTTGGGCACCACTCCTCCTATGTATCCTCTGTATACCTACTTAACAGGGTGCTACTAAGGATCTTTTGAGACAGTTCCTTCACCACATGCAAAGACAAACTTGCGGTAGCCCCTGTGTGACAGGCCAAGACTAGTATGTTTAGGTGCTACAATTGTCGGATTCCCTAAGGAATCTGTTTTCTGATTCCAAGCCTTGATCTCTACCGCCCGGGGGTAAAAAAAAAAAAGGGGGGCCACCAGGGGGAGTTTCTGGCCTAACCTAAGTATTTTGGTGTTATGTAGCCTAGGCCTTTTGGCCGTAGGGAATAACGTCACTGACAGCCGTCTAAACGTCCCAGGGGCAACTCCCATAGCAATATGGTAGAGTTGGTTCTTAGTGCTCGCCATGGTTCTGGCTTGCACTCCCCTCAGCATGGTGGCGTGGGTATAACGTTCCCCATAGCGACCCCTAGAGGACGCAGTTGTTCGAAGTTTCCATGAAAGTGGGAAGCCAGGTTACTTATTTAACCTGGTTCCCTGAGTTGGAACGACACTGCGTCCCTAGGTTTTCTTGCCATCTGCTGACGCAGCTTCAGACGCAGAAGGGAATGTGTGTAGCTCCCGCACCGATTTTACTGTAGTCGGCATACCGTATGACGTCATGGCTGTCGCCCGCCGCACCCCGATTGGGTTTTTTCAATGTATGCGTTCAGACACGGGGCACGACGAGGCGTTCCCCATAGCGACCCCTAGAGGACGCAGTGTCTCGTTCCCTACTCAGGGAACCATGGTTACATAAGTAACCTGAGACGTTTCTGCATCTACAAGCCAAACTTTGACCTCTTGGCAAAATAATGACTGTTTCTTGACAGGTTTCTTAAAACCTACCCCCCTCAACTATGGGCCAGACAAAAAAGACAGTCCCATACCCAAACTCAAGCCATTGGTTAAACGAATTCTATTTTGTTGTGCTATCAGTGTTCTGAAAGCTTCCCAGTGACTGTTTCTCAATATTCTAATTGATGATTCCTTGTTTCTCGTTCCTTCGTCCTTCAGGCCATGACCCCAGAAATCAATCGGAGTCCAGCATCATGAGAGATTTATCAATTCTCTAAATGCTGCGAGGATGCGAAGCCAGAGAAGAAAGCAAGTTTGCAGAGGAGTTTTATAGTACATTTTAAAGTGAATATCTAGCGATCTTTCATACTGTACATCATGTTCTGATGACTTAATTTGCTATTAGTGTTGTCTTTATAATTCTCTTTTTAAACAAAGCATTTTTTGATTTATAATATCAGCCATTTATTAGCTTAGCTTATTGGTATTTGTCAAAAATTCAGTATCAGTGCATCCTTAAAAAAGAAAAAGGTACAATACTTTCTGTATGAGCAACTTTACTTGGTTAAAGCTGCAATGGAACGAAAGCATCTACAAATTAGGGCTGGGCGGTCTGCGCTGTTTAATGTGTTTGAGATGTGCTGTTTTCCTTAATGCATAACTTACATTTCACAGGTATATTCTCCATCTGTAAATGTTAGAAAGTCATGGAAATATTTCAATTTTTCTGTCAGAAGTGCATGAGCCTTCTGCTTTGCGATTCTCTGCTAAACTTCACAGACTTCAATTAGAATGAGCGCGCCAAACAGACGGAACTCAATGAAATAGGAGCGCAATAAATATACATTTCGCTGAAATATTTGTAGTTGGAGAATAAATGTGACATATGTATAATTTTAAACCGACAAGTAAGTGTATTTATATGACAGTACTATCTGTAAAGTGACTGTAATGGGGTAGCCTAATCAAAATAGCCTAATAGAAGTCTGTGCTTTTGTTTTCATTTATTTTCATTTTTAGTTTAGTAAATTTGACCAGCTTTAAAAGCATTATTTTTGTTTTTAAATTGCAATGTTATAATGTTAGAATTAAATGTGGTTTTAACCCTTTTTTGCACATCATATAGGCTTACATGGTTACATTCACTTCATTTGTTTTCAGAGCCTTTAATATGTATTGTTTCATTGGACAACATTGGGTGGTATGTGAAATATATATTAAATATTACAAAAACAAAAATACTGAGATATATACCTTATATCGCAAATCGGCCAAAAAATACAGAGATATGAGTTTTTGCCCATATCGCTCAGCCCTACTACAGATATTTACCTATTGTGATGTACAGTGAAATAGATTATTGAAAAATACTGGCAGATTTGTTCTGTCCATGGGCTGATGATCGGATGGAGGCAGATCTAAATACGAGCCTGAGGTCGATTGTAAGAAAAGACCAGGGTGACTTGGAAAATGACGGGAAAAGTCCAGAATACATTAGGGCTGTGACGGTGAGGAAATTTCCCCACCGGTTAATCGACATGTGACAACACCGATAATACCGATATAACCTTGGGGGCAGGGGCGTTTCCTCTTTTCCTTGCTTTCCTTCGCTTTTAAATAGCTTGCAAAAGTGGCATGCACATTTTACTTTCACTTTCAAATCGCGGCAATTTGGCGTAAATCAATTGTTCGTTTGAATTTTCCCTCTTTTCCTTGCTTTCCTTCGCTTTTAAATAGCTTAAAAACACCGTGCGCATTTTACTTAATTATCGTCACTTTCGGCGTCAATTGCTTTAATGCAACAGCAACAAAATACAACGTCAAACTCACTTTAGCCTATATATAAAACATAGAACTTTTATTAACAAAATTAATAAAAATACACCATGCTATAGGGCAGGCTATGCCTAATATAAAATAACAAATAACTTACATAAAGTTTAAAATGGTAGCCTATAACAAAAAACTGGAAATAAGTAAACACGTATAATATATAACCAAATAAATAAGAAGTTTGTAGAAAGTTTATTAGCAAAACGATTAAGAAAGCTTGGAGGCACGGCATACACACTGATGTCAAATAAAATAAATAAAGCCTTAGATAAACGGCAAAATTCAACAGGCTTTGCAAAATCCCAAATACTGCCAAACAGGTGCTTTTGCATTTCGTTTCAAAACTAAATCATCCGCCATCGTCTTGTCTGTCTCACCCCCCTCTTTTTGTCAGTCAGCTTGACTCACTCTCCTCACTGGATAGATGAAATCTGATCTGTGATGTGACTGTCGTTTGGCACGCTGCATTGCAAAAAATGACCTTTAAATAGTCTGAACTGCACCTTTCTCTCTGAATTCTAGCCAGCTGATATGTGAACTCTGTGTAATGACAACTAATGCATTAGATTCCCTTCACTTCTTGTAGAGCACATGATCAGTGTGAGCACTCACTTTCTCACCATGAGAGAATAAGAAAGGAAGTTATCACACAAAATTAGCCTCTCTCACTCCCACACAGATCCTTTAGCAGCAGGAGGCCCAGCATCTCCAGGTGATATCCAAACCAGAGCGTCTTATTTAAATGCAAGGTCTCTTTACATTATAAAGCAAATGTGCATAATTCACTCTTATATCGGCATTCTCGCCAAATGCATTTAAGCATATCTAGAGAAAAATAAACACATGCTATGCCAACAGGATCAACATTTTTATAACATAACAACATACTTCTATAGTGATACATGCCTTTTCATGCTCACAAACACACGTGTATCCAATGTCTAAGGCAGGTAACATCTTATTGGTCTCCTAAAACCGTTCTCTCCTCTCCTCCCATATTGTGCTGCCACAGAGTTTTAATTGCCACCCCCTGCCAGAGGCAAAGCCGTGCCGGCAACCTGCGTCTTCTTTCCATCAATCTCCCAGTGCCAGTGTTAATTAAAGCTGCACAGAAGAGCCACTGCCTGTCACAACTCTCAGCTCCACAGCACTGGGACTGGAAGGTCACAGTGCTTACCTAATAAGTCCAATAAAAGGGACCAGGGATTTATACTCTAGAAAAATACCAGATGACTTTGATACTCTAGAGGTGAACAGGACAAAAGGAGTTTGAGAGGGACGATATGTGTGAGGCAGCTGTTTGCGATAGAATTGGACCTCAAATGAACAGGCAAAATCTCCAAATGGCTAATAAATGAAAGTTTCATTTCTCTGCATGTTGACACTATTTACCTTACATTATCATCAAGCACCAAAATAAATAAATCAACCAATACTATGAAAAAAATGCGAATGAACCTATGAATTTAAGCATTTTTAAATCTTAGTAAGTCTCTTAAATTGATTTTTAATATTTAAATTGTTTTTAAAATGTTTAAAGATGTAATCTTTTTAAAGAAATATATGAATTAACATTTTTCAATTACATTATTTTCATTTAAATACACTGCCATTCAAAAGTTTGGAGTGGGTATGATTTTTTTTTTAAATGTTTTTTTTATGTTCACCAACATTGCATTTATTTATCAAAAATATTTTACAAATTATTTTATTGCAAAATAAAATTGAACAATTATTATTTAAATAACGGTTAAGTAACTGTAAAGATAATAATGGAAATATTTTGTAACATTATAAATGTTTTAATTGTCACTTTTGGTCAATTTAATGTGTACTGGATCCCAAACTTGTAAAAAGCAATGTATTAAATATTTACATAGCTTTAAAAATAACAACTACATTGACACAGTAAAAAATAAATAATTAAACATTTCATGCAGCTTTATCTGTTAACTGTTCTAATCTAGTTTTCTTTCTTGTTAATTATTATCTCATCTGAGTTTCCTTGAGGAGGCACTGTACTTGTGGTGCGAGTGAGAGTGCGAGACATAACAGAGACAGAAAAAACCTATAGAAAAAAGGAATGGTGGGCAGAGAATAAGGCATTTTGCATTCTGGGAGCGCAGCCTAACTGAGTGAGGTCTAGTGTAGCCGACTCTCTTGACACTCCGGCTGCCTGAGTCAATAGACAGCATTTCATTCTCATTAAGGTTTTCTAGCCAATTCCAAAGACTGTGTGGCCTTGCAGAATGAAATATTGACAACACTGCACAACATTGTTCTCAGCAACGCTGCCATCGACTTGCAATGAGCTTAGCTTCGTTGCTCTTTGTAAGCTGACTGGAAATGGAAAAGATTAACGAAATTCAGCTGTGCTTGTCCATCTCAATGTATCTTTAATTAATGGTAAATAATCTTCAAAAAAAAAAGTGTAGCAGTCGGGTT
Source organism: Sinocyclocheilus anophthalmus (assembly GCA_018155175.1). Taxonomy (NCBI): domain Eukaryota; kingdom Metazoa; phylum Chordata; class Actinopteri; order Cypriniformes; family Cyprinidae; genus Sinocyclocheilus; species Sinocyclocheilus anophthalmus. The sequence continues at coordinate 750,028 of JADLZN010004504.1, forward strand.
CAGGAAATAAAAAATGCCATTCATTTTCTCCACCGGGAAAACATAGACCAGACCTACCATTAGGTTGTTAAGCAACTAGACATGTTCCTGTTAAAGTCATTATGATTTCTACTTCATTGGGAAAAAAGGGTGAATTCCTGGTCCAAAATCCTGAACTGCAACCAATCAGAGAAGTCACTGTCATACACAAAAGAGCTCAAAAGCAACTGCTCAATCCCATAAAGCATTGCTAATGACAATTAAAACTATTCTCAAGTTACTTATATATGCGACTATATACAATTTTCTTTGCAATCAACAAACTATTAGACTATTAATAAATATTAATCAACGACTAATGCTGCCTTCACGTGCAATCAGAAATGTCCTACTTTCCACTTCTCAAGTTGTAATTATGAGTTACATGTCACTTTCAGGCCCCACCATAGCACAGAAACGGCACTTGTTAAAATTACAAATGACTTGCTTCTTGCGTCAGACCAAGGCTGTATCTCATTGCTAGTTTTACTTGATCTTAGTGCTGCGTTCGACACTATAGATCATGACATACTCATAGATCGATTACAAAACTATACAGGTATTCAAGGGCAGGCTTTAAGATGGTTTAGATCCTACCTGTCCGATCGCTACCATTTTGTTCATGTAAATGGGGAGTCATCTCAGTTATCACCAGTAAAATATGGAGTGCCACAAGCTTCTGTCCTAGGTCTTCTGCTATTTTCTATATACATGTTGCCTCTTGGTAATATTATTAGGAAATACGGATTAGTTTCCACTGTTATGCCGATAATACTCAACTATATATCTCAAAAAGACCAGATGAAACTTCTAAATTATAAAAGCTAAAAGAGTGTGTTAAAATGTAAAACACTGGATGACCAATCATTTTCTCCTACTAAATTCGGATAAGACAGAAAGCGTCACGGATCTCTTGGATTACAATTTCCACTAGACGGATGTACTAATAGAAACCTTGCCAGTTTCGAACAGTTATCTTGTTTCTGAGTCGAAAAGCTAGTTTTCCTGCTTCTGACCTCTAACTGAGACTTTGTAATGCCTGCTAGGTGGTTTTCCTGTATCTTCACTAAACATCTCCGTAGTCCAAAGGCCAGCTAGATCGTACCAGGTCAAGAAAATATGATTTTTTCCCTAATTTTAAAGTCTCTGCACTGGCTACCTTTAAGTTCTTATCAGTTACAAATATTATTACTTGCCTATAAGCCCTTAATGGGTTAGCTCCTGCCTACCTAACTAGTCTTCTACCACGCTACCATCCATCACGCTCCCTAAGGTCGCAAAACTCTGGACTTTTGGTAGTACCTAGGATAGCAAAGTCCACTAAAGGAGGTAGAGCTTTTTCGCATTTGGCTCCCAAACTCTGGAATAGCCTTCCTGATAACGTTCGGGGTTCAGACACACTCTCTCTGTTTAAATCTAGATTAAAGATACATCTCTTTGGCCAAGCATTCAAATAATGCATCTCATAATCTTTTACTGCAGTTATATCTGATCAAATTATTATTTTTTAGTTTGGGTTAAACAAATCAATTTTGGTTGGAACAGCAGCTACGCTAATTCTGTCTCTATTTGTTTCTCTGTTTTTTGCCACGGGATGTATAGGATTTACACAAGCTTCAGTCTGGATCCAGAACACCTGAGAAGAGATGATGCCAACCCCTCAGAGGACCTCAGATGATAACAACTCTGAAACAACATACAGAACTACCACATTTTGCTATAAGTTTGATTGCATCATATAATAATTGCTGTTAATAGTGTTCATCGTCTGTTTGATTACGTCTTTAATTGATTTTTTCCATACATTTCTGCCATATGTACATTGGTTGACATTCATCACTGATAAGCTACCACTAAATTTTGTAGAAACTTAATTTGCTGTAAAGTTCTTTTACAATGATTTGTATTGTGAAAAGCGCTGTACAAATAAACTTGAATTGAATTTATTGACTTTCAGTTTGTTGCGAAAGGATGAATAATAGGGACACCAGTTCCTTTTGTTCCCCCTGGGGGCCTAGTTTTATTAAAGCCAAAATGTCAATATCCAAAATTTTTGAATGCAATGCAGTGTCCTATTTGTTGACAACAATATAAATACTACCCCCGCTATTCTATACATTGACTGTGCTATCTAGATAGTCAACTTGCTGACGATTCTGAAATCTGGTCAAATAAATTGTTTTTTCTGTTTATTTATATTTCTTTGTATTGCATACAATGTGCATCAAATAGTTATTTATATATGTGCATATACATGACTGTAACAGTACGGGAATGTTGTGGGAATAATTGTTTTATATTGTGTATATCATTCATTTATGTAATTTACAGGATCATGGTGTCAGGGAGTATCTGTCATCTGTCACCAGCTCTGGACTCCATATCCCAGAATCCTCCTCGGCTCACACCAGTTCCCATTCACAATCACCAATCTCACCAGATCTCACTCACCTGGTTTCTGATCACCTGCACCTGCTGCCACCAATCAAGCCACCTTCAAAAGCATGCTCCTTTCAGTCACTCACCGTCCGAACTACGGTTCACTACACTACTCCTTACCTGACTCGCTGAACCCGGATGCTATCCTGATACCATCCTGTTGCTGTGCCATCCTCTTCAGCCCGATCCACAAAGGAACCCATCATCACGTGAGCCTGATCCATTCTATAGACTGTTGCTCTAACCCGTTTGCTCTCCCTATTGCGCTCTCTCTCTCCCAGGACCTGTTCAATAAAACTGTTTACTTTACCTCTCTGTCCCTGGTCCCCTTCTGTACTATGACAGAAGATTGGACCTTACCTAAAGATGAAGTTAGCCTCCATTAATGTGTGACCCAGGAAGGTGGATGAGTTCTCTGGAGGAGGTACTGTTTTTATCTTCCAGGATGGCAGGTGTCTAGAGGACTGTGGAGGAGTTTACAGACACCTGCCATCTGCAGTGACCTCACTTTGATGGAGGGATTCAGGGTTGGGTGGGATATGGGGGATCCAATTCGTAATGCCACGAGGAGATCCCAGCTGGTCATTTGCACAATACCTGAGCTTTGCATTATGGATTTCAGTATCCACATATGAAGTTGGCAGAGTGGAGGCTGCGCCAGCTCCTGAGTTCAACCCCAAATACCCTGGTATCCTCAAGCCCCACCCTTGTCCCCAGCCCAGGAACGCCGGCAATTCCCGAGTCAAGTCAGCCGGCAGATAATATGGCAAGCCCACCCAGCGTGAAACTCACTCCAGTGCCAGCTCCTCCAAAGCGCTTTGCTGTGCCTGCTCCTCCAGAGCGCCCCCCCAGTCGAGCCCGGGAAGGGCTCCCGATCCCCAGTCGAGCCCGGGAAGGGCTCCCGATCCCCAGTCGAGCCCGGGAAGGGCTCCCGATCCCCAGTCGAGCCCGGGAAGGGCTCCCGATCCCCAATTCAGCCCAGGAAGGACTCCCGATCCCCAGTCGAGCCCGGGAAGGGCTCCAGCCCCAGAGCTCGCTCCAGCGTGTCAGGCGGCGATAATGGACATGGCGCTGCCCCCGGGGTTCTCGGCACCCGTCCTCACCCCAGAAAGTGCGCTAACATGCTGCTCTGAGCCTACTTCGCCCCTGCTGGTTCCGTTCCGCCCTCAAGAGCCCGCTGTCTGTCCAGCCTCAAGCGCCAGCCCTCCAAGGCGACCCCCAGGATTCCCTAAGATTTCCCTCAAGAATTTTTTTTTTGGTGGTGTTGGCCCATATCCGCGTGGTGAACCCTAACGGCTGCTCCGCCATGGCTCCCTGATCCACCCTGGAGGCTCTCCTTATCTCCATCTTGTTCCAGTCCTGCACTAGCCTCCAGGGTGCCCGCCTTCCGGGAGGGGGAGGTAATGTCAGGGAGTATCTGTCACCAGCTCTGGACTCCATATCCCAGAATCCTCCTCGGCTCACTCCAATTCACAATCACCGATCTCACTCACCTGGATTCTGATCACCTGCACCTGCTGCCACCTTCAAAAGCACGCTCCTTTTAGTCACTCACCATCTGATCTACGGTTCACTATGCTACTCCTTACCTGACTCACTGAACCCGGACTCCATCCTGATTTCTTCCTGTCTCTGTGCCATCCTCTTCAGCCTGATCCACAAAGGAACCCATCACGTGAGCCCGATCCATTCCATCTCAGCACCTGTTCAATAAAACTGTTTACGTTACCTCTGTCCCTGGTCCTTCTGTACTGTGACGCATGGAACTGTAGTTCATTCCCTCATTAGTCTTGTACTGTTGTATTCAATTTACTACAAAAAATATAACAAATAATAGTTTAGCTTGTGATTCATCTTGTATGTTTGGTTCATGACTAAGAAATATATTAAATTTTTTTTTTTTTAAACAATATTGCTTGTGCTACAGTTTGAACAAGTTACAAACACGCACCGAAAAAAAACACACGTTATATGTGGATGAAACTTTTCTTTAAAGAATACAAATAAATCAAACCTGATTAAAACCAACTGCAATTTATGACTCACGTCTATAGACAACTAACTTCTAATGAGTGACGATGTAACTGTTTGGGATGATTCAAGCCACTTTTTTTAATTTTTTTTTTAGCAAATTTAGCAGTTTGAGTAAACCGACGTTTAGATACTTAATGATTGATTTTGTTGTGAATGAAGCAGCATTGGAAAAATCTTAGGGTGAAAGGCTTTCAAACTAAATTCTCATCAGTCCAGACTAACTCATGCAACTCTGCATTGCTCACATACCCTAATGCTACCAGCCACAGAGTACAGCAAGCAGAAAAAATGAGACGGCATTTTCAGGCATGAGGCATGGTGTTTACCATGACCAGAATACTTTATAAAAAATGAACCGATAATGCCAGGACGTATCTCCAGGGAGGAACTAGCAGCAAGTAAACTGGATCTCAGGGTCAAAGGAGGCCCAATTAGTTAAAGGGAGTTTTTAAAGCAGACAGCAACAGGAGAGACTCCGGTTCTCACCCTCTGACCCTCCAACAGGAAGAAACCATCATCCTCACCATAGACCCAATCATCAATAACAGAGGACTCACAAAGTGCTCCTCAGAGAGTCCTTCTATGGAATCCTTTCTCAGATAGTATAACCGTGTGTCGCCATAAGGGATCTGAAGCAATTCATCCTGACCTGAACCATTCCAACTATATCTAACCTTCGACAGTGGTTAAACCTTTCCTAACTGGGAAAATAAACGGAGACATATTGGCAAAACAAAAGCAGAAAGACGTTTATACAATATAACATTATGAACTAAACTACGGTACAAGAAAGTTCTGGAACAATGCCATTTTTTTTTATGTTTTTTGAACTGAATCATTCTCTGATTGCTCGACAAGCTGAGATATCTTTAATCAAAAATACAGCATTACCTAAAAGAAAGTTTTGTATTTTTATTGAATTATAATCTTAATTATAATTATATATCAGCATATATATCAACGAATTTCTGAGGGAGATCATTGACCATGAAGACAGATAATGAGTGGCTGCAAATTCACATTAGCATCACAGGAATAAATTTATACATTTAAAATCTATTAGAGAAGACAAAACAGTTATTTTAACGGGGTACATGATATTCTTTCATTTGAATTTTTGAAGCATAAATAAATTGCAGCTTAGAATGTGAACTATAAGCCAATCGTACTGGTTGCTTTCCCGTAAACCGTTTGCAAAGATGTAACTCTTACATCTACCCGTCTTCTCAAATGTTGCAATGTTCATTGACCTGAGCCTTGTCTAGGGACTTGGTTAGATTGAAGCAGGGCTTCAATGGGACATCAATAACACATGATTAGAGGAGTCGCCCAAAGTCAGTGTTTATCAGTGACCCAACAGAATTCCCTAAACAGCACTGATCCTTTTCCCTTTCCCAATATTTACCATCATGAGGACAGGTGGCAGTCCAAGGCGTCGTCGCACATAGACATGCAAGACAAAGTCAACACGAAGAGGCTGATTAAACTCCTCTGTTCTATCCTTTTCATTTACAGCACTCTCTGACTGAGATTCCATGTGGATCCATTGCACACGGGGGGGGGGGGGGGAGACAGTGTTTGAACAATCAGACATGACGCTGAGTCATCCCTGAATACCACCAAAAAAGGGTATGCTTTTTGATTACTTTCCACGTGTGCATGCAAGTAGAGGCAAAGTGCGGGGTTTATGCCGCCGTATGTTACTAACGGTAAAACCCTCTTCCAGCCACTCGACATCGGATTAGCCTCACGCGACTCCTCATCTCACGAATCTGGCTGCGTGCTCCACGACACACACCCACGGCTCAGTCCTAAAGCATAATAGTACACCCTCGCTTACGGGTAGGCCTTATTCCATGCTACCTGAACTCACCAATTGTCTTTTGAGAGTCTAATTCATAAAGGCATTTGCGAAATATCAGGCTTATTACCTGTAATTCCAGAGCATCTTTATAATATGCTTTTATTGTCGGGTGGCTGAAACATGAGTTACATATCGGAGATGCTTCTACAAATGGTCTAGTTTCAGTGCAGGACTAGAATATCCATCAGTCATACATGCACAGAATTTTTTGATTAAGGTCCATATTTTTTTACACCTTTGTTTTGAAAAAGAGGTTTACATGCTTAGCAGCTATTTAGAATAGTCCTATATACATGTTGTTACGTATCCGGTCCATGAACTTCCATCTACTAGCCATCAAAGGTCACCCTTTCCAATTTCATTGACTCTAGCACTACACACTGGTTTTGCCGCTATCACACGCCGTGGCGGGGTAGGGCGATCGGGGTGTCGGCAACATCTCATAGTGATCATTGCAACGATTGCACACAGCTGTTTCATAGCCCTCACTCACGATTAACACTCCATCTCACTCTCTACTGCCGGTATGGTTTTAGCGGGTATCGTTGGATAGCTACTCTGCAGCCCTCGTAGCTGCCTAGCCTAGCCTAGCCTAGCCTAGCCTGTTTTCTCATTTCTGATCTTTGCCTGATCTTTGCCTGTTTTATCCCTTTAGTCTTGCCCTTTTGATTCTGTTCACCTTTTGTTGACCTTCGCTAGCCCTAGGATTATTCTTTTGGCTTGCCTGCCATATACCTGTTTGCCACTGTTTCGACCCTGTCTGTGTTTCTGACCTCCTCTGCTTTTAATAAAGCTTGCACATGAATCTGCACGTCTCACGTCTTGTCAGCCACGTAACAGAATACTCGGCCACACAAGAATCCAGCAGCTTCTCATATGGACATTGGCCAGATACGGACAAACGCAAAAAATTTTATTAGCCTTAAAGCCTGGCACACGCCCCCTTGAAGTCTATATTCAAGAGGTAGCTGGATATTGTCTGTTAGTCTGCGCTACTGCCAGATTGTGTACTGACATAGACTTTTGTTGTGAATGAGTCTGAATATTCTAATGCACCTTTAAAGTCACAATAACACCCTGAGGGTACCCCGTCTAGCCTCCGTCTCTAAGCCACAGTGTTTGGTATGTTGTGCCCTTCCTGTCGGTGGCCGGGTGTTTGTGCAGCCTCTCGTGTCTTCTTCACATCTACGCGTGGTCTCGGGTGAGCAAGTGTTGGCCCGAACCAGGCGTAGCCGTCTGTTACAAAACTGGCACACTCTTCGACCTCTTCAAGCGGCGTGGCTACCGTTCCGAAAAATGCTCATCAGTCCGTAGTCGTTCATGAGTCGAGTTCCGGCGAGGCACAGCTTGCTGCATGTTCCCTCAGCCTTCGGAGGCGATCCCTCCCGGCGCGGGTAGCGCTTGCTGCTCGGGACTCTGAAGGCTGCGTATCATCATCTGGCGGGAGCCTCATCCCCCGTCAGTGCACATCTGGACACCAGCGGATCGCCCGGGAAAACGGAGTCACAGCTGATCGCCCGGAGGCGAGGCACGCGGATCGCCCGGGGCGAGGCACAGCTGATCGCCTGAGGTCGAGCCAGCTGATCCCTCTGAGTCGAGGCCCGCTGATCGCCCGGATCAGTCCAGCTTATCGCCCTGATCGAGAAGTCCCAGCTGATCGTCGGCTGAGTCCTGACGAGTCACAACTGTCGTCCCTGATCTAACAGTCACAACTGATCTGTCCGGAGTCTAGACGAGTCACAACGATCGTCCGAGTCTAACGATCACAACGGATCGTCCTGAGAGCTATACGAGTCACCACTGATCGTCCTTAGTCTAGACGAGCCCAGTTGATCTCCTGAGGCTATTCCAGTTACAACTGAGCATATAATCAAGTTTATCACAGCTGATCTTCATGAACCAAGTCTAGTCACAGTTGTTCTTCATGAGTCAGGTCTAGTCACAGCTGATCTCCCTGAGTTCATTCAAGTTACGGTTGATCATCATGAGTCAAGTCGCACTTTCAGCCTGTCCTGTTCCGGCCAAGAAGGCCACCTATGAACTCCCTGCCTGTTCTGTTATGGCCGAGGAGGCCGTCTATGAACTCTCTGCCCGTCCTGTTCCAGCCAAGGGTTGGCGTGTATGCGTTTGATAGCTACTCTACAGAGCCCTCGTTAGCTGCCTAGCCTTGTCTGTTTTCTCGGTTTCTGATCTTTGCCTGTTTTCCTGGATTTATCCCTTTAGTCTTGCCCTTTTGATTCTGTTCGCCGTTCATTGACCTTCGCTAGCCCTAGGATTATACTTGTGTCTTGCCCGCCATATACCTGATTGCCTTTGTTCGACCCTGCATGTGTTTCTGACCTCTCTGCTTAATAAAACTTGCACATGGATCCGCATGTCTCACATCTCGTCAGCCCCGTAACACAAGTAAAGCATTCTGCATATTGATAAATATAAATATTGATCCATTTCTTCTGGAAATACTGCAGATGCTAATAATACCACACAAAAATACCTTTGTCATATCATCTTATGATATAAATATTAACGAATATAGATTAAATTAATGTTTAGTTATTAAAGTGACTTAATTAAAGATACAAGTACATTACCATTTGGGCTCAGTAAGTAATCTCAATTTTATTTATTATTTTTAAGAAATTTATATTTTAATTCAGAAAGGAATCAAAAGTGCCTGTAAAAACATGTATAATGTAACAAAATATTTTTATTTCAAATAAATCACAAAAAAAAATATAAATTCATAAAGTATCACAGCTTCCACAAAAAATATGACGCTGCACAACTGTTTTTAACATTGAAAGGTTTTTAGAGCAGCAAATCAGCATTTTTTTTTAATTTATTTCTGAAGGATCATGTGACACTGAGGACTGGAGTACAGACTGCTGAAAAGTCAGCTTTAATCGCAGGAATAAATCACATTTTAAAATATATTAAATAGGAAACAATACTGTTTTTACTGTATTTTGATCAAATAAATGCAGCCTTGGTGAGCATAAAACACTTTTCAAAAACATAAAAAATCTCACCGACCCCAAACTTTTGAATGTTAATGTATATGTTAAAAATACAGCATGTCACATGTTTTAATCAATATTAAAACCGGAATATCTTAATGTGGCTATGGCAATCACATATACATGATGCTTACATAATGTGAATAACAGTTATTATTGGAATATTCCGTTTAAAAAGCACTGAAGAAAGCATGGGCTGAAACGTCTGCTAGTTGCACTTTTGTCACTTTTTCATTTTTGCATATGGAAAATAAAAGATTTCTGGATAGACCTTTGTTGGTCAGATTGCATTTTTCCAGTGTGCGGACAACTTTGGCAAACATCTGTTTTAATATTCCATTTAAACACAGTCATTGACCTTCCCTCTGACTCTGCACTCTAATCTACCATCTCATAGTGTAAAACCCTCACATCCTGAACCAATGTATTTCATGCATTTGTGCTGCCAGTTGCATTAATATCATCTGCTAAACGGCGAATAACGAACAAAGCAACTGACATGGAACTGATCACTTTGACAATTAGTGTGTGTTATTGTGCACATCCAATATACTCATACCGTAGTACTGTATATGTTCATCTCTGATCCAGAGCCTTGCGTGATGACTGGAAAATATTCATTTTAATAAGCAACAAAAACATAATTACTCCCACATTTGGAGGTTACTGAAGCTGTTACTCACTAACACCTTTTGGTTCGACACCACAGTAAAACTATCAAAGTCGATGTGAGTCACTCTCATAATCAATCTCACACTGGCATCTCTAGCCATCATAGTGGCCAATGATTATAAAAGCTCTCTCTCTCATAAGTAGCAGACTCAACACACACACTCTCACACAGAGAAAAACCCATTAGAGGGCACCATTGAAAATAAGCCTCTCCCTTTCCACCATCTACAGCCACATAACCCCCTCCCGCCCAGCATGTGGACCCAATGATATGGCAATCAATTTTGTAAGGGAGCCGCTGCTTCATTCTCCACACCGCTGCGAGCGTTAGCGCCACATGAGTGAGTCTGCCGAGTCCCACACCTGTACCTGCCCCCCTCCTCCCCTCCCGCAGGGCCGACGGAGAGATAGAGCAGAGGAGTGAGCGCCGCAACTCTGCCAATGCGGTGCTAATTGAGGGCATTTAACCCCAATTACTGCGATCCATCCGGCAGGTTGTTTAGATGCCTGTCACAACAGAAATGACCAGCCCTTGCCCTGCATTTCGCCGCCGTTATTTCCCGCCGACATTGTGCACATGTGACGGGGTGAGAGGGCACAGCGCTTTTTATGCCGGTGAGAAACACGGCGCCATGTTCAAGAGCTTTCCATTCATCCATAATTCATTGCTGCATATCAATGCATAAAGGCACAAATATATCAGGATTAGAAAAGTGCTTGTTTTCTTCATAATTACAGTAAAAACAGTAATATTGTGAAATATTATTACAATTTTAAATAACAGCTTTCTATTTTTATATATTTTAATCTTTTTTTTCAGGATTCTTTGAAAAAATGTTCCAAAAAAAGCATTTATTTGAAACGAAATCTTTTGTAACATAAATGTCTTTATTACTTTTACTAATTTTACTTTGAATAAACGATAGTGTAAATACACGTCTATAATATTTAGTATTACAATATTTAGGTGGCATTTTAGACATTGATAATAAATATAATCTAATGTTTCTGGAACTCCATTTGTGTGTCTGTGTACCATGTTGATGGGTATTTAAATTACAACTCTGCATCTTCATTTCAAATTCAATCCAAAACCAGGAATTCATTGGAATTTAAAAGATATTTCAAATTCTGACTGCCACAAAACCGTGCTGCCATGCAATCCAAGACCTTTCCAGTCCTCATGGTCAGTTCCAGTGTCCATTCCACCACTTTGTCGAGGTTTCGATGTCAGACTAGGTGTTTTTCTAAAATAATACAGCAAAAATCCATCTTTTCATGCCTAAGGCTCATATAAACTAGCATTTTTAGTCATTCAAATTGTGGCCCGGAGACCATTCCAGTTTCTTCATACTGTCAAAGTCAACAGAGTCAATGCAAACTGTAATGGAGCAAGAAAGAATATCTGCATCTGCAATACAACAGTTAGAGAGAGAGACAAAATGTTGCACAATGATCCACAGCACTCGGAGTGAGACATAAATATGCCGGGCCAGCCTAGCCTCCTCTCTCAGCAGGGTAATTCATCTGTGGCATTGTGTTTTCCCGTGCGTGTCTGGAATGGGTGATTTGACGAGCTGCAACATTAATCAATAGGAAGAGTTAGCTGTCACCAGCGCTCTTCTGGATGAAAAGGAAGGGGAGGGAGAAGAAGCATATGACCTGGTTAAACAGCCCGGGTTATTGATCATGTGACTCGGGTGTCCTTCAGACTCCCATGTTTCCTGGAAGATGAGGATAGTATTCCTCCTGTGCACAGAGAGAGGGGCTAAGGAGCCCTCATTTCATCAGCTTATTGATCTGGGCAGCAGAGCTGCTGCATGACCTGCAGGTCATATGCTTTTGAATCCCATTATAATCCCCTTTAAATGATCATGAACGCTGGGAATCTGGCTGCCATTAAAAAAGAGAGGAACGCTAAAACTTCAGAGGTTTGATAAACACAAATGGCTTTGATACCAAACTAAAACTCAGGGTGATTACATAATTCAGGATCTTATCATGTACTTCCATTTAGAACTTAAATGGATAGTTCAATTAAAATATATTCTGTCATCATTTGACCCTCTCTTCAAAACATAAAAGAAGATATTTTGGAGAAAGTCTCAGTAGTTTCCATCCAAAGTGGTGAAAATTAGAGTATTGCATAAAACATTTGCGAATAAAGCAATAGTTCCATCTCATGTGTTCAGGTGTGTATATATACAAATATATGCACAAAAGAAAGAAAGTCAGGTATTTTTCACATTTCTGGGCTTCTCTGAAGCAGAAGTCGACATAGTTGAGTAAACTTCTATAGTGATGAACAGAAACTACAACAAATATATATTTTTTGCATTCCCATTTGATCCAATAACAAAATAAAAATTCAGTTTCTACAACTTTAGAAAAGAGGAAAAAATATGAAGAGATTGAATATGTTGGTCAGAACAGAGAAAGATGTTAAATTTGCAGTCACTCCCTTAGCTATTGTGTTAGAAACACTCATGTGGCAGCGTTAACTAGTTTTTAATTTATAGTCTCATAAGTGTACATAATTAAAAAAATACATCTAAATAAAGCTTTGCTAGGATTTACGATGTTAATAACTGTGGAAATGCATCATCATGATGCTCTAACAAACACAGCACAGCTTTCATAGAGCCACAGAGACTGTGCTTAATCTTTTCAGGAAAATTAACCTTTTAAAGTTACCTCTGCACATTAAACTCACACACACATTCACTTTACATATTACAAAATGTCACTACGATGAACAATCTATTGTTTAAACTGACACTACATGGTGATACATTAAAGAAGCCATTCAACAGCCCTCTGAATTCACCCTAAGGCCTAGAAAGTAAAAGGAAACGTTTCATGAGTTTGAATAATTAGGCACAAAGTTTTTAAAATGAGCACAATTGTAATTGTTCTTCAAAGACTAACTCTCCGGATTAGCACAAAGTGTATTCATGTTTTCTCTATTGATCATGCCAGTGGTTTTCAGCAGTTTATCAAATTACCTGTTATCAGTGCAATAGAAACACTGACCCTTGAACAGATGTAAAAAATGAAAGCAGCGCACTCAAAGAGAGATGAATGATTGTGTTCCATCACACTCTCTCTAACTCTATTTATAAATTGAGATTTGATAGCGTAACCCGAAATCTCACTGCGTTGCCGCTGCTGGCAGATCGGTCTGTATGAAAGATTAATGAGCAGATGCTGAACTGTAGAAACCATTATTATTCTTTTTCTTCTCCTCGTCACTCCTTCCAACAGTGAGGGAGAGGATTACAATGCATGCGCTGCTATCTCTCTGTGCTGAGCTGGATATTTCAGAGCAAAACCCTCCTGCAATCCCCCACCCATCTATCGAGAGAGAGAAAGAAAAAGGAGAGGGTAATGTTTTCATCTCAGTGTCTTATGGATCTGGCATACGAGAGTACAAATCTATTCATCAATGTTTATTTTCACCAGTTTTATTCTTATCATTTATAATTTATGGTTTTCCCTCCATGTTCCAGAAGGAAGCATAACATATATGCTGGAAATCCCAGAATGCACTGTGGCAAACTCTCTACTCTGCCAACTAGTGCATGAATTTTAGAAAGGTAGTGTCGTCTCAAATAAACCACTTTTTTTTCCCTTTGGTACACAAAAGCAAATGTTTCAAATGCAGGTGCTGGTATGAGCGCTAGCATTAGCAAGTTTAGCCAAACATTCAGCAGAACATTTTAACCATATTTCAAAAGACTATAATAGAAATTCTGAAATTACATACAAAGATTTACTTAGGTACTAAGTGGTCACTTTAAAGTTCACTTTTAAGTATTGATTTCAATATAGATTTAAACGGTTTAACTGTAAATAACATGCAGTTAAGTGTCCAAAAAACCTTAAATTCAGTTATTTTGGTAAAAAGTACACTTTTTAATTTTTCCACAAGGGTTTATTGTGCTACTTACACTACCGAATGGTGTAGAATAGTACAGAAATATGCAAAATGGGATGCATCTTGAAAACAAATGCAAAACAATGATTATAATTGAATATAAAACAGTATACATAAAAATAATATAATTAAAAGCACACTGTTTTACCTGAAATTTGCGTGTAGGTACTATGTATATTTACGCTAATTAGGGTGCCACATTGTTAGCTTAGTAACATGCTAATACCAAACCCTACTGAAATAAATTGTGAGTTGGGTCTATTTGTATATTCAAGCACTATTTGTATGAAACACTGAGATTTTGCCTATGTAGGGCATTCCGAATCAGTTCATTCTTTTTTTCAGTTCGGGTGCTGTTAAGAAGGCAGCTGCTTGTGTAGGCAGTGGACAGCTCACTATGTTTTGGAACGGAGCCTATGTGTTGTTCATATGGACTATGCTGTAAATGGATTTCTCTTTCTTTCTCTCATCCTCTCTTAATTCATTTGCCAGAGAAACATTAGGAGGCAGAACAGGGGAATCTTCACTTGAGGCTATTTGGCTCGGTATGTTTGAACGCCTGCTCTTCCCTCTTCTCTCTTCTAATTAAATTGGCGATGAAGGCAGAATAAAGAAAGAATGAGTAAATACAACCAAATATAAACGAAAGCCTAAATGCAGAAGTCTGATGTTATTTTAAATCGAAACAAAGGGGCATTGATAAGACTATGAGTCCGTGTAACCAAGGTACCTTTCAAGATAGAGAGGGAATGTGAAATCATGCTGGTTGAAAGCAGATATTTCCTGGCTCAATTTGATCACGCAGGAAGTACAGTGGACTCTTGAGCTCTCTTTTCTTCTTAGGTAGCTCTGAAGTGTGCTAAGATTTTGCATTAGAGGGCTATTGGATATAATGCGTGCTTGAGAAGTTACAATGACTTGTCAAAGTCTTGGAGGCTCAGGCAGTAATTGGTTATACATCCGTAGAAGTGCTCCCTTGAAATCAATATAACTGGCAGGCCCATTTCCTCCCCCCATTCACAAAAAAACCTAATACTCCATTTTCATTTCTAATGTCATGGTGATCGGGACAGCCCTCACGACACATTACACATTCCTCTTAGCTGTAGTAATTAAATTTACAGTCCATCAGCTGCATCCTCACAGAAAGATGGAAAGATCTGTCTTGAGTTCATCTGGACGTGTCACGAGAGGCACTTAACCAAATCAGGTCTCAGATTCATTACAATTTGACAAGTTCTAGACACAAGTATTTGCCTTTCCATGTTTTTAAATTAACTATGCTACAAAATTGTACTGAAAACCTCAACAATATCATAAAGACTCCCTGAAAGAAAATTTGATTACTTAAAGGTCTCTCTTTCATACCTCAGGAGACTTAATGGAAGTGTCAGTTATAGTAGATTTCAAGTATCAAGTATGTTGCCCTTAAAGGGTTAGTTCACCCAAAAATGAAAATTAGCCTGTGTTTTACTAATCCTTAAATCATCCTAGGTGTATATGACTTTCTTCTTTCAGACGAATCCAATCGGAGTTATAATAAAAATTGTCCTGACCCCTCCAAGCCTTACAATGGGGTAAGCGGGTGCTTTTTGTCAACAGTCCAGAAGATGTGAAATAAAGCGTGCGCATCTGTAATAAAACGTGCCTCACACATAGGGTGACCAGACGTCCCATTTTTCCTGGGACAGTCCCATATTTCAGCTCTATTTTTAATGTCCCAATTTATTTTGAAAAAAATCATGTTTTGTCCCGTATTTCAAAATTTCTTTAGGACTGGGTGATCAGAGCAAGTAATAGAAGTGTTCTGTCACGCAAGAACAGCCTAATCAAAGGTAACTAAGCTTGTCGTAGAACAAAATTACCATCCAATCACAATTCGTTATCGAT
The DNA here is from genome assembly GCA_018155175.1 of Sinocyclocheilus anophthalmus. Classification (NCBI taxonomy): domain Eukaryota; kingdom Metazoa; phylum Chordata; class Actinopteri; order Cypriniformes; family Cyprinidae; genus Sinocyclocheilus; species Sinocyclocheilus anophthalmus. The sequence continues at coordinate 765,899 of JADLZN010004504.1, forward strand.
TAACACGCAGTAAGTGAAGGCGGGATAGATAGACGGAATCACGCTGAATAGCACAACAGAAACACTCTCTCTGCCGCGCGATCCCAGTTCTGCGGTCAGTTCTCCTTGTGCCTTAAGAGCGGCCGTCCGCATTACGTCCTTTTCATCATCAAGAGGGCTCACGGACAGCTGCACACCCCGTCCACGTGCAGGCAATTTTTTTAAACCGTGCGGACGGTGTGCGAACAACAGCGCATGCGTGAGGTGAATGTGGAGACAGAGTAAGTGGTACTGCGCATGTGTCTGCACTTATCCGCAGTTGAGTATACTTTGAAAGCTGTGCGGACACAGCTGTGCACGAGACGGAACGGAACACGGAATGTGAAGTATACCCGGGCCTTTAATTGTCAAATACACACACAGCTGTCAAAATGTTCATCGTGTGGAATATCTTACGTAAATACACAAAAGTCGGTTATTGCTTAAGTGAACGTAAACAGGTGAAAACAGGTAAAAACAGATATGTGTCAGTATCTTACATTCATTCGGTTTTAAAGGGACAGCAGCCTAACTGAATACATGTCAGTCTCATTAATGTTAATCAAACAACAAAAGATGTTAAATTAATGTATACATGTTAAACCTACTGTATTAGAAAAATGAGTTAGTTGTATTTGTCTTATGGTTTGTAATTTGCTTCTTTATTTTTATATAAAAATAATGTGTGTATGTGTGTGTGTGTGTGTGCGCGTGCATGTATATACCTAAATTCATTACTTCAGAGTTATGTGCCCTCTAGAAGCTTGCGTTCATCAAGTGAACGGCGTAGTATTGTGGCCTGATCTCGTTGAGCACGGAAAAGTCACTTTTCATTAACTGTTCCCTCCTGGTGGAATGACCTGCCCAAATCAATCCTTAACCATCTTCAAGAAACGACTAAAAACACTCAGGGGGGGGGTGTTCCACCTTTATTTGACCCTCTAACTCTAGCATTTTCTATTCTATTTTAATTCTACTTTATCTATATTTATCTTCTTGTGTGCGCGTTTTTGAGACGAATGAGTACATAAATTTGTATAATGACAAAGGTTTGACATAGGTATTACAAGGAGAAGGTAATTTTTTTAGGACATTACCCCATGTCCCCACTTTCAAAACGCTTATAAATCACACAGAAGGGAGTGTATTGAAAATCTGAAATAGCAAAAAGTCTCCTGTGAGGGGTAGGTTTAGAGGTATGTGTAGGGCAATAGAAAATACGGTTTGTACAGTAAAAAACCTTACGCCTATGGATGTCCCACCTTTCACAACAACAGCCTGTGTGTGTGTGTGTGTGTGTGTGTGTGTGTTGTATATATATGCATGTAGGTTATATATATATGTGTACTGTGTGCATGTGGGTTTAGATATAATATAATATATATATACACCTTGCTACATGTACTGCTTTAGGCTAAGCCGAGACTTGTCATTGCACTTCTATATTGTTGCTCTTTGTTAGTTTTGACTGCTTTTATTCTCCTCATTTGTAAGTCGCTTGGGGATACCAGCGTCTGCTACATGACAAATACATAATATATTATATATATTATATATATTATTATATATATATATATATAATAATTTATATTCATCTAATAAATGTCTCATATCTGGTCATGTAGCACGTCCCCCCCCAAACCACCCTCCCTTACAGTACTTGAACATGAGAAATCGGTCACCCTTCTCACACGGCAGTCCGGGGGGTGGCATAAATGCCTTTCTAAGGAATCCATGCGTTTTTGTACGAAAAGATATCCATATTTCAAACGTCAATCACACTTTTTTCTCACTTCCGCTGACTGTCGTACAAGGAAGCCGTTCCGGTGGATGACGTAAAGCATCGGCGTTGCGTGATTAGTGATGAACGCAGAGAGAGAACAAAACAAATGCCGGTCACGAATTAGAAATACAAACCGAGGATTTGTAAAGTGAAATTTTGGAGGATTTTGATATAAGCCAAGAGAAGACTGGTTTTCTTTTGCTAAAGTAAGGAAACTTTGCTTCCTTTGCTACTGTAAACAAACTCGCGACTGGAATACTTTAAGTCTGCTAAATTGCTATTTTAAATAAATGTATTTTAAATATATTACTGTTTTTACTAGGGTCAGATGACTCCTTTTTATTTGATTATACTAGTTCTCATAGTCAGAGAATAAGAATTTAGTGTAATTTAGCCACAATATAGAGGACAGTGGGCCAGTATTCTCACTCCAACAACCGCAAATATATTCTGTCGATAAAGCAAATACGGGTGGGGGTGTAAGCAGGTTGGCGCCGTAAAGAATGTCTCGGCGCTTGTAGCATCGCCTGACAACAAACACTCCGTCAATCAACAGCTGTGTTTTACACACTTGTGCTTCACTGCTGGGTCACGATTCATACAGAAGAATATCAGGAAATCAATAAACAAGTGAGCAAATGAGGAAGTCCTTATTCTTGATGGGACAGCTGGGTTGTGCTGATGTATTCTGCAATACTAACTAGGCATACACACACAACACACACACATGCACGTCTATCACAGAGAGATTTTCTACAAAAATAGACATTACTACATGCTTATGAAATATAAAACATTTTGGGATTTAATTACCAAAATATACAAACCTACAAAAATAAACTAAACTGTGATATAAAATGACACACACGGTGCTAGATTTCGGTCATACCACCCACTCTGATAGTACTCTTCCATACAAACCTGTAGTCGGATATTACACACCGTCAGTGGGCATTTGAACAAAAAAATTATAAAAAATCAACACATACTAATCAGCTTTGGTGGAGACGGCTTCAAAGGAAATGCCATGCCAAAATCCTTGTGAGCAGCAGCTTCCACATGAATAATGTATGAATTTAATATCTAACCCAGGCACTTATGCTGCCTTCACTTCCTAGCCACGTGCTCAGGCCTCGGCGCCGTGGATTATGCTAGTTGGATTATTACAGCACGACGAAGGTCTGCGTTTGGGTTACGTGTCACTCAGCATGCAGACAGATGCTTAACCTGAGCCCCGATGTGAAACGCACATATGCTTGAGTGATCATACGAAGGTGATGCTTAGAGTCAAAGATTGGTCATCAATTAATTTAATAAATGTTCCTTTTTCCCATGTGCTTGCATTTACAATGAATTTATCTTAATATATAGGCTTGTGCCGTCACTGACAGCAGCAATAATTGGATTTTTGTTTTGCATACAGAGGTGAGAATGTGTGGAGCTGAGGACAGGAAGTGATATCACTAACTATTTCTAACATATGATCTTTAGACTTTTCACCTCTGAGAGTGTACACACCATCCATATGCTCTGATGCAAACACAAAGTCTTTATGCTTCCCTTATATATCCAAGACACTCACTTAATTTATTCGGGTGTATATATATATATATATATTATATTATATATATATTATATGTGTGGTGTGTGTGTGCGGTGTGTGTGGCGTGTGTGTGTATATATATATAGATACAATTGTGCCTCACATTATACAGACGCTTGGTAAATATGAGCAACAGAAGGCTATGAAAATTAATCTGTATCATCAATCCTTTAGATATTTTATTTTAAAAATTTACTAAAATCTAACCTTTCATTGGAGGATAAGAATTTAAAATGGGTGGAATTATCATTATGAAATAAATGTTTTTCTTTAATACACATTGGTCACAATTAATCATACCCTTTTATTCAATACTTTTTGCAACCTCTTTTTGCCAAGATAACAGCTCTGAGTTTTCTCCTATAATGCCTGAAGAGTTTAGAGAATATCTGACAGGAGATCAGAGACCATTCATTCATACAGAATCTCTCCAGACCCTTTAGATTCCCAGTTCTATGTTGGTGCTTCTCCTCTTCAGTTCACCATACTCATTTTCTATAGGGTTCAGGTCAAGGGACTGGAATGGCCATGGAAGAATATTCGTTTTGTGCTCAGTGACCCATTTTTTGTTTTGATTTTGATGTTTGTTTTTGGATTATTGTCCTGTTGGAAGATCCAACCATTGTCCATTGTAAGATTTCTAGCATGGACAGTCAATTTTTAATTTTTTATCCATTGGTATTTTATATAATCCATTCTGCCATCTATCTGAACAAGGTATCCAGGACCTCCGGCAGAAAAATAGGCCCACAACATTAAAGATCCAGCAGTATATTTCATTGTACACATGGGGTACTTTTTTTCTGCTTTGCTGCTAAAAAGCAAATTTTTTTAGTTTCATCTGACCATTGAACCCAGTCCCCAGTTTAAAGTTCCAGTCTTGTCTAGCAAATAAATATGATGGAGTTTGTTTTTGGATGAGAGTGTTTTCTTTTCTAGTTTTTTCTTGAAACCCTCCCAAACAACATTGTGTTTTTTTTGTGTGTTTTTTTTATGCTTTCTGACCCCACGACTCAACTATTTTCTGCAATTTTCCAGCTTGGAGAGTCTTTGGCCACTCAAACTCTCCTCCTCACCGTGCATTAGGACGATATAGACACATGTCCTCTCACTGTATTAGAGAAAAATATTTATTTCATAATGTGATTTTCCCCCACTTTCACTTTTTTTTTTTTTTACTTTAAAGGTTCGATTTTTTATTTTTTAATGAAAGATCAAGTAGATAAACAATGTGGATTTATTTTCACAGCCTTCTTTGATCATATTTACCAAGGGTATGAATAATTTTGAGCACAACTGTATATATATATATATGGTTTTTTTTTCTTTACAGTTCTGCCACTTATACTTGTCTGTATATATATATATATATATATATATTATATATATATATATATTTTTTTTATATATATATATATATACACAGTATAATGGCAGCCCTGAGAAAAAAATCTAAGTTGTAAATCAACAACACCAATAAGACAAAAAAACAATAAAATAATAAAATACTTTTTCATTCTTTCTACTTTTACATTTAATTTAAGTGCTGTATTTAGGGCTGGGTATCGAGTTCGATACTTTTTTAGGCACCGACTGAATTGCCTCGATACCATTGAGTATCGAACAACCTCTTGTCGTTCGGTACCAAACTTCGATACCTAAGGGGTTAATCACGTCAATGTAAGTGAGCCAATAAGAATGCAGCACTAGTATGGCGTTATTTTAATGACAAATGTCGAGAACGCATTATTTTGCCTTAAAGCACATTAATATAATGGGTGGGGGGGGGGGGGGGGGGGCGATCACGAATCTCTCCAACTCGCACACGGATTTCATTTGCTTCTCTGGCACAAAACCTTAGAAGCACGCTCTCAGATATACCCTGCTCTCGCCCAGAAAGTGCGCGCACTTAAAACGTGTCTCTCCTCTCACTCAAAGTGTGCGTGCGCGCTCAAGACACTGTGTGTGTCCTGTGCACTCGCAAATCTCTCTGTGCACATGCGCTAGATATTAACACCATCCACCAGATGAGTTCGACTTCAAGCGGCACTGCGCAGATCGATCGGTGTTTGACATCAGAGTACAGCGAGAGCGATTCGAAAGCATACTCTAAGTCTGCTCTCCATAGAACACAAAATAAAAAATTGAAAACCAGAATTTAGGGAAAGTAAAGTGATATTATGGGGCCCTAAATTAAAAGTTAAAATTAAATTAAAAAGAAATTATGAAAAAAACGTTATGTGTTTACATGTATTCTCAAAGCATTTCCTTCCATAATAATGATAAATGAATATTGTGATAAATATTGATATGATACAGAAAGAAATATTGTCATAATATTTCTGGCCATATCACCCAGCCCTAATTTTATCATGAAAAGTGCAGAAAATGTAAATGAAAGAAAGGGTAAAATATATATATTGTTTTAAATAATGTTTGTGAATGAATTGTGAATGTTGCTGCTACCATAGCGGGGACCCGACACATATAACTGAGAGCTGTTATCAGTTGTTTTTGGTTCACTTAGAGCACATGGAGGAGGGTTTGGGCCCTGGCATTGTGGCAGCGGCCGGAGAGCTCTCACAGGAGGACGAGGGCGAGCTGGGCCCACAGGCTTTGGTGTTTGGGGGGCCCGCCATTTTTTAAGTTGATATCTGTGGGCTTGCAGCGAAAGACTGGGAGAGTTTGGTATATGTAGCATGTGCATTTAATATACATGCTACATATAAACAAGTCTTGTTAAGATTCAAAACATAGAATAAATCAAATCAAAATGTTTATTTTAAATGGCATTAATTGAATAAAGTAGCTGTCAGCTGTGATTGGACAGGGCAAAAGTTGGGCTAGTTTTCATTCATTTTGGACGGGTTTTGAGTAAGCTTTGGGCTGGAAATTTTTCTGGGACTTGGCAACCCTGCTCACACATACGGCTTGTAGTGTGACATCCCAACCCCCATAGATGTAAAGCTAATACGTTACACTGGTTGCGTTTTTGTTTTAAAACGGTAATTTTAAAATGCAGCAATCCTCGTCCATACCGGCTTTTACACTGCGTTTCAGAAAAGATCGTTCAAAGTACACAACCGAAAATGCATGTTACGTGACCATTCATGCACACTGTAGCATCATGCTACATAAGACAAGAAATAAGATTTATATTCCGCTTTTACTCGCTTTAAATCACCATTGAGTGTTTGTAATAACTTCCAATTGCGGTCTAATGTGTGTTTTGGCCATATAATGTTGCTGAAATATGTTATTTGTAGCCTTTTACATCAAGCTAATCGCTACACATGCTTAGCATTTCTCATGTGAACACACTGTATTGTTATGAAAATAGGCATAATCTCATGAAAATCACATACAAATCATATACTGTTGTAATCGTGAGTTTATTAGCTTTGCGTCAATGAAATTCGTAATGCTCATCAATAAATCAGTGGAAAATGAATATAAATAATGATTCTGTCTGAGCTATGTGTTTTAAAACGAACACGCACTAGTGTAAATGTAGCCTAAAAGATGTGGAAACCGAAAACTATCTGAACTTTATTAAAACTATTTGCACTGATTTATTGTGTTGGTTACATTTGGTTCCTTTGTGCTTTTTTTGTTCCTTTGTGCAGTGGCTCAAGAGATGTGTCTTTGAGTTTGTATAAACATTAACAAGCTGAAAAATAAAACTAAAGTTTTTTTTGAGATAATGTAATCTTGTTCAAATTGATTTTATAAAATTGGTATTGAAAAAAATATCGTTCAGGAACCGTTATCGAAGTCAAGGTATTGGGCTGGGTGTTGACACAATTTCACAAAAAAAACAAAAAATAAAAAAAGATTCGATTCTCATTCACAAGCTTGCGATTCGGTTTGATTACCAGTTCGATTCGATTTGATTCAATATTGATTATTTTGGATACATATCAGGTACAGTTCATTTCAAATTTTCTCAAGGAAAAAAAAATCAACTAATCAACTAATGAGGTAAAATATACATGAGAGTCAGTTGGTATTACATTACTATAATATTGAAGGTTAAAATTGACTGATTTGGTAAAATTACACTAATAATAAAGTTAAAATTACATAATAATATTTCTACTTCAATTAGTTTTTTTAAATATAAACATAATGGTGGCTTAATGGTCATAAAATGATGGATTTATTCAAACATAATAAACATTGAAGAACAAATGTGAGTAAAGAAAAATTTTAATGAATATGTAATATGGTGCATATATTTAGCAAAATGCCCCTCTCTACAGCTTATTTTTCTAGCTGACTAATTTTTGAGTTTATGGTCACCAAATATGTTTTTCTGAGGTAAATGTGATGTTACGTGACATTATTTACAAGACGTTAAATTGACGTCTTTGCGTGGCTGAAACACTGATTGAGAGATTACATGAGACATGATAAGGATTGTAAATTTGTACTCTTTCTTTTAACTTGCCTTCGAATGTTTTGTCATGTTTATTTTGTGCTGAAACTGGTGTTAATGTGGAGGAGATGATCATTTCACGTGCGCCTCGCGCTGCCACGTCTGTTGAACTGAGGCGCTACAGCGATCTGTCACTTCACATTAAACAACGCCAAAACGGCATTTATTGTTTGAAAACTGCAATACAATGGACAGAATGTGAAATCTGAGACTTTGTTTCATATTAAAAGTACCAACGCACAATGCTTATTGCGATATATTGGATGGGAAGTGCCCTTCAACGTTCCGTCCATTAACTGAAAACAGGCTAGACTAATCGATTCTTGGGATTTAAGAATCTATATCGTATTTTATGGGTATTTTTGTCGGCGCGTGCAGCCCTACTAGTGGTGGAGGTATTGGTATTGGTATCGGTATTGAAAATTTTTGAACGATACCCAGCCCTAGTTAATTACCATTATTATTGCCATATTATTATATCAGAACATATTTTTATAATTATTGATTATAAAATACAATTTCAGTCTTTCCTGCTTAGAACTTTTACATTTCATTTTAAAAATTTATGACCATTATTATTACCGTAATTATTAATAATAAAAAATTAGACATTTATCATTGTCTATTATTATAATATACTTTTAGCTTTCTATTTAGAACATTTACATTTATCTAATTGACAGTTATTGCTGTATTATTCTACAAGGATAATAATTTAATTAATTTAATTAATTGTAAATTACTAGCAATTTGAAGTGAAAATTTTTCTCTACACATTTTTTTTTTTCAGTATGTCTCACTTGGTACCCTAGACAAGATAAAATATGATTAAAAGGGAAAAGTTTAAAAACGACTAGTTATTTTATAAGCATAGATTTTATAAGCATTCAACAAGCATTATTTTACCTACAATAAAGGTTTAATTTTCAAAGAATTATGCATTACCTTCAAAATAAGTTTTTTTTTGGAAGTTACATTTAAAAAACCACGTGCCTCAAAAATCTGATGCTTTTAGTGACATATCCGACAAATCATTGTTCGAAGAACAAGCACACTCTGTTTGGAAATGTGAGGTGGGCCACCCAAATGATCTTCAGATTTTGCATTAGTGATGTAACCTTACACAGTGCCCGGCAGTGCGGTGCTACTGACAGCCTGGGTAATTATGTAAGACCTGCTGCGTGGTTGAGTGAGGGGCTCTGGAGAGCTTTATTTTAGGAGATGATGACGGGAATTTGCATGGCTGCTGAGGCATTGAGCGCAAGCTAAAAAGGGCGGAGAGAAGCTGATGAGGTTCACTGTAGGGATCGTAAGAGCGTTTTCTATTAAATATTCAACAATGAATCGTGAGTGATGGTGAAACCTCCACCCACTTCTCCATCGTCCCTCCCAACCAGATAAAATGGAGCACTATGTGAGCAAAAAGGTGCACGGTTCGCTGCGCTGGATTGGAAGCACCTAAAGCCTACCACACATCATCACAGTTTGTTCTACATTTCCATCAAGTGCTCCAAAACGCAGGTGGATTTCATGTATTGATCAATGGCGCCTGTTGTTTTCAAGAAGATGGTGGTCGCGTCCAACTTCTTGTGTTGTACTGAATGCAGTAAAGAGCTTACTTCTCAAATATTGATGAAGCACACTCTGTTGGAATGCAGATATGCAGTATCAATACCTTCCAGGTGTGTGGTAGATTCAATCCTACTGCAGAATCAAATCACCTTTGGACCCCAAAAGGTAACCTTTGGTAATGCCTGTTAAAAACATATAGCACTATAGCAGAATTTCGTTTTAGGTGAAAATAGCATTTTCGATTATCAATTTGTAGCAATACATGCCTCTAGTTACATTTTTGCAACTGCAAAAAATTAGTATACATACAATTCTAAATGAACACTTAGAGCAGTAAAATGCCAGCATATTTTATTCCTCTTCACACAAATTATGATTACTCGGGCAGATTATCTATTAATAAAGACTTATTTCTGTGCGCTTTCTTGCACAATATTATGCTATACTCTTAAAACACTTTTAGCAGATTCCATAATTTGTAAATTAAAAATTTTTGACATTTGCATAACATAAAATGTCCAATATGTATGGCTTTTCTGATCATTGTAAACTTGCTTGGTAGCTCACCTGATACAGCAATCTGCTCAGGAATGACGATTCAAAAGAGTTAAAAAAAAAACTTGCTGACATGGTTGTTTTAAAAAATGCATTTTTATCTCACATTTCCTTTTGTTAACACTATCGGTTAGGTTTAGAGTACGGTTTAGTGTAGGTGGTACATTATTTTCAAATGCAATGGAGTTACCGGACATTTACCGGACAAGGCAATAAAGCATTGCTGGTTTCAGGTTCATTTGTTTAGAATAAAACTGAATGCACTTTTAGCACTTCTTGCTGGACATTTCATATTGAATGAGTCACGAAACGTGCAAGTAGCCATATCATTTTACAGAAACGTTGCCACAGGAGCCTATGTTGTTGGATTCTGTTGTTTCTTGCTATATCCGACAAGCTGCCATGGTCCATTTGACCTGTGTGTTCTTTAGATTATGAAGAAAAAACATATGTGAATACTCAGGTGTTAAACAAATACCATTCATCTATGAGTGTCTCCCGTGTTTGTGCCCATATTTGGTTTTTTTGTTCCCGTTTGAGTTCCATTTGTTTCAGCTGTGTCCTATTAATCTCCTCGTTTAGTTCGAGGTGTTCCCCATTTAGTTCTTGACAACAAACATTGAGGGTTTTTGAATGAATACTGGGTGACAGCATTACCTTTTAATAAATAAATTGATACTAAATCCAACTAAGGGTTGGAATAAACACATAAAAGGGCTTTTTAACGCTTGAACTAGTTAACCCTGGGTCATTCTTTCCAAAGTCAGGTTTCCGGCCACCCCATTGTCAAGATCGCCGGCCGCTCCGAAGTCAAGCCCGCCGGCCACTGTTCTCTCAAGCCCGCCGGCAGCCCAAAGTCAAGATTGCTGGCCGCTCCGAAAATCAAGCCCGTCGGCCACTGCTTTCTCAAGCCCGTTGGCCACCCAGCAGTCAAGTCCAGAGAAACGGCCGCCAGCTCATGTCCCCGAACTCCTAGATGTGATGCTTCCTCCTGAGTTCTCGGCCCCTATCCTCTCTCCTGAGCCAGCTCCAGTATCTGCTCCAGCCCCTGAGCCCGCTCCAGTGTCGGCTCCAGCCCCTGAGTCCGCTCCAGAAAGGGCCTCCAGTTCCCACGTTCAGCCCTAAGGGGTCTCCTCTTCACTTTAATACACGTTTTCCACCATTTTACATTTTCCCTGCTGAAACGCTGAAATGACTGAGTGTGCTGTTTTTCCGTAACTGTCCAAAGCACGTAAATATGAGGCATGTGATTAGCTGTCTATTGCTAATCATTTAGCCATAACATTCTAACATTGCATCATTTTACACTGTACAAGTTTAGCACTGCAATGACGGGTTAACAATGCAAAAGTGATACTAACCAGAGCAGGGTTTCATAACCCCAGGTAAAAAGCGGTGCTAAGCTCTCTTCTAAATTACAAGTGTAAAACGTACCTTTACTCAGGGTTAAAGGCAGGGGTTAGGACGGTAATAATAAGGTATTAATTGCAGTGTGAAAAATCCCTAATCTCACACAGAAATGTGCCTCATTGCTAGATGCATGTCAAATGAAAATAAATAGTAATATTCAACAACTTAAATCTCATGCATTTCAGCATCATGATGTGAAACGCTGTTTTCATTTATGTCACTGTATCGCTCTGTCACAGTTTCATAAGTGTCCTGGTTCTTTCCACAGCTCTGTAATGTCTTCCCTAAGTGTTCGCACCTCTTACGAAAGCGCACAAAGACAAACTCACAGTCTACGGCTGGATGAAAGATGTTATCATATTCCTACACTACCAGATGGCTACATTACCCCAAACCCGACTTCCTCCAGATACTTCAGTCCTTCAAGTACCCATATGTGGCACAGCATCCCCTAAGGCACTGGGACCCATCTTGAGAGCAGCAGTACAAGTTTGCATGGCAAAGAGGATTCGATGGAGTATTCAAGTGGGACTAGCTATTGTATTCAGGCAATAGTCAAACTACTTCTCCTTCTTCTCTACCGTATCTGTCTTTCCAAGCTAGGGGCATGTTCACTTTCTCTCATTCTGTCCCTCAGTAGGAGGCTGGTTCTTCCTGTACACCACACTGGGTGATGAAGCACTGAAATAGAGCAGGTGATGGTGGCTGACGTCTAAACTTCATTCCCTTGGGCATTGCAATGAGAAATATTAAGAGCCACACTTGTTCATTCACTTTACGTTTGCATCAAACTCTATGTCACATGTCAAAGCAGTGGGACTCCTGCTGATGACCACTCCACAGAAAGACCGCCTGATGGGAACAGTTTGAATGGAATGAGGTAAAATAGCTTGTTTAACATGGGGGTAAAACTGTGGAATTTGAAAGTGAAAAAAATCTAGCACACATTAAGAAGCTTAGCAGAGCTCCACAAATAATCAAATAAATAAGTGAGAATACAATTATGTTAGCTGTGTTTAATACAGTACATAATATTAAATACATAATGTACTGTATATTCCTAATTTAAAATTGATAATAATATATATCACATGAGCAGTAGTGCTATATTTGTGAGTGCTGCACATAAACTGTTGTATGATATTGGAAAAAACTGTGCAAATAAGAGTGTGATATTGCTTTTATACAGCTGTTCAATAAACAATAAGCTAATATTGAGTAACTCATATTTTAGACTCTGCCAAAGCAAAACAGTTCAGAACAAAGCAGCAGTAGGTCCACTGTGCATATTCGAGTAACACACAGCAGTGTTTCGTACCGTAAATGAATCAGCGTTTTTGAGGGAATCAGATGAATTAAAGATTCAGTGACTCACATGTGAAATCAATCACTTCTAGAAGAAACAGCTTTTTTTAAACTAATCAGAATGAATAATTCAGTGACTTGCTTGTAAAATCAGTTACTTGTTTAGGTTGTGAGTGAATTTTCGAAAAATAGACTGAATAACTGAACTCCTCATAAAATCCAGTCACATGTCGCCATTACTGGTATTTTGATGTAACTTGTTGAAACATTCACTGAAAAATGCCACACTAATACAGTCTGGAATATGCCACCACAGACAAGCAGGTCAAATATATTATATGATTTATAATTAAATCCATTTTAAATTAATTGAAGTTATTATGTTGTGTTTGAATGCATAAACATTTTTCCCCCCCAAACTAATAATAACATTTACAATTTCAATTGCCATTTGCCACAACTGTACAGTCCAAACTGCCTGGTCTCGTACTGTGAGAGTCTGTTGATGTCAGAACTGAGTACCTTTGCTACATAACAATGGACTGTCCTCTTTTAAGGTCACGATGAGGGGAAAACCACAATTGACAGAGGAAATACCACTGTGCAAAGAGCATGTCAGTAAAAGACAGACTTCATTAGGACTACAACCCCCCATTCTGTCTCCAGAGCTTATGGCGCAGTTGCTTCAGCAGCTCCCTATTCAACAGAGCCTCAGCCTGCCATCTGAAGACACCGCATTGTGCCAAGCTTCTCGAAATATCTCCTCACCAGGGAAATGACTCTGCCTGTCAACCTGTGAAACCAATGTTCCCCCCAAGCCCAGACACATTCTCGAAATAGTTTCGCTTTCTTCAGAAGAAGAAAAAGAGTGTTTTCTGTGATTTTGCCTGTCATGAAAGTTTAGCCCCGTGGCAGACACAATGGGCACGAGCAATGAACGGTGTGCGGCGACAAAAAGACAATAATTCGGAAAAGACTCTGAAGTCTGGAGTCTCGATCCTCAGCATCCTCAGTGTTTTTTTCTTCTCAAGCGCATCATAAACCTGTGGATTTTACATCCGGATTCAGCACTTTTCCACTTTCTGCCCTTCAAAAATTAGGCCAATTCCTGGTGTTCTCTAGACACCGGATTGATCTTGTTAAGATGATGGGCTAAGAGTGGACACAAGCACTCTTCTGTGTGTTTTTCAAGGGGAAATGGTAGGGGGTGAAGTATGCTCAGAGACATCTTACAAGCTGACACCCAGCCCAGCTGAGGCAGACACCTGCACTTCCTCATCCGTGGGGCTCATCGGCAGTCCGTGATTACGTTGCGTTAGCCTGCTTTGCCGCTGACGTGACCGGGCTGCCAATGGAGCCTGTTGTCCTATCAGGGTATCGGAGCTCATCTGTGGCACACTGGCGCCAAGGACTCTCAATGTGAGATGCGCCATCAGACTCCCACTCCAGTGCACATCTGTCTGTAACAGCCTGTTTGTTTTAGACAGTCTGGAATTAAAGGACATTGAATACAATGATTTTTGCCCTGTTGATTCAGAGCCTGTGAGAGTGTCCTCTAGCTGTGATATAGGTTCTGCATCATTCAAACCCTAATCACGCCACTGATTATTTTCTCCTCCCCCCCTCATCAATTGTCCGTTCCACACCTCTCCTGTTATTTGCTCACAGTGCACGGAGGCCATGAGCAGTCACCTATAAACATCACTTCTTCCCTCACATGTATGGCACGGTCATAATAAAGCGATATGAAGGGATTGATTGGCGCAGCACAGGGAACATAGTTGAGTGAAGAACACAGAATAGAAATTAATTAACCAGAGTCTGCTCGGTCAATAATGACTTCTCAATTTCCCCTCCAATGGTACATATCAAAGGCTGGCGACATGAAATATGGGGATGTGTGCCATTCAGAATTGAATTAAGAATGCCCTTTGGATTCCAGAATTTGAACTGAATTTGAATTAAGGTAGCAAACAGGATTGAGAAATGCTGTTCCAATGTGAATATAAGTAGAATTTAAAATTAACTGAAATTCACATTCATATAACTAATGTTTAATTGGAAAAACAATGGTTTTTCAAAAAAAAAAACATTGAGTTTAGATATTAAAATATAGCCTATATCCAGATAGATAGATAGATAGATAGACAAATGGACAAATAGACAGGTACAACAGATAGACACAATAGAAGGACAGACACACAGACGGACGGACGGACGGACGGACGGACGGACGGACGGACGGACGGACGGACGGACGGACGGACGGACGGACAGACAGACAGACAGACAGACAGACAGACAGACAGATAGATAGATAGATAGATAGATAGATAGATAGACAGACAGACATATGACTGATTACCTTGTCAGTGTTGTGTCGTGTGTCCAGCTGAATTCAATTTGAGTTTTGTTAGACGAATATAAAAAGCTTAGTATACCACGGCAGCGGTCGCGGCAGGCGTCGCGTGACGGCCTCCTTGTGTGAAGCCCGAAGAGTGTAAAGATCATCGACTCTACCGTTCGACTCCACCGATCAGGGACACCGGCAAGGGACATAAGTATTGCTTTTGAATCATTCTCTTTCACTACTTGTTTCCCTTCTTTTTTCAGTTTTTTTATAACCAATTCTTACTATGTGTTTACAGATCCCTACTATCACTACCACTCGCAAACCATGCATCATACACTGTAGGCAGCGCAATCCTAACAACGTGCGCACTTTGCCTATGTCTACTAATACACTACTTTCTTTTTCTATTGGTCTCTGGAATTGCCAGTCTGCTGAAAACAAAGCAGATTTTATTACTTCTATTACAAGTCATTCAAGACTAAACCTCATGGCCCTGACAGAGACGTGGATCAAACCAGAGGACAATGCTACACCTGCAGCAATCTCCAATCATTTTTCTTTTTCCCACTCCCCCCATCTGACTGGAAGAGGTGGAGGTACTGGTCTGCTTATCTCTAATGATTGGAAATTTAATCCTTTAACATCTCTGAGTATCAACAGCTCCTTTGAATCACATTCAGCCACTATTACCCACCCTCTTAAAATCCATTTTATAGTTGTTTATCGACCCCCAGGACCACTAGGTAACTTCGTGGAAGAATTAGATGTGCTGCTCTCAAACTTTCCTGAGGATGGTACTCCCCTAGTTATGCTTGGAGAATTCAACATCCACCTAGATAAACCTCAAACTGCAGAGTTCCAATCTCTGCTTGCCTCTTTTGATCTCAAGAAGGTGTTAACTACGGCTACTCAAAAATCAAGGCAACCAACTGGACCTTATTTACACACGACACTGCTCCACTGATCATGTGCTCGTTACTCCACTGCACACCTCGGATCACTTCCTCCTCACTCTTAACCTCAACATGGTTCCTGACACAACACATACCCCTACACATGTCACTTTTCAACGTAACCTACGCTCACTCTCACCCTCCCGGCTATCTGCTATGGTTTCATCTTTGCTTCCTTCACCTAAACAGTTATCATCTCTTGATGTTAACAGTGCTACTGATACTTTCTGCTACACTCTTACGTCTTGTTTAGACACTGTCTGCCCCTTGTCTTCCAGGCCAGCTCGTACCACCTCTTCTGCCCCTTGGCTATCTGATGTTCTCCGTGAGTATCGTTCTAAGCTCAGAGCTGCAGAAAGAGTATGGCGCAAAAAACAAATTACTGACCTTCATGTATATAGATCACTTCTTTTTAATTCTTGCTAATGCCTCCAACTGCTAAAAGGACTACTATCAAACAAACAAAATTAAAATTCGCTAACGCTGCATATCTTTAAAAACATTTCTCCCTCTTTGTCTTCCTCTCCCATCCTTCATAAACTCTAACAGCTGACGACTTTGCCACATTCTTCATTAATAAAATTACAAACCTCAGTGCACAAATTACTAAAACACAAACTGTCAAACACATCTTACCAGCAAACATACACTCGTTTTCATCCTTCTCTCCACTCTCTGAGGCAGAAGTCTCTAAACTCATCCTTTCCAATCATCCTACTACTTGTCCGCTTGATCCTATTCCATCTCATCTCCTTCAAGCCATTTCTCCTGCAGTTGTACCTGCACTCACTCACATCATTAACACATCCTTCACACTGGTGTTTTTCCCTCAAAATTTAAAAAGCTCGTATAACCCACTTCTTAAGAAACCCACCCTTAACACATCTCTTTTAGAGAACTACAGACCGATTTCCCTTCTACCTTTCATTGCAAAAACACTTGAACGAGTTGTGTTCAACCAAGTCTCAGCCTTTCTCACACAGAACAACCTCCTGGACAGCAACCAGTCTGGTTTCAGAAGTGGACATTCGACCGAGACTGCCTTGCTTTCAGTTGTTGAAGCCCTAAGACTGGCAAGAGCGGATTCCAAATCTTCAATACTTATCTTGCTGGATCTGTCTGCTGCTTTTGATACTGTGAACCACCAGATTCTCCTGTCAACCCTATTGGAAAATGGCATCTCAGGAACCGCATGCCAGTGGTTGAGTCTTACCTCTCAGATAGGTCCTTCAAGATATCCTGGAGAGGAGAGGTGTCCAAGTCGCAACATCTAACAACTGGGGTGCCTCAGGGCTCAGTACTTGAACCACTTCTCTTCTCTGTCTACATGGCATCACTAGGTTCTGTCATTCAGAAACATGGCTTTTCATATCACTGCTATGCTGATGACACTCAACTCTACCTCTCATTCCATCCTGATGATCTGACGATAGCTGCTCCCATCTCAGCATGTCTAACAGACATTTCTTGTTGGATGACGGACCATCACCTTCAACTCAACCTGGCCAAGACAAACCCAACAAACCCATCACTTTATCAAAATTTCACCATCCAGTTAGGCTCATCAACCATAACTCCTTCAAAAACAGCTAGAAACCTTGGAGTAATGATTGATGATCAGCTGACTTTCTCAAACCACATTGCTAAAACTGCCCGGTCCTGCAGATTTGCTTTATACAACATTAGGAAGATCAAGCCCTTTCTTTCAGAACATGCAACACAACTCCTTGTTCAAGCTCTTGTTCTGTCCAGGTGGACTATTGCATGTCTTTTGCAGGTCTTTCAGCCACTTCTAGCAAACCTCTACAATTAATCCAAAATGCCAATGCAAGATTAATCTTTAATGAGCCGAAAATAAAAGTCACACTTGTTAATCAATTTGCCACTGGCTACCAGTAGGCTGCTCGCATAAACAAGGCATTAATGTTGCTACAAAACCACCCACGGGCTCGCACACATTTAAGTACATTCATTTACTTCAGAGTTATGGCCCTCTAGAAAGTGGCGTTCGACAAGTGAACGGTTGTATGATGTGCACGTCTAAAAGGGCACAAAATCACTTTCACAGACTGTTTCATTAACTGTTCCCTCCTGGTGGAAAGACCTACCCAAATCAATCCGAGCAGCTGAGTTTTAACCATCTTCAAGAAACGACTAAACCCATCTGTTCCACCTTTATTTGACCCTATAACTCTAACACTTTCTATTCTATTATAAATCTACTTTATCTATATTTATCTTTTTTATTTTTTATTCTTTATTTAAAAAAACAACAAAAAGCAAACACTAGCTTTCTATTTTTTCTATTCAATCTACTTGTTTTTCTCTGTGTGTGTGTATGTGTGTGTATATATATATATATTATATATAATATATATATATATATATATTACAGTATATATATAAACTTTGCTACGTGTACTGCGTTAGGCTAGCCGAGACTTGTCATTTACACTTATATATTGTTGCTCTTTTGTTAAGTTTTGGCTGCTTTTATTGTCCTCATTTGTAAGTCGCATTGGATAAAAGCGTCTGCTAAATGACTAAATGTAAATGTAATATTCCAATTCAGTTCCAAATTCAAATTTCAATTCAAATTTAAATACCACAGTTTCAGTTTAACTGTTTGTCCAATTCAATTTAAATTCGCACCTTATTGAAAGTGACCCAATTAATTTCTGAATTTGCTTGTACCAATCATGGTACCTTCCCTCCAATATTCTTATGAGTTTAATTTTCACAAAGGGGTTTCAGATGGAATCAGAAGCCAGGCTATCTGAACAAAGGACTTTTTACTACGATATTCAAGCTTCAAAGCGGCAGTGGACTTGGAGCTGCTTTTTTAATTTGCCCAGACCTTAGGGGGCAGGTGCTCACAAGTTCACAGAGAAGATGTAAATATTTAAAATCCCATCACCCTTCCTCTGGAGCAGGACATGGCCTGGGTCAGAGGTGTGTCTATGCCCGGCACATGAGCGCCGTGAGGTCTGAGTGGGTTGCGTTTCGCTTTACCCCTCCAGAGATGCTTGTATATAAAGAGGAAGTGATTAAAAGATTATTAGATTAACTGCACAAGAGTCGACCCTGTACATCAAATTAAGAAAGCTTAATGTATTTCAGCTAGTGTCTACACTGTGTGAAATTGGCATTTGGGTCTGCCAGAATATATATTTATTTATTTATTTATTTTTTACCAAGGTTTAAAGGATACTTTTTATGATGGTTTGCTGGTTACAACCACATGACAATGAAATAAGTTTAAAAACCACATATATTTAATATTAATGATATATTCATAGATAATATATTCAATAATTTTCTGAAAAAAATAATATAAAAGTTTTAAAAAATCATATGAACAGTAAGAATTTGGCATGAGTATTTTACACTACATAAAAAAGATTTTCACACTATATTTTCACAAAATATATTTTTTTATTTTATTTTGGAATTTTATTTTGTTATTGAACCATCAACCACTGAAAAACTCATTCTGAACATTGGTGGTGCGCATTGGCCCTGAACATAACCAAACATCTTGTCATTAAAATGAAACCGCCATCCAGGGGCCCTTGAACTTGACCCTTAGCAGCACCAACACTTTTCCCATTGAGCGTGCCGTCTGAGGTGTTAGCGGGTAAAGTGTAGTCTCTGCAGAGGGTGTGTGATAAGATGAGAAGCTTTGGCAAAGTCCAAGAGAGCTGAAGAGGTCAGGCTTTATTCTGACATGCACTATATCAAACCACTGACCGTTGAGGCCAAAGAGAGCTGCCAAGTGCGGTGTGTACAGACGAGATAAATGTTTTATAGAAATACTACATTGTGTCCTGTTTACTTTTAATCTGTTTTCTCTTATTTTTCCTTACCGCAAGTGTAGACAAAGAGACATGGTCGCATAGACGTGGTAATTAATTAAGCAAAAACCAGGAAGCGTCTCCCTGAGTGCCCATAACGAATGATGCAATCGATGGCCTCAGGCTCTGCTGATACACACTGAGAAACTGGAATCGCAGAGCTAATTGTTTTTGAATCAGCAACATGAGGGAATGCAGAAGACGAGCTAATGGCTTCTGCTTACAACACAGACTGCATTATTCAGTCCAACCTGCTGGCTACTCGTCCCTGAAGTCCGGCTGAAGGAAGGAGAGAACAGGGCTGGTGGAGAGCCCAAAGGAGCTGAGAAACTGGCTTGAGCATCTGCACTACCCTCAAATCGCACTGGCACACAGTCACTCTGATTAATGGGACGTGGAGGGAGGGGTGCGTTTGTATGGAGGGAAATTCATACAGAGCAGTCAATTGCAAAAATAAATACTTCACTCCGGCAGAGTAATGGGAAGGTGCAGATTACTATAAAATAATGGAGAGTCTCAGGAAGTTCTTTTCAACTAGTTTTATCTGCTGTAGCGGGAGATGAAGGCACTATACAGAAAGGCTAATTAAATACGGCTTAAAGGGTAGCACCACTGACATAATCATATCTGGGACATTTGTATTGTGATCTTTAAACGAGAAGCTAAAGTAAATGTCAACAGCTTTCTTGCAAGTTTTCAACTTGGGTTTGTTGGCTCCGGTTTTAATCTTTCAAGTAAAGTGTGGGTTACTTTCAATTATTTTCTTATTCATTTTTAATTGTGTTTATTACTGCTAAAGGTCAGGCTGGCTGTTTGTGGGCAAAGGAAGTCTTGCTGGTAAATCAGTGGGTCTCTTTAAAAATGCACAGGATCCACTGCAGGAAGCCATGACCTGCCACTGCTAACCTATCAAACAACAAATATCAGGTTAACACAGCCAATCAAATCGCTGCTCTCCCACTGGCAAGCTGGGGGGATGTTTGTTGGGATATAATGGATCTGAAGCAGTTTAGTTGTAAAGTGAAGAAATAAATGCGAACAGACATTCACATGAATGTAAATTAATAGGCTGCGATACATGCATAAAGCAAAGTTAAAAAGTAATATTAAATTTGGTGGCATTTACTTTAAAGAAATACAGAAAAGGTTTATTATTAAAGGTTTTAAATGCTACAACAATTTTCCTTAAATTGATCCCAAAGAGCATTTCTTTTTATCTTTACAAGGGCAATTTTTAAATTTATTAAATAGATGCATCACCTTTAATGTCAAATTCTTACATTTAAGGAATAAAATCAATTAGAATAATAACACTATATTGCTGTGACCAATCACAGCATTGATCATGAAATCAATACCAACAAAAACTGTCTTTGCACCGCAGAAGTGCATTAGCTGAAGTGGCATTTAGGTGTATTCACATAAGACTGTTTAATGCAGCTCAGAGGTGGCAACAGTCCAATTTTAGTTGCATAATCCTTTTTAAAGCTTTAAAAATAAAAAAGGGAAATGTGAAATGATTAGAAGATTAAATGATACTTTAAGAATGAAACCACCAGTAGGTGGCAGCAAGTCATTTTCTTAATGAGTCATTCAATGATTGTTCAAAACGTCTGATTTATTCAGGAACTAAGCAAGAGGCTGCTTTTATGAGTGAGTCATTGAATCAGTCATTACACTGATTCATTTTAAAAACGTGGATTCATTCAGTAATGAATCACTGCTGTGTGATGCTCGGAGACACACAGGTTCTGTTGTGGCTTTGTTTAAAACTATTTTCATTGGGAAAATAGAGTAAAACTAGATCATAGCGACAATGTTATGTCTAAAATGTTAGTATTAACTTCTTGTTAATGAACTGTAATATTTAAAAATCAATATCTAATTTGCAATCTGTGATATTGGGAAACACTAGGGCTCATGTCATAAAGTATATTATAAATTTAAACTCATACAGGTGCATTATTTTTTCATTTTGGTTGCATTTCTGCCCCAAGCCCCTGTGAATTTATAAAGGCCTATTTATGAACCTTCGTGGAAACAGCTCATAGTTTAAGATCATTTAATATTTTGTATCTACTGCATGAATAATAATCATAGAGAGGACATGATGACTGGCCCAGTGATCGGATGATCGCTATGAAACCTGTCTCACATCTTGCCGATCACAGTTGCGGGTAAACATGTCATTTCGCAAGAGAATTATTCTGATTTTAATTGCATTCAGTGTAAACGGCAACTGATAATGTATTTATGTCGTACCAGATGAGGCTTGAACTGCCTGAGTGAGTGTGTGTAAGAGAGACAGCACACACAAAGTAACTAACTAATTTATTAGATGCATACTGCGGTAGGAAAAAAATAGATATTTACAAAATATGAATTAGGTAAGCAACATTATACGGCCATGATGTTTCCCTGAATATCAATATCAACGTGATTGCAATGTGACACTGATTTTATACAATATTATTTCAATAAACAAGAAGTTAAAATTAAGTCACTTTCGTTTTAGACACAATATTGACTGATTTTGCTCAATTTCACTGATGAATATAGTTCCAGTCAAAGCCACAGCAGAGCTGTTTTGTGTCTGTGCAGCACACAGCGGTGTTTCGTTACTGAATGAATACACTTTTTGAAAGAATCGAGTAAGTCAATGATTCAGTGGCCCATTCATAAGGACAGTCACTTGCCTCGTTTCTGAATGAATCAGCCGTTTGAATGAATCGGTTGAATGAATGAATAAATGACTCACTCATAAAACAGACATTTGCCGCCACCTACTGGTGGTTTAGTTATTTAAAAGTATCATTGCATTTTTTTTCAACATTTATTTGTATGTTTAAAAAAATATGTAAAACAATCTTATCAAATTAGTTATGCATTTGAAATTTTGCGGTGTAAATGCATTTATAACACCTCAGCATCATCAAACTGTCTGTGTAAATACATCTAATGCCACTTCAGATGCAGCTTCTGTGTTTCCTCCGCAGTGGAAAGATGGAGTTTGTTGATACTAATTTCATTTGAATGGTAAAAACTCTACAGTTTCTTATTATTCTAACTGAATTAATTGAAACAAAAGTAAGAATTTTATGTGAAAGATGACACATTTAATAAGTTTAGGGGAAAAAATGACCATTTACAATCATAGTGGGAAATGACATCTGTTTTGTTACAAACAGCAATTCATTTTAAGTGAACTATTTCTTCCTCTTTCCAGTCACAGTGCACTTTATTTTGAGAGTTGTTTAAGTGAGAGAAAATCTGTAACTTAGTCCAGATTGGGGGAATTGTAATGTTTAATAATTTCTTTTATTATGTAAATAATTTTTGCATTGAAATTTTCATAGATTTTTGTTTGTATATGCTGTCAATTATAATTCTTAGAAAGAAAATCGGAATCGGCAAAAATCGGTATCGGCAGATCACACAAACCAAAAATTGGAAATCGGAATCGGCCAAGAAGATTGCAATCGGTGTATCTATAATAATCACACATTTTATTCATGGTTTAAGGGTTATTCAAGGGTCTATCTCGTCTTGATTTTTCCTACCATTTAGGAGATAGTGATATGAATGTAATGGACTGCCCTGACAACTGCATGAATCTGGAGCAGCTCAGTGGATATCAGACATGTGATCTTATGATTTATTTAATCTAAAGAAACTTTCAGCAAGAACCACTTTCAATGACTGAGCTTCAAAAGAGAGCAAAAGACAAAATCATACATTTTGTGTTTATTTTCTCCAGACAAACCCATGGGACTATTACACAATAGGGGTCGACCGATTATCGGCCTGGCAGATTATCGACGCCGATATTAAGCATTTTTATGATTATCGGTATCAGTCATACCGATTCGCCGATAAAATAAGTTAATTTTGAAAAGCGCTATTTGGCTCTGATGTAGCCTGTCAGAACACACCACTCTGTGGCCTAAAGCAATCTCCGCCCATCGTCCATCTGATTTGTTGGGAGTCACAAGTCCAACCAATCAATGCGGAATTCACTCTCACTCCGAAAGCGCTTGCTTACTGCAGCTGCTTCAGTGATCACGTATCAGTTGTCTCTCAAAGGTAAGGCAGCAGCAGACATTGCTTAATTTGCAATAAATCACAATCCACTAACGTTACACTGAAGTTGCAAAACGCCTCAATATTATCTATGATTTCCACGATGCAGAAAATGTGGATGGAATCGTGGAATCCAGTCATATAAATGGAATTTACTGTATGAAGCGGAATGTCACAGAATTTGTCAAAGTTTGGATGAATGAATCAAAAGTAGGTCAGTACACTTAAATAGAGTCGCGATATGGACAAGTATCTGTAAATATTAAGCCACAAAAATACTATTTAAATATTAATCCTCCATGTTCTGCGTGTCTGTGTATGTACGGCACCGATCGTGGTTTTGGTTTTTACACACACAGTGTGCGTGCTCGCGGTGATCAGCTCTCTCTCGACATGAGGACATAAATACATGAACAACATCTCCAGAACTGCTCTGACTCCCTCTGACAGTCATTTCATGATCATTTGACAGTATCATTTGAGTACAACTGCAGTGTTTCCCACAGACTTGCACTCGTTTGCGGCGGCATATAAGGCAAATCATTCTCTGGTGAGCAGGGAGGCGCTGTGGGAGTGGTTAGAGATCAAGGTTCCCCAGTACCGCTGTACAACAAGCTGCCGCCCGCTCACAAATAAATCAAGGTATGGGAAACACTTTTACATAGGCTACAGAAACTTAAAAGTTCCTCATGGCAATGTATATGTAATGTCAAAATATAGTTCGGGTTAGCTTAAAGAAATTATCAGAAATATATTACTGTGGTGCAGTATGATATACATAATACTACTACTTCAATTATTACAACTTTTGTTTAAAATAATAATCACACAATACGCTATTTCTTCCATGTTTTAATTTAAATAGTAAACCCTTTTTTTGCCAAAAAATAAAAAGTTTACTCATTTGATTAAAATATAAATTACACTGATTTATCCCTTCATTTGCACTGTACTGTAAATTAAAACAAACTGAAATTTCTAGTGTGACATAGGCCAAGACATTTCAATAGGCTATTGAACTAAGTGTGCCTGTAAAAGGCTATTAGAGTTATAGTTTCATGAAAATAGTTGCAGTCTTCTAAACAACTTCTACAATATAGCTATGAAGACAATTAAATTATTTACACTTATTATATAAGTTTTTTTTTAAAAGTTAATCCATTGATGTGCATTAGATGATGAATTGAATAGTCACCTCTACTATTGTAGGTTATGTTTTAGCCATCAGAAAAAGAATTAATGAGGAATGAGAGGTTATGCTATTACACATACATTTCTAACATTTAAATTATTGAAGCCAAATACTTACACTTCCCCAAGCTGTTTAGCTGTAGTACAATATTCATAGGCTTAATCATGAAGCATACAGTGACCCCACTTTTAACTCTCTCTTTATATTACCCTTATTGCAGATGGATGCACAGAGGAAGAAGTGTAGTGTGGGAGTACTACACAACCAACACCAGGGAAGGCAGTTTTTGTCAGAGCCCTTGTTATTCTTAATTTTGACAATTTTCATTTTTACACCAGGACATATATATCGGTTCAAAAACGGTTATCAGCTACTTGAGCGGTAATATCGGATTGATCGGCTCCTGGAAAAAAATCGGTCTACCCTATTACCACCGGATTGCATCTGGGACAATAAACATTGGTACTGATTTCTTCTAGCGCCCCTGGCCAATGCGATGCAGCTAGGCAGAGTGCCATCATGAAATACCCACTTAGAATGGAGTATTACGCTCTTTTAAGGAATTCTAAAACCACTTTTCCAATTTTGTTAAACATTACCACCACCCAAACCATCAAGAAAACAGATCCCTTTTAAGTCCAGGCTCTCCCGCAAGCTTATTTACCCTGTATGAGTACCTCAACACACTTAAAGTAATGATATGAAGTTGATAGTAAACGGTCCCAATGGTGTACAACCTACTCATACGAGGAATAGTTGTAGGGTGAGATAGTTTATCTCTACAGATAGACCCTAATAATTTTGGTAGACTTGGGCCAATTAACAGAGGATTAATGTGAAAACGGGATCTGAAGATCAGACAGTGAAAAAACAGTAAGAAGGATTCAGAGGCATGCACGGTGCAGATGTCAAAACGCCGCTATAGCACAGAACATGCGCCTGGTCAAAGCAATCCTGCGCCACAATATGTTGTTTCCAGATATGTGAAACTTGATGTTTTAACGGTCACACCCGGTTGTAAAAATATGTGTACATACTGAACATCCACCCAACAATTCGTGGAGCGTAATCAGATTTAACACCTAGACCTATTAGAATTATAATAAGCTCCTGTCCGCCCGAGGACACGGGATGTTATCCCAAAGCCTTCGGTCACTAATACAAGGCTGAAATGGCATCCAGAGGGCAAGCCCTACCTGGGCGATATGGCTCTTCAGGGGTGCATGACAATAGATCGCAGCATGTCTTTAGGCAAGATTATAACAGGAGAAGAGCGCCACTGTTGGACCAGTCGAACTGCCTCGCGGTTAATAATGTGTATGAGTTTATCACTGATGGTATTCGCCATAATGTGGACTTTGAAGGTACACCTAGTAATTGGAGTGTCTTCGCTTACAACGACCCAGTACTGGGAAGAGGGCGCCAGTACTTCAAGGCATCCCGGTCGCCGCACTGCGAACCAGACCATGGCAAGGGAACGGGATGAGCAGCCCATGGTTCCCTAATGGAGGTATCTTGTGCATTTTCATGCGTCTGGCCAAGGACCATTTGTCGGACCCTGTAGGGCATGTTCACTTGCCGTGCAGACTGCTCGACACAGGTTGTGTGAATTAAACATTAAGAAACGGGACTGCACGACTAAATTTCACATGGGCAATCGACCTATCTGTTTATAGTTTATAACTGCATTAAGAGCGCTCTCTGGAAATCCTCACTCCCACATGAGATTAAAAAGCCCGGAAACTTCTGATTTACATTTGGCAGCAGGACTGTCTTTGTGCGTTCCGGGGAGTTGTTTCAAAGCATGAAAACGACTATAAATGTGTCCGTGACATGAGCCCCGACAAATGCACCATGTCCATGGAGGCCGGGCTGTGCCCTAGGACTGAGAAAAGCATTGAACTTGTGCTACACTGGTAGAATTCCATCAAAAGGTTGTAAACCTAATAAAGGCAAAAGGGTACATTTTGTTAATCATAGCTATAGTCGAGCACCCAGGACTGTAGGGGTGTGCCTTCGTATGGGTCAAATACGATATTATCATAAGTGTGTGTGTCTCGGCGAAACGACGTGCTATTATTCCTGCACTTCTTGACCGCGAATCGACGGAAAGAATTGCTGGTGAATTCGTGGATTCGATTCTTAATCAACAGCTTGTAGGCAACTTATTAGCGCTATAATAAGGCAACAGAGACCGGGACAGGGAGGGAGTTGCGTGTAATCTGCGACATGCGCTGGTGAAAGCACAACATGAAGAGTTCACCGAGAAGAGAATACACATGTTACAAAACTGTAGCTTACGACAGATCTATTGTCTGTTGTTCTTTGCCAATCATGTCTTGTTTGGATGTTGTTTTCCTTGCTTTGAATGACTTGATTTAGAAAGAACAAAATAAAAGATAAAAAAGAACAGACAAATGAAAACAAATGAGAGCTTTAATATTTGTTGGTTCTTCAAATCAACAATGCAGGTATACGGAGAGCAAATCAAGACAACCTCTGCAATCCAGTGTTGAGAGCCATTATTATGAAAGCTATTATTAGCGTTTTATTATTATTTAGTTTGTTAACTAAAATAAAGCTGAAAAAATAAAATATAAAAATTTGATGAAAAACTTGGTAACTACTGTAACTGAAATAAAAAAGTACTAAAATTACTAAAACTAAAACAGAAATGAAAATAAATTAAAACTAAATAGAAATATGTTATAAAACCAATATAAAAACTAACAAAAAGAATGTAAAAAGTTGCAAAAACGACACAGAAAATTGCTATTATTATTATTACTAAAATTAAAATATAAACTGAAAATATAAAAACTAAGAAAAGGTGCCTAATAACACTGTAACAATCAATTTATGCATTTGACATTTATGCATGTTTATTTGGAATAACGTACAGTGCATTTAAGGTACACATTTGATCAGTTTTTGCTTTCCCTGGGAATCGAACCCATGACCTTGGTGTTACTAGTGCCATTATGTTGTTTGCATCCAATTTCACTTCTGTAATGTGATTACAGAGTGAAACAGGATACAACTAGAAAAAAAAACATAGGGCAGTAACATTGTTTTAAAGCGATTTTTTGAAGCACAATTATAAAGACTTTCACAATAACACAAGGAGAATATAATGAGGTAAACAGAATCCATTTTGATTTCATGTTGACTACAAGAGGGTCGCCTTCACTGACTCTTCCCATCAGATCTCATCTTCATCAACTATGTCAACACTACAAGAGTGACAGCTGCTGTGAACACAATCACGGCTGCTCAAACCGCATGGACTGACACAGCTGTGTAATCATGCTGTTGGTGTACTAGAACTGGCACATTTGATCTAAAACGGTCGAAACCTAATTTTAGGCAGTGTAATATGAGACCCTTTTGTGTTCTCTCCAGTCACACTGCTTTCCTGAGCACTTTTCCTGTGGGACAGCAGTGGAATAGTGATACCTTCAACAGCATTAAGCTCTGCTCCTGCAATTCATCCAAATTCTTTTTGACAGTTGGTGTTTTCTTGGCATAGCGCTTTTGTGTTTTCTTGAGATTTAGGTGTAAATATGGGGCAGATGACTGAGAGAGTCACATGCCTTCTGGTAGTCACATTTTCTCATTAAGACAGACAGCTATTAATATTAAAACGGATCTATTAAATAAACCTTAGGAAAACAAAGGGGCATTGCACAATTATAACTGAGGTACTTTAGTTTTAAAGAGAAATAATTAAATACATCTGTAGCTAATCAACTCATGGGGAAATATGAATAATTAACCATAACTAGTTATAATTAACTATTCATATTTTAGATCCACTGTAGATATTTAGCTAACCACTCAGGATCAACTGTCTTGTCAATTCCAAGAACGTTAATTTCCTGGTTAAAGGAAATAAACTTCTTACTGTACAATTCTATAAGTTTGTAACGTAAATCTGCATGATTATTGACTCCGGTTATGAGTAAACAATGAACACGTCAAGTGTGATACAAGTAAGGTTTTATTAACTACATAAACACTTAAACTAGTCTAACATACTACATAAACACATTAAGCCGGTCTAACATACACATACACAC
Source organism: Sinocyclocheilus anophthalmus (assembly GCA_018155175.1). Classification (NCBI taxonomy): domain Eukaryota; kingdom Metazoa; phylum Chordata; class Actinopteri; order Cypriniformes; family Cyprinidae; genus Sinocyclocheilus; species Sinocyclocheilus anophthalmus. The sequence continues at coordinate 795,094 of JADLZN010004504.1, forward strand.
ACACACACATACATTTGGTATAGGAAAGGGTTAAAGTTTAGCACTAAAGAAAGGGACATAAGGAATGACATTTATGGAACAATTTTGCATATTCAGCCGATCTAAGCCTTAGGGAAAACGTCAGATTCTTAGTTCAATCACACCTTTGTAAAAAGGTGTAACTGTTACTTAATGCATCAATTAAATCGACTCAGTTTGATACTTGCGTATGTCTGAAAANTTCGCTCATAAGAAGGCGAATTCATAGATACTAAACACGGTATATGTAAGTTTATATGAATGAGTGGTTTATCGTAAGCTTGAATAAAAATAGTCTATAATACAACTGATTAATACAAAACAGCAATAATATAAACAATGGCCTGAAGAAAATGGGTGTTCATTCAAAGAAGGGTTTCCTATGAATTAATCAGTAGAAAAGTCAATTTCTCCTGTGCATTTGTGCCCCTTTGTTTCTGGAGAATGCAGCTAAGTAGTCGGCTCGCATTCCAAAAGGTTGTAAATGTATCGGGTTACCATGAACCCAGGGTCTTGTTCTGGCGTCCTGGGGTGTTACAAAGTATTTGAGAAATCTAGCTAACAAAATATATATTGTGTGTTGGAGTGGTCCAGACGCTACACATCATTATTTTTCTTTTAAGTATCAACTTTAAAAAAGACAAAAACAAACAAATGTGACCCTGGACCACAAAAAAAAAAGTCTTAAGTCGCTGGGGTATATTTGTAGCAAAAACCAAAAATACATTGTATGGGTCAAAAGTATAGATTTTTCTTTTATGCCAAAAACATTAGGATATTAAGAAAAGATCATGCTCCATGAAGATATTTAGTAAATGTCCTACCATAAATATATCAAAACTTATTTTTGATTAGTAATATGCATTGTTAAGGACTTCATTTGGACAACTTTAACAGCGACTGTCTCAGTTTTTTTTTTTTTTTCAATATTATTTTTTTGCGCCCTCAGATTTTCAAATAGTTGTATCTCGGCCAAATATTGGCCTATCCTAACAAACCATACATCAATGGGAAGCTTATTTATTCAGCTTTCAGATAATGTATAAATCTAAAAAATTTACCCTTATGACTGGTTTTGTGGTTCCTGGGTCACACATAAGGATAGCATAACTGAATAGACTTTAGAGTTTAGAAAAATTTGAAAAATAATATTATAGTTACTATTACACTTTTTATATTATATTTTCTCTTTTCATTCGAATTTTAGCTACAGTTTTTATATTTGGTAGGTTTTTTGTTTTTTTTTTTTTTTTTTTTCTAGTCATTTCTGTGTTTTTTGTTTATTTTTATTATATTTTAATATTATATATGCTGCCAGCAGAGTGATACAAACAGTGCAAAGGTTGGAGTTCTGTTATCACTAGGAATATCACATGCTTGGAAAAGGCTCTCAGCCAATCAGATTAGAGGACCAGAAAGAACTGTTGTATAAAATATAATATGGCTTTTAGTTTCGTTTTAAGTTAACTATAATAACCCTGGACACTGGAGATCTTCATTTATTCTCATTGTGCTCTAGAAGAAACAACTGAGATATTAAAGAGAGCTCATTTGTGGACCTGCTAATTCCTATTAGAAAAAAGTACAGATACACTCCATTATATAAAACTATTGATACAGAAAATGACATGGCAGGATGTAAGCTTACTTTACTGAATATTTTTATTATATAAAAGTTTACCAATCATTCTGTCTTTTGAATTTACCTGATAGCCAAACAAATGAAACTTCCAGAACACTTCCACAAACCAAATAAAACTGTTCACACAATTGCATGACAATTCAATAAAACATTGTTTTTGAGACTCTGTTTTTTCCCATTGTTACCCAAGATGCACTTCACTGAGTCGTGACGGGCCCGTTCTGCCCTGGCAAATAAGATTTCATATGCACTGTGGTAAATATGTCATTCCAGGCAAAACATTTGCCCGTGACGGTTAAGGATGATAAAATTCCACATGCTATCGACTGAAGTGCAAATGTGCAGCATTTAAACGTATATCATTAGCCCAGGCTACACAGCAGAGAGGTGAGCTAAATTGTCCAGTAAATAGTCTCCAAACATAGTCTACACAAGTCAATATATCATAGCCTTGCATGTTTTTATCCAAAATGAGATATCATGTAATGTTTCCATTTCTCCATATACTGCTCAATGAACACTGTTTATTTGAAACTTTCTTGGGCTATAAAGCATCGACGCAATATATGCACAGAATATTAAAGTAGAAATGCAGTAGTTTGCATAGCTAAGAACTTCATTCACCATTTATGGCTTTGAACCTCATTGAGAAGCAGAATAAATCTTCTCAGGCTCCAATAACTAGCGAAAGAAAAGAATGGCAATGAAATTAAGAGAAAATAGTGCCATTCGAGGTCTTACAGTGTGAATCTCGTCTGGTAATAACCCATCACGGCATTTCCTACCCTGATTCTCTCAGGGGGAAAAGGAGGAAAGCATGCAGGAATTAGCCTCGGATGCTACGCCGTGAAAATCCAGCATGATAATTGTGAACGTGTGTGTGTTTTTCATTCAGATACAGCTGAGAGGTGGGCGGTGTGTGTGTGTGTTCAGGGTGTGGAGTGGACTCTTCCATTATAATACAATTTTTTATTTTCTCACTCACACTCCTCCTCTGAATAGGAGTGTATGTTACAGATATTAGTGAGCTGTGTCAGACATTTAACTGGCTTTTATTGATCTTCCGTTTCGATTCAGCAAAAGCACTTTTTTAATGGATTGTAATGGATCTGCACTTTGAAGTCCATCCCTTCACTTGCTTTCCTCTCGTTCTCTGAGATGTTTTTTGCATGAGTTTAAAGAATCTTTTTGATTGCAATCAAGACGTTTGCCTTGCCTGTTTTCCCAAGAGTCCATTCCTTCAATCTCCTCCACAGTGAGTCTAATGGGTAGTCGTGGAAGAGAAAGAATGATCTAGAATTAGTCTGTTGAGTGTGTGGGCTAAAAGTAATTAGCAATTGCAAGTATCTTGTGGTCATCACTGCTGTGTCGCTCTGCATCAGTGTATAGACTATGTATATTTAGCAGACACAATCTGCCTTGGCAGTTCTTTAGATGTGAATTCTCTAACTTATTAGTATTTATAATTATTCTTATGCCATTGTTGATGTTTGACTAGGTATTAAAATATGTAGAGTTTCTGAAGCATAAGCCCGTCTGCAGTAGTATGTACAACATCAGTTTATGAATCATCTGTCCTCTTTATAAAAAATTGCTTGTGTCATGTAAGATCCTATCCTCATCTTTAATGTCTAATTGAATAATTCTTTTAGCTAATCAACTGGGCTATTTTTAAGCAGTTAGCACTGTTAGTTTGCCAACTGAACACTGAAACTGTAAAATGCAAGTGTTTAATTTTCCTATTTAGCTTCTGTAATAATATGATATGTAATTTAAAAGACATTAATTAACATATTTTCATAATTAGAGCTTCATACACGGCACAATGATTTTCTATCATTTGTAATCAGACACTGAATAGATTACCAATAAAAAGCTGACTTAGCCAATGAAATGGGTCCAAGGGGGATTGGATATTGAGATCAGAAGGACACCATTATATATTTTTATACATCACAACTGTTCAAAAAGTTTGAGGTTTAGAAAGATAGGAATTAATAATTTTATTGAGCAAGAATGCATTAAACTGATCAAAAGTGACACTAAAGACTTTTACATTGCTTAAAAATGACTTCCATAGTGTTTTTATTTTTTTATTTATTTATAATATGGAAGCCAATAGGGACCAGCAAATGTGGCGTTACCAACATTCTTCATTATATCTTCTTTTTATGTTCCACAGAAAAAGAAACTCATACAGGTTTAGAACTGCGAGTAAATAATGACACAATATTCATTTTTGGGAGAACTCTCCCTTTAAAAAGCTCAGTTCTGACATCTTCAAACCTGCTGTAGGATGTGACATGTTGAGAACAAATTTAGGGAAGCTTTTGACCTTCAAAGTCAAATCATGCATCAGATGGTGGCCCTGGCACTGTGTATCGCTGGCATTCAGAGGTGAATGATGACACCAGTACCCGCAGCATGAATGAGGCCAGTGCATTCCAATGACCACAGGTCGCTATTTCCCCAGCAGACATGAGTCAACACATAGTCATATGCCCGAACCCATCTGGGGCCCTTTTCACAAACACCTCCAGCACTGTAACAGGCTCAGGCTCAAAGATCTACTGACACAGTAGCACAGTAGCCACGGGGAGTGAAAATGGATCTGTTTGCTGCAAGACAACGTGGTGTGTAACTGTTGCAATAGCATCTCTGCTACAGTATCTGAAACAGCACACAAATTAGGGTAAGAAGACAGAAAAAAAAAAAAAACAACTCAAGTAAAACTTAATATATACTATTACTTATAGTATTATATATATATATATAGTGGGTACGGAGAGTATTCAGACCCCTTAAATTTTTCACTCTTTGTTATATTGCAGCCAATTGCTAAAATCATTTAAGTAAATTTTTTTCCCTCATTAATGTACACACACCACCCCATATTGACAGAAAAAAACAGAATTGTTGACTTTTGCAGCTTTATTACAAAAGAAAAACTAAATATACAGGTCCTAAGTATTCAGACCCTTTGCTTGTGACACTCATATATTTAACTCAGGTGCTTTCCATTCTTCCGATCTCCTTGAGATGGTTCTACACCTTCATGTGAGTCCAGCTGTGTTTGATTATACTAATTTGACTTGATTAGGAAAGCCACACAACTGTCTATATAAGACCTTACAGCTCACAGTGCATGTCAGACAAATGAGAATCATGAGGTCAAAGGAACTGCCTGAAGAGATCGGAGGAAATAATTGTGCAAGGCACAGATCTGGCCAAGGTTACAAAAAAATTTCTGCGGCACTTAAGGTTCCCAAGAGCACAGTAGCCTCCATTCCTTAAATGGAAGACGTATGGGACGACCAGAACCCTTCCTAGAGATGGCCGTCCGGCCAAACTGAGCTATCAAGGGAGAAGAGCCTTGGTGAGAGAGGTAAAGAAGAACCCAAAGATCACTGTGGCTGAGATCCAGAGATGCAGTCGGGAGATGGGAGAAAGTTCTAGAAAGTCAACCATCACTGCAGCCCTCCACAGTCGGGGCTTTATGGCAGAGCGGCCCAACGGAAGCCTCTCCTCAGTGCAAAACACACGAAAGCCCGCATGGAGTTTGCTAAAAAAAAAAACACCTGAAGGACTCCAAGAAATAAGATTCTCTGGTCTGATGAAACCAAGACAGAACTTTTTGGCCTTAACTCTAAGCAGTATGTGTGGAGAAAACCAAGCACTGCTATTCACCTGTCCAATACAGTCCCAACAGAAGCATGGTGGTGGCAGCATCATGCAGAGGGGGTGTTTTTCAGCTGCAGGGACAGGACGACTGGTTGCAATAAAGGGAAAGATGAATGCGGCCAAGTAAAGGGATATCCTGGACAAAAACCTTCTCCACAGTGATCAGGACCTCAGACTGGGCCGAAGGTATACCTTCCAACAAGACAATGACCCTAAGCACACAGCTAAAAATAACGAAGGAGTGGCTTCACAAAAACTCTGTGACTTTTCTTGAATGGCCCAGCCAGAGCCCTAACTTAAACCCAACTGAGCATCTCTGGAGAGACATAAAAATTGCTGTCCACCAACGTTTACAATCCAAACTGACAGAACTGGAGAGGATCTGCAAAAAGGAATGGCAGAGGATCCCCAAATCCAAATGTGAAAAACTTGTTGCATCTTTCCCAAAAAGACTCATGGCTGTAAATACTGAGCAAAGGGTCTGAATACTTTCCTACCCACTGTATATATATATTGCCACGTCTTACATCATTTGTAAGGGGTAGTCACCCATAGATGAAAAATTCTGTCATAATACTCACCATCAGTGTTCCAATTTCGGGAAGGTCATCGTTCATCTTTGAACACAAATGAAGATATTTTTAATAAAACCTGAGAGATTTCTGTCCCTCCATTGACAGTCAACTAACTACCACGTTTAAGGCCCAGAAAGGTAGTAAGGACATTTTTAAAATAGTCCATGTGACATCAGTGTTCAACCGTCAACTTATTTTATGAAGCTACGAGAATACTTTTTTGCGTAAAGAAAACAAAAATAACACTTTATTCAACAATTAGTACCATGAAGCATAGTGGAAAAATATATAATTGTGTTCCGAAGGATGACCGAAGGTCGTACGGGTTGGAACGACATGAGGGTGAGTAATTATTAACAGCATTTTCATTTTTGGGTGAACAAACCCTCATGTTGTTCCAAACCCTTAAACCTTCGTTCATCTTCGGAACACAAAAAATACTGTAAAGTTACGAAGCTACGAGAATACTTTTTGTGCGCAAAAGAAAACAAAAACAATGACTTTATTCAACAATTCGTCTCTCAGTGTCACAAAGAGCGCCATTTTGGGAGAGGATCCACTGAATGTAAATTGCGTAGTTGTTTGGGTTCAACAACGTATCTGCGTGGCGCAGCTGCCACAAAAAAGCATACGCAATTTACGTTCAGGGATACTCTCCACAAGTGGCTGCTAGGGTGACGCGGAAGGAGACGATTGTAGATAAAATAATAATTTTTTTTTCTTTTGCGCTCAAAAAGTATTCTTGTAGCTTTGTAAAATTACAGTTGAACCCCTGATGTTACATTAATTATTTTACCGATGCCCTTGCTACATTTCTGGACCTTGATTGTGTAAGGACCCTTGCTGTCTATGGGAGGGTCAGAGAGCTGTCAGATTCCATCAAAAATATCTTAATTTGTGTTCCAAAGATGAACAGAGGTTTTATGGGTTTAGAACGACATGAGGGTGAGTAAATAATGACAGAATTTTTCATTTTGGGGTGACCTATCCCTTTAAGGTTATAGTCAACTTCAAAATGTAGGGATCAAAAATACCTAGTCAATTCTAAGGCATCACATGTATCCTTAGTGGAGAAGGCTCTCCCAGAATGCATTGTGACACACTCACTTAAAAAACATCAAAGATGGAGGACGAGGTGAGAGAAAAGTTGATTTTAAACAAACATATATCTCATTTAGTAGTAAAAAGTATTGATACAATAGGGCTATCACGATATTAGATTTTTTACACCATGGTTATTGTGGCCAAAAGAATTCACGATATTGATATATCGCAATATCTATAGAAACCTTGGTGAATTAGCCAAATAAATTTTTACTTTGTTTATTTAGTTTTTCTTTTTACCCAATGAACATAAGGATACTGATAAACACAGGGCACATGCATTTTCACTTCTTCTTCAGGTCACAGCTGACCTGAGACTCTGGCTTTCTGTCTTCTTTGAAGCTCCCTATGAAATAACAAGAGAGAAAATACTGTCAAGTTCAACAGTATGGTGAATAAATATTAACATCAAAACTGATACTTTAACCTGTTAACTTGCATACCCATATTTTAATCTCTTTAACCTATAGTTGCGCCGGCGCCGATGAAGTCATGCAGTTAACGTGCTTCTAATTCAGTTCTAATGTGTGTCTAGAACGACCGCAGATGAGGCATTAAGTGCATGGCACTGCGGCCAACTTAACATTTTACAGAGTTTAATGTAGCAATGTGGTCGCTCAGTTTTTCAAGATTTGTTTTAATCGTGTAATAGATTTGAACAAAGAAATCAAGTTCTACGCACATATATTGGCCATGACTTGTTTGCAAATACAAATACAAAAATTAGACGAGTAAAGACAATGCGGTACATATTAAAAGAATCACCCCTTTATTTAAATATATGAACACAGGAAACCGCTGTTAACAGGTTAATGTAACGTTTCCCATTCAATGACTAGTAAAATAATGGCAACTTACTGTCTGTATAATATTGAGCATGGTTCTTCTCGGAGTAGCGCGGGTGCGAGCTGCGTCTTCTTTTTGTTTGACAGGTGTCAGCGTTAAGGCACAATACTGCCACCTGGGAGGTCAACCAGGTACTGGCACTGGAGTAGGCTATTTGCGTGTCCTGTTCATTTTAAATATTGTGGTTATCACCAATACCCGTATATCATCACACCCTAAATTAACACGATGTCGATATTTCATGATTTGAATATCACAGTTATCGTCAATACTGGTATATCGCGACACCCGTAGTTCAGTGCAATAAAAATGGGTAGTATTTTGCCCCCCCAAAAAAATTTAGCTTAGCAACATGCTAATATCAAAAGTCTATTGAAATCAACTGTAAAAAAAAAGTATTCCGCACTAAAGTAGAATGTTCCAAATTGTTGACATATGAGGTTCCATGACTGTTTGGATACAGGGCTGTAGGCAGCTTACTATTGGAACAGAGCTAAATTGATTGATTTGTAATGAAAATATTTCTCTAAGAATATAAAATTTTTCTTTTACAAGAAAAGGCACTAATAAAGCACTAAAAGTCCACTCAGTGGATGCTTACCAAGCCCCTAATTTGCACAGCAGTTTGAAATTAATTGTATCTATGACGTCTAGCCGGTGAGCTGGAGTCTTAATGTAGTTGCTTTAAAACAGAATGCTTTCTATCTCTAACATTCTCTCTCTCTCTCTCGCTCTCTGAATCACAGCATGGAGACAGTGAGCTGTGACTCTTACATGTTCCTGTCTGCAGTGTTACATCACCAGCTTGATCATTTGAATATATTGTCTGCATGATTCAGAAAAAGAAAGAAATATATGTACTTTATATAATTATATATAGTAGAAATATGAAATGTAACAAAAAACTATAAATGAAACATATATGTGTATATAAACAGAACTAATATTAAACAATACAGTATATACAGTATGCGCATATGTGTGTATGTGTGTGTGTGTGTGTGTGTGTGTGTGTGTGTGTGTTTGTTTCATTTATACTGTTTAGTTATAGTTTTACTTTATTTTAATGTTTGTGTAGATGTAAAAGAATGAAAATTGAACTTTAAACCATAAATTACCAAGTCCTCACAGCTTTTTTTCACCCTATACTATTCTTTCAATTAAAAGCCTACTGAATTTAATAAAAAACATGCAATATATGCTTGCAAATTAATTAATAACAGGCATACTAGACTGTAACTGACGCGCATACAAGCACTGTGCCCAGAAAGTGTTGACAGATCACATGACAGTAAACACATTACATTTCGTGTAATTAAAGCACATTTATATTGGAAAGGCAATAATCACAGGATCCATTCATTGTGGTATTTCCTTGTTCAAAGCCCTTTTTCCACCAGTAAATAATTCATACTCCAGCTCTTCAAAAGTGGTGCAGAAAATGTGACCTAAATAAAAAAATCTCAAAGCCAAAAAAAAAAAATCTAATACCAGAACAAGGCTGAAAAAATATGAGACCGGTTCTTTCATCCATGTCTACTGCACTTACATTTTAATAATACATTATCTAAATACAGTCAGACATCATAAGTGGCCTTTTTCTTCTCTGTTTTGTTTTTCACATGAAATAGCTTTTTATTTGACACTGAAAGTCATGAGGTCTCATGCGTGTGGTACATCCTTCTTCTGTTTCACAGAGCACGTAATCATCACAGTAAACAGTAGGGCTGGGTAAAAAATATAGATATCTCGATATTAATCGATTCTCATTTTTACGGACGATATCGATTGTTAAATCCCAAGAATCAATTAGTCTACCCTGTTTTCAGTTAATTGACGGAACATCGAAGGGCACTTCCCATCCAATATATAGCAATAAGCATTGTGCTTTGGTACTTTTAATTAGTGGTCGACCGATATGGGTTTTTTGACAGCCGGTACCGATGCCGATATCTTGGAAAGCAGGGTGACCGATGGCCGATTTAAAGTCGATATAATTTTATTTATTTTAATTCATATTTAAGAAATCTGAAATCATTTGAAAATGGATTAAAAAAATAAAAGTGTTAAATAAACATACTTATACTTTACAAAGTATTTTTCACAAATAAATAAATATTTAATAAAAAATATAATTAAAAAGGAAGTAAACACTGGAACCAACAGAGCACTCAGTATTCTGGAAAATTTGTGTGCATTGGGAATCATATTTTATTCAAATAAAGCCAGGGTAACACTCATTTTACACACAGCAAAAATGACATGAATATGGCAGTGGGCAAAAGCATAAAGCGCAGCATAATTTAAAATCCCGAGTTTAAAGTTTGTCGATCGCGCATATCAGTGAAGCTGAACTCTCCTCCTGTCAGCAATCGGCAACGGAACCATAGGACCGGACCGGTCACAGAACATGCGATCATGCAGGTCACATGCAGACTTCACAAGATCTCAACTAGATTTGACGATTTAAAAAAAGATTTGTTTAAATTATATAAATGCATATTTGCTTAATGCTGACGGCAAACTAGAAAGTATTATAATATTTGCCTTTAATAATATTAAAGCAATAATTATAATACTTTTTTGTATACATTAATTCCTTTGTTTAACAGTTCTATATGATTATTAGATAGACTTATATCCATATAAGACAGAACTGAATGACGACAGGGAACCGCCGCCGTCAAATAAAAGTCCCGACTCTGTAACAACATCAGCCAAACGATAACATCTCGGTTACATGTGTAACGCTCGTTCTGAAGGAGGGAACGGAGACGTCATGTCGGTGACCGACGAATTGGGAATCTCGTTAAAGAGTCCAATCTATTTCGAGTGTAAACTAAATGAGCCAATGCTCATTGGCATGCGATTATTGCATCCAGATGCTGCTTATCACAGCGTGAGTATAAGTAGGCAGTAGGTGCAGCGCATATTCAGGTTTTCGATGAGGAGCCGAGCCGGTGACCCGGCCACAGGAGCTGTGGCGACGGGACGTGAACCGACGAAATTGGGATCCTACCAAAAAGCCACAGCTACCGCCCCTTCCAGTGTCCTATGGAAGCCACCTGCACCCCTACTTTTTGGCGTAGGCCAGGGCTTGCACAAGTGGACCAGCTACTGCTGCTATGGCACTTCCCAATGAGTAAGACTGGATAACACTTGGAAAACGTACCCGTTCCACTTGGAATAGGAATGTTGCGGAAGCCCCATCCTTACCGAAGGAGGTTTCGGAAGCAATACACATATGAACATTCCTTAGGTGCATATGGACAGAATGTGAGGTGATTGTAAACCCTCTTGGAATGGCAGAAGTCTGCGGGGGAAACACGGGCTCAAGGCTATACAGAGGATTTTACACATATGGGATCCACTTAGGTCTTATATATGGAACCCAGCCTCCTACTCAATTCTCAAGGAACGTTCGTGGATTCAACGAGTGAAGGCCTGGCGCCGGACGCTCTGCCACGTCTCGCTGCCGAGGGGCAGAGGACTCATCAGGGTCTACTATATGGACTCTCTGGAATGGTTTTAGCAAGCCGACCCGAAGCAGGGGAATCTCAGTGCTTCTACCCGTGTGAGGTGAGAACACAGGAGGATACCGACTCCACACGAAGACTATAGAATCTAGCGAATGTGTTAGGCGTCGCCCAGCCCGCAGCCCTACAGATATCTGCCAGCGAGGCGCCCCGAGCCAGCGCCCAGGAGAATACAACACTTCTAGTAGAGTGAGCTCGCAACCAGAATGGGCAGGGCACACCATGTGCCTGATAAGCCAGGGTGATGGCATCCAATGCTTAGAGACAGCATTCCCCTTCTGCCGGCCTCAGTGGAAAGACAAAGAGATGGTCTGAGGTCCTGAAGCTTTGTGTCCGGTCAATGTAGCACCTCAATGTTCGGACGGGACAAAGCAAAGCTAGGGGTTGGTCTGCCTCCTCCGGGGGCAGTGCTTGTAGGTTCACCACCTGATCCCTGAAGGGGTAGCGGGAACCTTGGGCACATAGCCGGGCCGGGGCCTCAGGGTTACCTGGAATCAGCCGGCCCAAACTCTAGGCACAAATAGTCGACCGAAAATGCATGCAGGTCCCCCACCCTCTTGATAGAGGCCAATGCCAGCAAGAGCAAAGTCTTCATCGAAAGAAATTTCAACTCGACCGTCTGCAAAGGCTCAAATGGCCCATGCTGTAGTGCTGTGAGCACTAGAGTCAGGTCCCAAGAGGGTTTAACCTTCTCGCCCCCTAAGGAACCTGACGACCAAGTCATTCCTCCCTACCGACTTCCCTTCCACGGGATCATGGTTAGCAGCAATCGCAGCGACATTAAGCCTTCGCTCCAACCCTTGCTGCAAAAAAGACAGCACAACTACGATCGGGCATCTCCGGGGGTCTTCTCGGCGAGAAGAAAACCACTCAACGAACAGGTTCCACTTCAAAGCGTAGGCGTGTCTCGTAGCCGGTGCTCTCGCTGAAGTGATGGTGTCAACTACCTCTTGGGGTAGGCCACTCAGAACCTCCGCATCCCGTCCAGGGACCAGACATGAAGTTTCCAGAGGTCTGGACACGGGTGCCACAGGATGCCCTGTCTCTGAGTCAGTAGAACCTTCCTCAGAGAAATCTGCCAGGGAGGGGCTGTCACAAGAAGCATTAGTTCCAGGAACCAGGTCCGAGCGGGCCAATACGGCGCCACAAGCAAGACCTGCTCCTCGTCCTCCCTGAACTCGCACAGCAACTGTGCAAGAAGGCTCGCTGGGGGAAACGCATACTTGCGAAGGCCCCGAGGCCAGCTGTGTGCCAGTGCGTACGTGCCGAGTGTTCCTCGCAGGGAGAAGAACAAATGGCAGTGTGATAGGTTTCTGGAGAGGCAAACAGGCTCTGAAACGTCCCCAAACCAGCTGGACCGTCTGGGATGGAGTCGCCATTCTCCCGGGAGCGCAGCTCGGGACAGCTCATCGGCTGTACGGTTGAGCAGCCCAGGAATGTGAACAGCACGAAGCGACCTCAGATGCTTCTGACTCCAAAGGAGGAGGTGGCAGGCAAGTTGCGACATGCGACGGGAGCGCAGACCACATTGTCGGTTGATGTACGCAACTGTCGCTGTGTTGTCCGTGCGGACTAGTACATGCTTGCCTCGTAAGCACCCTTTGAGACGGCTCAGGGCAAGGTGCACTGCCAGCAACTCGAGACTCGTTGATGTGCCAGTGCAGTTGGGGCCCCGTCCAAACCCCTGACACTGCAAGCCCGTTGTACGTGGCCCCCCAGCCGGTGGTTGAGGCATCCGTGCAAACCACAGCATGCCTGGAGACCTGCTCGAGGGGCACTCCTGCTGACCACAGGGTGAAGGTTTGGTGGCAGGCCGGTGTAACTTGGACCCGGAAAGTGCCGCGTTGCCACGCCCACCTCGGGACTCGGCCATGGATCCAGTGCTGAAGCGGTCTCATATGGATCAGCCCTAGCGGCGTGACTGCCGCCGTAGCTGCCATATGACCCAGGAGTTTTAGAGGGACCGCCATCCTGCTCTTGAATGTATTCAAACAGTTCAACACCGACTGAGCACGTTCCTGCGTGAGGCGTGCTGTCTGTTCGACCTGAGTCCAACTCCATACTGAGAAAAGAGATCCTCTGCGTCGGGGAGAGTTTGCTCTTTTCCCAGTTGACCCGAAGGCCCAACCGGCTGAGGTGACTGAGCACCAAATCCCTGTGTTTGCACAACTGATCCTGAGACTGAGCGAGTATGAGCCAATCACGGGGTCAAACCAACCGTCCAAGACAAGGGGAGACAGGAACGGCCCGAAGGGCAGGACCTTGTACTGGTATGCACGTCCCTCAAACGAGAACCGCAGAAATGGCCTGTGGCGCGGAAGGATCGAAACATGGAAGTACGTGTCCTTCAGGTCGATCGCTGCGAACCAATCTTGGGGACGGATACACCTGAAGATGCATTTCTGCGTGAGCATCTTGAACGGGAGCCTGTGAAGGGCCCGGTTCAAGACGCGCAGATCCAAGATCGGTCTCAACCCACCGCCTTTCTTGGGTACAATGAAGTAAGGGCTGTAAAACCCCGACCTCATATCGGCTGGAGGAACCGGCTCTATCGCGTCCTTCGCCAGTAGGACTGCGATCTCTGCATGCAAGACAGGGGCATCTGCTGCTTTCAAAGACGTAAAGTGGACGCCCCTGAACTTGGGAGGGCGCCGGGCGAACTGAATCGCATAGCCGAGCCTGACGGTTCGAAGGAGCCATCGAGACGGGCTGGGTAGCTCTAGCCAGGCTCCCAGACACCGCGTAAGTGGCATCAACGGAACTACAGGCGTACCCGCAGTGGGGCAGCGCGGAAGAACGCAGGGACCCGGCCCGGGCGTCTCGGTGCCGGTCCGAGGCGGGGTCTGGGTGTGTGAAACACTGACCTGCATTCAAGCAGAGGGTGCGTGGGTAGTCCATTGCTTCGTCCTCCCGATCCGTCCACTGCTGCTCACTGGCGAGAGAGGAAGGTGAGTGTGATACGCACTAGATCGTCCACAACCCCCCGTCCCCTCAGGGGACCCAGAGGTAGAAGAAATTGCTCTTTTGTCGAGTATTTGGGTACCACTGACCGCGAGGTCAGTGGCGGAAAAAAAGGAAACAAAAGATTCTCCGCCCGGCCCTCCTCCGGGGGAGGGAGTGGTGAGTCACCATCTCCCGAGGCAATCTCCATCTCTGGGTCGCCCGTCTCAGGGCCTTTTGCTCTTTCGCTTACCACCAGGTCTGGCGGGGGCCTGGACGGGTGGGGCGGCTGCCCTGCAGCGCAGTTTTGGCGCAGTTTTGCTGGAGGCTGCTGCGGACGCTGCGCGGGAGCAGGGGCGGCGGCCGGGTGCTGCCCTCGGCGACGAGCGGGCTGAGGCGCTGCCACCGGCGGCCGGGTGGAGGCAGCAGCTGCACGCCGGGGCAGGATGTACCTGATGGCCTCAGTCTGCTTTTGGGCAGCGGAGAACTGCTGGGCGAAGCTCTCCACCGTGTCACCCGAAAGGCCAGCCTGGGACACGGGGGCGTTCAAGAACCTTGTCTTGTCCGTCTCGCGCATGTCGGCTAGACACAGCCAGAGATGGTGCTCCTGGACCACAATCGTGGACATCGCACGACCCAGAGACCGCGCCGTAACCTTCGTCGCTCGTAGCGTGAGGTCCGTCGCGGTGCGGAGTTCTTTGAGAACTTCTAGGTCATGACCACCCTCGTGTAGGTCCTTCAGTGCCTTGGCCTGATGAAACTGCAATAACGCCATGGCGTGTAAGGTGGAGGCAGCTTCTCCGCAGGCCGTATAAGCACTGCCGATCAAGGCTGATGAGTGCCTACAGGCCCGGGAGGGGAGTAGCGGTTTGCCCCGCCAAGTGGTAGCGTACTCCCACGTACCCCCGCGCTGGACCCCCATCAAAGGTGGTGAGGGAAGATGAGCCACTGGGCCGGTTTCTGGCAATGAAAGGTGCCATACATGACCCAGCGATATCATCATGCACCTCCGGGAAGAAAGGCAACAGAGTGGGGCCCTGAGAACCAACGCAAGCCACCCCGAGAAACCAATCATCCAACCTCGAGGGCCTGGGACGCGGTGGGAAGATGCCACTCTGTTGAAGCCCAACATTCGGAGCAGTGGCACGGGCATTCCGCCCCCTTGCAGGTAACGGAGTCTTGTCCGCAACTCCGAGATGGTCATGCCCCTGCAATGGGAGCATGAGTCATCCATGAAAGTCACCTCAGCGTGCTTCATGCCCAGACATGTGAGGCAGCGATTGTGACCATCACCCGGTGCCAGGTAACGGCCGCACCCAGAAACGCACGGATGGTACGACATCTTTAAAAAAGACGCATTTTAGATGGAAATTGCTCTTTTAGTGTGCTGAAGCGCACAGGGGAGATGGCCGTCTGCAACACACACAGGGGTAGTGCAGCCTGTTGTGTGCAACCCACTCGACCCGGGAAAACCACCGCCGCTGAAGCGCCGTCCACCAGCACGAGAGCCCACGAAGAGCGTGCTTGACTGTAGTTTTTACTACTTGTAAAAGGTCAGGAGCAGAACGATAGAACCGCTCGGCTCTGAAGCGAAAAGCTGAATATGCGCGGCATCTGCTGCCTACTTATACTCACGCGGTGATCAGCAGCAGCTGGATGCAATAAACGCATGCCAATGTGCATTGGCTCATTAAGTTTACAATCGAAGTAGATTGGTCTCTCTAAATGAGATCCCAATTCATCGGTCACCGACGTGACGTCAGAAGTTAGAGCCATCACCTGAAGGGAACTTATTCCGCGATCGCCAATATTTGAAAAATGGCAGATATTGGTCGACCACTACTTTTAATATGAAACAAAGTCTCAGATTTCAAATTATTTCCATTGTATTGCAGTATTCAAACAGTAAATGCCGTTTTGGCACTGTTTAATGTGGAGTGACAAATCGCTGTAGCACCTCAGTTCAACAGACGCGGCAGCGCGAGTCGCACGTGAACTGATCATCTCCTCCACATTAATACCAGTTTCAGCACAAAATAAACATGACAAAACATCCGAAGGTAAGTTAAAAGAAAGAGTACAACTTTACAATCCGTATCCTGTCTCATGTAATCGCTCAATCAGTGTTTCAGCAAATACGTCAGTATAGCGTCTTGTAAACAATGTCACGTAACGTAACATTTACCTCAGAAAAACATATTTGGTGACCATAAACTCATTAGTCAGATAGAAAAATAAACTGTAGAGAGGGGCATTTTGCTAAATATATGCACAATATAACATGTTCATTATAAATTTTACTGTTCTTCAATGTTTAATTTATGTTTGAATAAATCCATCAAGTTTTTATGACAGCCACCATTATGTTTATATTAAAAAAACAAATTGAAGTAGAAATATTATGTAATTGTAACTTTATTATTTTAAAAACTTAATTAAGTGTAATATTAACAAATCAGTCCATTTTAACCTTCAATATTATAGTAATGTAGTACCAACTGACTTTCATGTATATTTTACAGCATTAGTTGAGATATTTTTTTTCCTTAAGAAAATTTGGCATGTACTGGACCTGATATACTATAAATAATCGATATGATGTATCGAATCGAACTGGTAATCGAATCGAATCGCAGGCTTGTGAATGAGAATCCAATCGAATCATGAAATTTGTGTCAAAACCCAGCTCTAATAACCAGTCATGTATATAATACTCATTTGTGTGAAAGCGATGTCCGTAGGTTAGGGTAAATGCTGTCGTATTGAGAACAGAGTACAGGGCGGCACAGCAGGGAGGCTGCTAATGTGGCTAAAGAGTGTAAACTGGACATTTTACATTTTTCTCATTCCTGTCTATTCTGATTCTTTGCTACTACTGCCGCAGTGCAACCTGATTCTATAAAGTTCAAATGAATGGCATTAGCAAATAGGGGTGTAACGGTACATATATTCGTCCCAAACCATCACAGATTAAAACCTGTCTTCAATTTCAGCACCACAAGGCAATGCACCTTGAAACTTGAAGTTATCTTAATTGGTAGTCTACAATGCTGCCTACTCTTTCCATTGCTTTCCATTGACCTGATTCACAAAAACATGTACTCAGTCTTCTTTTCACTAGTGAGCGATAAATTACTAGTTAGACAACAGCAAGTTAGTTTAACAACAGAGTTTAAGCTGTTAGACCGATTCATTTAACATGCAGAAACAACAAAACATAAAGTAGAAAATAAGCAAAGCCGCTCATGAAAGCAGTACAGTGGCTCTGAGGAAAATCTTGTTGTGTTTGTGAACGAGAGATGTGCATAGTGTAAAAGCACACACTAATTGGCTTTCTTCAGCGCATCTCTTCTGTCCCTGTGGTCTGACTCTAACAGCCTGAGAGAAGCTCCATCCCAGTAAAAACATCCTCAGACTAAAGGTGTGGTCACATTTCAATGAAATTTCCCAGGCAAAAAGACGACTACTGTCTATTGTAAATATTGTAGCAATGTATGAAGGGGAGTTGGCAAGTTCTGCTCTCATTTGTAATTCATAACTAGCTGTTTTTTTCATGCTAGATTCAAGCATAACATATGCACTTGTTATATTAAAAAGCCTGAAAACAAATATTTATTAATGCAAAATGTTGCATCAAATTGTAGACGCATGATTGCTAATGATAATTATAACATAACCATAAAAGCAGCCATTTTCATTTCTATTTTCATTCTATTTCAACATTTAATTTTAATATTGTAAAATGTAATTTCTATTTAAGAAAAAAAGAAATTAAAATGTCTGATAAGCGGTTTAGGTTGATATATTAATATGTCTATCGATCTATCTATATATCTATCTATCTATCTATCTGTCTGTCTGTCTGTCTGTCTGTGTCTATCTATCTATCTATCTATCTATCTATCTATCTATCTATCTATCTAGTTTACAAATGCCCAACCCCTTCCGAATTTCAGAATAGCCTAAGATTTAAATTATTCTCTTTAAACTTTCATGAATCATTCATGACCCAGCTTCACCTAAAGAAGAAGCCTGTATGTTTTTTTTTATGAATCTTTGCAAATCGCTTTTCCTAATAATGTGCTAGTTATCAAGTTCCATGACGAATGCGGCTAAAGTTAACAGTCTTAGAGAACTGCTCATCACCCCATGGAAGAGAGAGGTGGGGTGAGCAGAGCTCATTAGCATTTAAGGGGACAGGCACCGAAACGGGTCGCTGTGAACAGAGCTGTTTTGACAAGGTAAAAGGGGTGTTGTTTTACACTACCATTGAGAAATTTTAACCAAAGTATGTTATAGACTTTTCATGAAGACCCTAAGATCTAACCACTGTGGAAAATGGGCATCTGATGACCCCTTTAATATAGGTATTCTTAATACATTATAATGCATGCATAATGCCTTATAAGAAAACCTTATAATGTGTTGTATCATCTCATGAATAATTATAACAACAGTAACGATATTTACCTATTTTGGTAAAAATGTTCAAAGCAAATGTGTCATAACCCATTCATTACATCATATGGCTGTTTAAAAGAAGGCTTAACTTTTGTTACTTAAAGCAGACAAAGACCACTTAAAGCTTTTTGAATGTTTAAAAGAAAACTTTCAGTAAAAATGTCAGTTTACTTTAAGCAATAAAAGATCACTCAGAAGATGATACTATGCAGATCTTAAGTAAACCATGTCAAAATGAGACTTGGGGAAAGTATGAAACTATGGCATATATAATCCATTATAATTTAAGTGGATAAAATTGTGTTCATTGTGTGTTATAAATCATCATACTCTTAGTAGTTATAGTCACAAATACTATTACTGTTGGTATGATTATTCATGAGAGGATACAACACATTATGAATTTTTATTTCTTATTTATTTATTTAGAATACCCTTATGATAGATTATAAAAGCAGGCTTCATCTGGTGTTATAATGGATCATATTCTTAAAAGTTATAACCAGAAATAGGTAAGTATTATAATGTATTGTAACTGTTGTTATGATTATTTATCAGATTATACAAAATATTAAGTTTATAAAGCATTATGCATGAAATTATAATGCATTAAGAATACCCTTATAATGCATTATAAATACAGGCTTCATAGAAAGCGTTACCAGTCTCAAAATAAGTTTTTCCCAACAATAACTACTGTATAGAGTGGATTGGGCTCAGCTGGACTCATGTTGATTAGTCTCACTTGACTGTTTAGGTGCAGTTTCTATTGCCACACTAACAGATGCAGTTCTTCATTTAGGTCATGCTCATCAAATGCCCCCAGCAGCCCTGCAAACAGACCAACCTGTGAATTTTTATTTTTTTTTACTTCAACTTGGAGCACATGACATATGGATAGTGAACAAAAAAGGGTTTGACGTTAGCTGAGCAGCACACAGCAGCAGCACATGTTTTATTTAGGAGTTTACTATGGCACTCCAAGGAATTGCAGCAAAACTAGCTTTACTTTTCCAAAAGAATAAAACAGTGATGGTGCAAATGAAAGGAAGAGAGAGAGAGGACAGGATCCATCTCTTGTTCTGAGCTTATCATGCAAGTAAGAACAGAACAACTGATGCTGTACAGTGTTCATAAATGAATATGAATTACCGGGCTGTTCATAATTCTTGCTGCGCTACATTTGATCACATTCAGCCTCCCATTGGATATTGGCTCAGTGTTGCATCAAGGCTGCTTGTGATTAAGGAATTACAAAGCTATTGTCCACATTAAGTGAACACAGAGATGTCAAATGGAATGATGGGAGATGTTGTGGACCTCCAGCCGTGGCTGTGTATGTGAGCTGTTTTACTTTCAGATATGTCATATGCAAGTTTATTTTCTCACACCCAGCAGAAGCCGATTTTCAGACCTGCATTTAGTTTTAGTTCAACAGAGAAATCGACATCTGTGATGGAGTTTGCTCTAAATTATAAGAGAAGCCATTATTTCTCAAAAACAGGGAAGCAGGATCCTACACATTATGCTTTGAAAGGTTTATGGTGCTATAAAACCCCTTTTTGGCACACACAATCTATAATGGGCATATAACTTGCAGATAATGAAATATTCATTACTAACAGCTAATTGATCGACAAAGGCGGTCCACTTTTGGAGCAGACCACTTCCAAGACTTGTTGGCAAAGATCTTTAAATCCATGCCAAATCCTCCATTCACAAAATAATGAAGAGCGGCCCATACAACATCTATGTTTCTTCAACCTCGGGCACTTTTCCCATGCCACCATTATTTCATTTTGCTATTTTTTCCCTAGGTATGTATTACATGTATAGATTTGATAGCTTATTACTTTTGTCGATGCCCAATTTCAATTTTAAACAATGAATTATCAATCTAAAAAAATATTTCTTCTTTTTACAGTATACAGTATTGTGTTCCAGACTTTCAATTAAAAATAATACAATAATAAAAGTATTGCAATAATAATAATTAAAAACTTTTTTTTTTTAAACTTTAAATATATTACTGAAAGTCTGTGACACATAACATCAACAATACATCATATCACTATTAATATTTTTCGATGACTAAAATTAAAGTCTGGAGATCTGGCACCAGGTAAAAAACTATACCAATTATCAAATCTATATTCAAATATATTCTAGAAAATCAAATTTACAATTATTCATTATACCTTTTTCATGATGGATTATCAATGGAGAAAACATAGAACATCAAGAAAAAAATCAACAAATTATTTCATCACATATCTCTTGTTCGTAAGTGAAATGTAAGTGAAAATGTTTGAAAAATTCCACAAAATCACAGAAATCTCCACTACCTTAAGCACAATTGCATATTTTAAAGATTATGACTAAACTTTTTAAGTAAATAAAATAAATAAATAAATAATAAATTAAATAAACCTCAATGTAAAGATTACTGGAAAGTTCCGCCAAAAATTAAAATGCTGTCCTCATTTACTCACTCCCAAAGTTTGTCAGCCCTGTATTAGTTTATTCCTTCTGTTGAACATGAAAGATGATATTTTGGAGAAAAAAAGAAAAAGAATGATGGTCCCCTTTGACTTCCATAGTATTTTTTTCCATTCTATGGAAGTCAGTGGGGACCATAAACTGTTTGTTTACCCATATTCTTCAAAATATCTTCTTTTGAGTTCAACAGAAAAAAGAAACTCACACAGGTTTGGAATAACTTGAGGCTGAGTAAATTATGACAGAATTTTCATTTTGGGGTGAACTATCCCTTTAAATAGCAACAACATCATCATGTATGAAACCATAGCTGAAATTTTTGAATGACAGATTTCACTATTACATTTCAGCTATTTTTCTTGCCTGTATCTTCCTTCGGGTAAGTTCCGTTTCCCTCCTCTCACACTTTTCGTTTAGGCCTCTAAGAACTGAGCGGGCATGGAGAGTGTGAACCTCTCACTAATACCATTCTGGGGCATCATGGGACATGAGTCACAATCAGGATGTGTGAGAGTTGCTTGTGGATCAGTTGTTACATAAATCTGAGGGCAGATGGTACCCACAAACCGATCAGGGCAACACCCACAGCAAAATGTGAGAGGTGGGTATATGTGCGTATGCACAATTTGAATTCCTCAGTGCTCAGAGCAGAATCTCACTGGTTCAACACTGAGCCGGCATCATGTTTGACATGGACTAATGATTATTGCCTGCATTGTTTCAAGTTAAATTAATTATGGTTGGAGTAGCTGAGATATTCAGGTTTTTCAACAAAACAGCCGGCTTCTTTTATTTCCTGCTCCCAGCAAATGTGAAAAGGCAGGTGACATTTTTGTAAATATTCCTCAGAGAGAGAATCTAAATGCTTAATGACACAACGTCTGTCTGGCCTGCCAGTTTTAATACTCAACAAAGCTGTCATTTGTGCATATTCCCTGACTCACTATAAAAATGAAAACAAAAAAGGGTTTGTAGTAAGGTTTTCTTTTTGATCCAATACCAAGTACAGTACTATCAAGGCCAATACGCAGAATCCAATATTTCTACAGTTTCTGAAAATAAAAAGAGGTAATTAAGGCCATTTAACAATACATTTGAAAACCACTATTTTTAGCATATAATAAACATAAATACAAATGATAAGAGTGTTTTTGCTGCCATTCAAATATTTGTTGTTGGTAACATTTTTTATGTTTTTGAAAGAAGTCTCTAACGCTCACCAAGACTGCATTAATTTATCAACAAACCGTAAAAAACCGTACAATGTTAAATATATAGAATTTTTTAATACTGTTGTATATTTTAATATATTGGAAAATGTAATTCCTGTAATGACAAAGCTGCATTTTCAGCATCAGTCTTCAGTGCCACATGATCCTTCAGAAATCATTCTAATATGTTATTTGCAGCTCAAGAAACAACTTTTTATTAATGCTGAAAACAATTGTGCTGCGTGAAAACTGTTATACCTTTTTTCAGTATTTGTTACTGAATGAATGTTCAAAAGAACACATTTATTTCAATAAATATTCTGTAACATTATAAAAGTCTTTACTGTCACTTTTGATCATTTTTATTCATCCTTGCTAAATAAAAGTATTAATTTCTTAAACATAGGAGCCTGAGTAAAATGCTTAAATTTAGAAGAAAATTTCAGACGGCACTTAGAGGCTTTTGAATCTGAACTTTTGTATGTTTGTCATTTAAAAAGTAATCACACAAAATAATCATTTACGAACTTTTAATTTAATTTAATAACACTAATATCATAACTGGTACTATTTAGATATTTTTATATACAATATTTATTATAATAAAATTATAGTAAGTTATAGTAGTTAGCTACTGCTAACACATTTAATTTCTTTTCACTTGCAAGTTTATGATGCGGATTTATTGTCATGCTGCATAAATTAAAATCCACTACTTTAAACAATCGATTTTCAAAGGTGAGGATCAAACCTCTCAGTACTTCCACCCATCCCTAGTTGCAGGCCCTACATTAACTGTGTGTGCTAACCTCTCTCTGTCAGTCTGGGAAGCGGCCATATGTAAACAGCTTTGGGAGTTGGCTGTTCTTCTCACTCCTGTCGTTGACGTCAAAGAGGAAGACGGCGTCTGCTGAAGCACGTCGACAGCAGTCTGGTTCTGGCACATGCTCGGCTGGGAGCAGATGAGAGGCTGACAGGCTCATAGACATACTGCTTGGATCTCAACAATACCAAGAATAATGCAAGGGCAAGAGGAAACGCCCATGTAAACATCTCTAAATCATGGAAACGCTATCTATTTATACTTCTCCTGGCCTAATTTTGAGGCTATGACGCTCACTGTGAAGCACAGACTATCAAGACGAATATCAGCCTAGCAAATCAAGTGCTACTGACAGACATTAGCTCCATTAGTTTACTTCACTTTCAGCTTATTATTATTTTATAAGAGCGAGAGAGCAGAGGACAGTAAAATTTTGAGGAGAAGAGACAGGAATTACAAGATTCAAACCTACAAATTAGCACCACAGTTAAATATGTAAAATCACATATGCTAACCATCAACTTGAGGTGCTTCTCATTTTTCACTGTAGCTTGAATTGGGGCAGCCATTTTGTTGGAGTATGTTTCTCAGGAGATGTTTTGGTAAAGGCAACATGTTGGCTGCCCCAATTCAAACTACAGTGAAAAATGAGAAGCACCTCAAGCAGTTTTGACACTGCTGAAAAGCAGAATGCAGCAAACAGAGTTGTGGGGTTTTACTGTAATCCTTGCAGAAGCTTTCTATTTTTCTTAACTTCTCTGATACTCAGATACATTTTAGTTCCTTTAGTTCTCAGTTATGTATCAACTGAGTGTCTACTGTCTATACCTTATACCTTATAAGTAAGAGTATTATAATAAGTATGAGTATAGATCTAATTAAGTTTGATGAGACATGCTGAAATTCCCTTGTGAAAAAGTACAGTTAAGCATACTTATTACAGAAATAATATACTTTCAATTATTATTCTTAACTAAATGTAATGTTTTCAGTCTTATTGCATGTTATATACAAGTAAATTGAACTATATTTTAAATTTGTATTAAATGCATTTTGACCCATTTAAGTAGGACTTAAGTACATCTTTATATTAGTTTTATTGAAATAAGGTTAAAGAGTACTGCTGAATGTATTTATGCTAAACTAAAAAAAACTTTAATGTCAAACTTATATGTCATATATTTAAATAGATTTATAATTACATGTTAATTAATTATGAAGTTGCAAATTAGTACATCTAAAATATAGTAATTTAATAAAATTAGGGCACAAATGATTTAACACGTTAATCTAATTGATTAGTTACTGGAAAAAATAACGTGTTTTTAATTTTTTTACGCAATTAACACACCCAGCATTTTTGCACCATGCACTCTAGAAAAATGAATCCCTAAAATAGTAGCAGTTAATTACTGGCTCATTAATACACAATGCAATGCGGTGTATTAATGCATGTGTAAAACTCAAAATATGGGTAAAGCACCTGTAAAAATAAATACTGGAAAGTTCCTTCAAATTACGATTTTTTTAGTGGGTGTGCTTGCTGTTAGCCTTTCTGGGGTGGTCGATGCTTCTTATTTGAACTATCAGCAGAAGCCCATTTTGCTTCTTCAGTTAGATGAAGCATCTGAGAAATTAACCAGATCTCATTTGTGATTGTTCTTTCCTAGAGGTATGCTCATTTCTCTATCAAGGGAGGTCTGTAGTTACTTGCCCAACTAAATAGTGTCGGTCATTACGAGTTGCATCTTGGGTCTGGTGGGCAATACGTTAAGATACATGCATTCAGCTTTGTAGAGATTGCACCTCATCACTTTTTAATTATGACGTTTGAGTGGTCATGTTGACCTTCATCAGACTCGAGGGGGGCCACTTCCACATTATCATCTTCACCAACGCACCCTGTACTAGTCCCGGCCTGCAATAAGGTCTCCTTATTAGTCAAGTAACAAAAAAGGCATTCTCCCGTATTTATCGTTATCTCTGCTATACGAAAGATGCCTATCGCACAAGGGCCCGACATTTCTCATGCCAAGGACCGTTAGGGCTGAGAGGGGAACGTTTATCGTGGTCCGCGCAACATCATCATGGAATCCACACCATGGTGTAGAGCAAGGCTGTGGTTGTGAATTACACCTTCCCACTAACTTACAATTTCTATTGCTACTATATCCATGTTCTGTGGTCTGTCACGGGTTTGTCGACGTGTTCGCCGGCAAGCACCGGGAATTTTCAGCCACTTCATAACAGAGGAGCCATTCAGAGCCACTGAATGCCAAGTGATGATTTGAGAAGCACAAAGGAAGCTCAGCACTATTTAATAACAGTACGCAGGAGCAGAATGCCTGTGGAAACTGACATCCTAACAGATTTCAATGGCTCTTGAGGTCAAAAGTTTACTCTAGGGCTGTTTGCATGTTGGCACATCTCTGGAGGTTCCAACACGTGTATATAATTTAATCGGTGAAAACACAACCGCTCTCGTTTTTTTGGCTCTCAGAACCGCCTGATGCTTTCATTAAATGTAATTACACAATCCATCAACCAGCCACCATTTCAACGCCATCTCCCTTTCTCATTAAGCACATGCCTTAAATTGAAAATAAGGGAACAGAATCTTAGTGCTGACGTGTGGTTTTGATGAAGCTGGAGAATGCATTGCCTCAATGTTCATTTCGTCCGCTCTTATGAAACGGATCAGCAGGTGTGACGGAGGAATCTCCAGACGTCGGTGCTCTGGCCCTCCTCTGCTGTTGTCCATCCAGCCTCATAATACCGCCGTGTGGCCAAGAGGAGGAGCGCGGAAATGGAAACGCTGCTAGATGAGCATAATGAGGTGCACCTGGTGCTTACTGCCTCATCACTGCTGCCATAAAACTGTGTTTTTTTCACCATGAAAGAGATTCCAGCAGTGAATGCATGAAGTGACCCTAGCCCCAAGGTAGGGTTGCAGCAGCCATTCATAAGTTCTTAATTAAAGGAATAAACTGAAACCAAAAATGGACCCAAAAATGAAAATTCAGTCATAAGCAACAAACAGCTGCCAGTAGCCATTAACTTCCATAGTATGGAATCCCTTTATACTATGAAAGTCAATGGCTACCAACAACTGTTTGGTTACCAGCATTCTACAATATATCTTCAACAGAAAAAAGAAACTCATACAGGTTTAGAACAACATGAGGGTAAGTAAATGATTACAAAAAGTCCACACGCTTAGTAACCAGCTAGTTTGTAACTAACTCTGTATTTCATTTGGTGACAGTGCCACCGTTTGTTGTTAAGGCAGAACAGCTAGTAGGTTGTATGCTCTTCGTAATGTAGTCGCATTATATGATGTTTACTCTCAATGGTTGATTGTCCACTAGTGCTATATCCCTCTCCTATGTCTTCTGGTTTGGGCCCGTTTTGTAAATTTTTGTTGTTGGTTCTGTTTCATTTCATAGCTGCGTTATTTGGTATGTGTGAAACGGCCGTATTGGGGTGGAATTGCATGTCACTAAAATGTAATTGAAATAGATTTATTTCATGCTACGTAGGGTCCCGCTACGATACCGATACTGATATCGGTATTGGGCCCGATACGTCTCTGTACTCTTACCTGTTACTATTAAAATGCCCCGATACCAAACGCCGATACCACACAGCATGTGATAAGCACCATATTAAAACAAAGAAACACAGACAACAGAACAAACAGAGCAGAATGGAGTTAAGGAATGTCTACTACGAAGTATATGTATGCAAAAAATATAATGTTAAACATTCAGTTTTAACGCCTGTATAGCTGATGTGCGCGCGCTGATAAACACAGTCACGCTGATTGATTGAAGCTGCGGGCGCGCAGATGCTTTAGGCTTTGTTTCGAGTGATATATCTTTCCTCACAGACATCACGGGGAAAGTTTGATTTCAGTCTATATGTCAAAACGTAGTAAAACAATACACAGTTCCTTAACGGTAGGGAAGGAGAGAGCGGAGAGAGCGCGCGTGTGCATTCTGTTGTTGGATCTTTGATGTTCACATCACTCTCACACTTAACGCATACATTTTGAAATTAAACTAAACTCGTAACAAAATAAAACCATTCATAGGCTTCACTTTTTTCATTCGCATTCACATTTTATTGTCACCTTATGCATACCCGCACGACTTTCTGGCGAAAGTGAATCTAGCAGCCTGTGTGAAATGCGCTGTACTACTGTCCTCTCATTCTGCATCAGTACAAATACGTGCACGCGTTGCGCGTGTTTTGCTTGCTTGAGTGTTTCTGCATTATATGAGTGGCTTTGGAGTATAAATCGCAGCACGTTTCGGATGAAAAAATGCGACTTCTATTTCTGAAATATCACAGTTAGGAGATTTAGCAGTTATATTTACAAAATTTCCAGTTAGTTTCCTGCATTATTACAGCAAAGCGCGTGGTTACAGTACTAAGCCGCTGCAATGGAGTAGCTCTAATGCTATTAAATTAAAGATGATGTACCACAGAGCAAAAAAAATTAACAGTGAAAGTAACAAAAACTTGTAAAATACATTTTAATGGGCATAATTAAGTGTGAAAATAACCAAAGGATATACAGTGAAACCAAAAATGATTCAGAGACCAGATATCATTTTTTATATTTTTTTACTAGTGGGTGCAGGACACCATAGTTCATTTATGTAATGAGGATAGCAAAATAAAGTAAACTGACAAATCATTTTCTAATATGCGAATAATGTGATTGTTAGAATGTGAATGTTCTTCTGATAATTTTTGATTTTGCTGTATCTTTTGTAGAATGACGTTAACCAACTAACATTATACATACCCTTTTTGTTTCTGTTCCCAATATTTAAAAAATGTACAAATGTAATAAAAATATTGGTATCGGTACTCGTATCGGCAAGTACCAAAAATAAAACTATCGTATCGGGCGAGTACTGGAAAAAGTGGTATCGGTGCACCTATGCTAAGTATACTACAAATACTTTTACATATTTATGTGCTTAATAAAAAGACCCTGCAATTGTACTATTATTAGACTAAACTGGTATACTTAAAGTCTGCAAAATTGGAACAACTAATTTTGTACTTCATGCACTTTAATTGTGCGGAAGTAGTGCTGAATTCCAACTAAAGATATACTGAAGTATATTTGATTGTGCAAAAGTGGAACTATTGCAGGAATATTTCAGGTACTTTAAATATCTTGCATCTAACGACCGATATTAATCAAAGATCATACAATCCTCATCAATAGTGACATTAAAACACATTTTAGGCTTAATAAGTTGTCTGATTGTTCTTAATATGAGCAACACTGTCTTATCGCAATTCACAAAGTTTCCTAAGTCACCCAGCACATGAATCCCATATTCTTGGTTGATTTCCTGTCAGTATGGTAAACTCCTCTACTCATGAGATCGAAACTAATTCGATCAGGAGACGACAAAGCTTTCTTGGTATCAAGGACTGAAAGAGTTCATTCACAACCTATAGAAACCCCATGTCTTGGGACCCACCAATGGATGGAACCATTATGTCCAGAACAGGAAAAGAATTAAATAATGCCCTCAGGCAAGCACAGGATATACAGCGTGACGCCACATGACTATCCCATGTTTAACCACCTGCTTCCTGCATGACCGAAACCCTTACTTTCCTGTGCCACAGACAAAGAAACAGAACATTGTATCTATTTTAAAAGACAAATTGTTTAAAACGTATAAGTAGTGGGGGGGGGGAATGTAATCCATGTATTTGTTAGCCGTATATATATATATATATATACTTTGTGTTTATCGAAACCATGATACCTCAATCTTGGCCTTATAACTTTTCTTTTAGTGATTATGATTACTGTGCATGCAAAATACCTGTTGTTTAAGCTTGAATGAGAGCTTGTCTTATTCGCCGAACATTGGTGTTAATGAAAAGTTTATATTTTGTATTATTCTCTGGTGATAATACTGTTATCAGAAGAGATTATAAACTTGCAGAAGTGCTCTCCACAAATAGCATGCAACAAGCCACCATCTGATTGGACAGCGACCTGTGGGCTAAACAAAAGTCAGCCTGCTTAAAATGGACACAAAGCCCTGCGCAGTGTTAAGCTTGGGCCTCGCACTCTCACCTCCAAAAGAAACTTTGGCTTTCACCTTGGGTGAGCGCGTAAAGCGCGATCGCCACGGTCCATACCACCGCAAGTAGCAAGACCATCTCAGAACTCAGACAATTCAGTGAGACTTCGCGATCTTCAGAGATCTTCAAAGTCTTGCAAACTCAGGCTTTTAGCAGGACTGCTGAAGCCTCTTCCGTAAACCGGCAACCAACCACTCCAAGAGGGTTTCCCCAAAAGAACTTTCATGGTCAACGTGCATTCTACGTCAAATAGCAACAGACCGAATTACAGCGAAGAGAATTTCCCTCAACAGACATCCCAGGAAGCCGCATCAGGAAGGAACTGGCCTCAGCTTCAGGTCTGTCGCAATAACCTCAAACGCAAGTAGTGCAGACAAGCTCCAACTGGCTGAATCGGTGTGAATGGGTGAATTGGAGTTAAAAACAGCGTAACGGGAGATAAGAACAATCGCTGCAAAAAAAAATGCTTGTTTTTCTCACTAGTCGAATTAAACCACTCGTTAACCGAGTTATAAGGACTTAGAAAACTTCATGCAACTCGCGTCAACTCATTTCCTTGAATCTTTTGGGGGGGGGGGGGGGGGGGGGAGTGGGGGGGGGGGGGGGGGGGGGGTTTTTTGTGTATGTGTAGTGTTTTAGTTAGGTTTTTATGTAATCTAGACTAGCCAATAAAATTCATGTTTCATTTAAAAAAAAGAATGTCTTGGTTCATATAATTTCAATGTTAAACCTATGCCAAACGATCCTTGCTACTTATCTCGTAGCTTACTTACAATAATTACCTCTGTTAAGAGCTTACAAATAATCATAACTATATTTCACCCGTGGCCAGGGAGAATACAAAAATTTACATATTCAATTGGTAATATACACTGACATCAACTTCTTGCTGGCCGAGTAGCTGATAGGGTGTAAACCATTTAAAGTCAAAATCAGTTTTGATTAGGTGGACCTCGAATTCTCAGATCGAGTTCTTTCAAAACTTGAGCTAGAAATAAATCTGAATGAATTAATAATGATTAATTTCCTTACAACTAAGTAAAATTATTACATATTAAAAAAGTGCATTGTCCACAAGTAGTACTCGAAATAAAGTTTAATTATATTTTCTATATAAGTAAGTCTCGAGCGATATGTCAGTAAATATGTTAATAGATTTTAACTATACTTAATATGAAACAAATGTATTTTAAATATATTACTTTTTAAGCTAGAAACTTTTGCTGGATGCCCTGTAAATTTCGGGCATTTATTTATTTGTCCCACACATTTCGCTAATAGGTCAAAACACTGTTTTAAATGAAATATGATACTTAATCATGAATAACATAAAAGGTATTTTTATATGTAAATAACAATCAGAAACATTATATGATAAAAAAAGAAATTACATTTATTTATTATGTTTGTTCTCTCTATTAAAATGTAAAAGTCAAAATTGATGGAAAACAGTCAACCTGCTATTTTATTCCAACGTGCTCGGAGGCTTTAAATATTTAGTTTATCTGTAGAGTTACATTTCAACTAAGTTTAATGGTAGTTTTAGTAGTGTGGAAGTTGTAACTAAGTGCTCCTTTATGACAAAAATAGGCTAAGCTGTAACTTACACACAACTGGTGCAACCAGCCCTGTACCTGCTGGACTGATCTCATCCTCCATTTCCTGCACAACGAGGAACCCACATCCTGTTTTTTGTCCTTTATTTCACTAAACACTTCACTACTCAAGAATAGAAGAAGCCCTTATACATGGGATGCGGCGGTAGCCCCAATCCTTCTTGGTTGTTTTATTTATGTTTGTCATCACGGTTTGAGAAAAGCCTTTCTGAGGCATGTCACTGCTAATCCCATTGTGGATATGTTCCCTTCCCATCACCCTGGCTAATTAGACATCTACTCATCTGGAGTTAATGGGAGATTAGTCCACAAATTAGGACTTCTGTAAGCTTATCATCAGGAAGGCAAGACCAGTCCAAGTACACAAATATATTAATTAGAGAAATGGCAAGATTTTTATTTTTTTTCACATTTATGATATTTCCCTGACTCATTGAAACAAGTCAGAAACAATGTGAAAAAAGTGTACCTTTAGGCAATGTTACCTCTAAGCTGCACACATGTGCGGCCGCAAACTTCTTGAGTCACGACCATGCAGAAGAAATATTATGCTGCGCACAAGCGACAATAAAATAAGTAAGGCTATTTGACTGAATTCTAGTAAATGCGAAATAATTCTCAGCCAAATTGCTATAGAGTTGGTGTCGCTATAGAGTTAGAACTGGTAAATGCGGTTTACAGGTTTCATAGAAAGAGAATGATATCCTCCAAATGAGGCACTGTAGACATTGAATAGTTTAATGGTTGTGGACAAAATAGCTCAACAAGAAAGCCAATGCAAACGCTATGACATGTAAAATAAAATGCCATCATGTTTTAAACAAGAGTGTGTTGATTAAGTGGTGGAAATAGCAGATGATGGCATTTACAGTAACACACAGGTGTATAATTTGGTGGGTAAAAAAGAAAAAAAGAAAAAAAAAAGAAACTAAACTCTATTACATGTTTAGATAACTATATAAGAATTCACTTTATATATATATATTTAGCATACAGATCTCATTTCTAAAAAATGCCGCAGTTTGTTTGATATTATGATTATGATTATATTATACTTATATTATATCATACTAGCGGGGGCTGTTGCAATGCTTGAATCTGATTGGCTGATGAACGTTCTAAGGTGGGCAATTATTTTCAGGGAAACACACGGCAAACGTACTGCTAAATCTGTAGTTCGCAGGCAGCTCTTGACGCATTGCAATGTGCCATATACTTGTAACTTTTTGCCGCAAATAATTTGCATTTACTTTCGCAAAGTGCCTTACACGCAAAACAGCAAAAGGAACACCAAAACCACACAATGGCTAGCACGCCAAACAAATGAAATATAGAAACGATAGATAAAAACGACAATCATTTCGCATTTTGGGCAACAAAATTAAGTTATTTGTTTACCGAATTAGAAAGTCAGCATACTCTATCTCTCCCCCCGCTCTCATGCGCTCACAGATCACACCATCAAGGTTGCACACACTTGGTTAGATAGGCAGCTACTCTGATTATTTTATCGAGTATCATCAGGTTTACTAAAAACTACAATACTTTCTCACATCAGTAACAACATCGCATGTTCCGTGAAGACATGACTTAAAGTTTCATCTATTGACTAGAGACATTGGCTGCCAAAACAAAACAAAACGGACACTTTTGAGAGACGCACAGACTTTCTCTCTCTTATTTAGTTATTAACTGCATTAGTCTGCTATCAACAGCTCAATTCTCGCGTAGACTAGGTCTAAAATGACGTTTTTGGGAATTAGCACCGGAGGCGATGGATTGAATCGGAAGAAATTAACTCCTACTCGACAATAGTGTTTTAAGTAGGCAAAAACGGTCTAAATACGCGTGAAATATATCTCTGATTGAGATGTCTTGAGTGTGTAACCATATATAACTATATAGCAGAAAATTTATTTGTGTCCTAATGTATTCTTAGAATAATAATGTAAAAAGGTGGTTCACACGCGTCCCGAGGTGGTGATGTGGCCAGTCAATTAAACCCCTCGTCAATTATTCCTTACTTATATTGTTATATTATACTTATATCATACTTATATCATGACACTATAAGGTAATAATATGCACCTTTTAGGAGTAAATAAGGTGTAACTTTTGAAAAGGTACCGCCCAGTGACAGCTTTGTACCTTGAGTGTGATAATGTATTCACATTTTGTTCAATGTGTTATTTTAATGTGTTTCAATGTGTTTAAAGTGTTATTACACTAATCGGATGCACAGGAAAATTAAAGGGGGTTATATTATGAGTAATCAAACTTTCTCTGATCTTTTTAGATAAATGAGTTTATGATACTATGAAAAATAAGAATGTATGAACCCAAAAATTCACCCCCGGAGATATTTATTAAAATTTAAGATGCACTAAAAAACTTATTCAGGGTTGGTTGTTGGCTGGTTAGCATGGGTCAGTAAAAAGCCAAAAAAACGGCATGCTTAATTCTAAGAGAACGTGAAAAATAGTCATAAGATATATTATTACTGTTAAGAGCAAAATACTTAATTCTAATTTCTAACATTGTGTGGACCTTGGGGAAAAACATAATAATGAAAAATAATGGATATCCTTGTTTTAAAATTACATATTAGACCCTTTATCTGCTTTTTGTCCATATTTTCAACTTGGAACGACATACACAAATTTCTATTCCTCTCATGGAAACCAGCCACTTTAGCGGAACAGTTTTGGAAAATTGCCAGGTTCTCTTGTTGAAATGTCAGCTGGCTTCGAGACTGACCACACATCTGCCAACACAAAAGTGAAAGCGTAAGAGCCCGGAGGAGTTTCCTCAGTGGAATTCCTTTATAGTCCGCCATGCCTCTCATCAGAGAGATTTTAACTACATTACTTCCTCTAGCCATGTGTGCCGATGGCAACTACTTTTGTCGGCAATGCGCTAATACACAGATTAGAGATATCACTGGATATTGCAAACAAGAGAGGGGAGATATGCTTAGAGTAACCGAACGCTAACTTCCTGTTAAAATCACAGTATTAACACACTAAACACCCCCTCAGGTCTGCTTAAGACAGAGGTCTTTGGGAATTTTACTCATTTTTCCAGTTTTTATCAGCATTGGGATTACGTTTCTGGCTCAGCTTTGCCAACCTTTTGATTAAAGATACTAGTATTTATTTACGTCACAGAGGAAGTCATTAGCACAAATACGTGGCATGAATTCTTCAAGTATGAGAACCCTCTCATGTAAACATGGCATTTTGAGGGAAAAATATGTTAATGATTATGCAAATGGGTAATCACATTGCAGGTTTTATGAAGCAGAAACTAGCTGTGGCACAAACCTGCACAAGGTTCCACCCCTCCAACGATTCGGCGATGATCGAAGTCACTGACGGACACACTCCTCCAAAGATCATCAAATGTTTCGGACCGTAGCAGATTGCATCAAAAAAGGCCCGCAATCCCTTTGCGTTGTCACACTGAAAAGAGAAAAAGGGAGTAGAATTAAGTCAGAAAAGTCTATAAATATACATAGAATGGTAATGTCAATCATAATGATATAAGCAGTACTTGCTCTCAATTCATCCACTTAGAAACCTTGAGAGCTTTTTCTTGATTTGTACAACCAAAAACCCAGTGCATATTTCTTTCATAATATGGTGTAAAGGAAGAGGGAAATGGGAAAAAAACATGGACCTCGAATTTCTGAATGTGAAAACATGTCTGATGTACAGGAGAGCCCAACTGCTGCGGCACTATGCGCCCATTTCATATCACTATGGCAACGCTCTTGGCTCTGTAGAAAGTGCTGAAGAAAAGAAAAGATGTAGCAGGGATATTGATTGTGATGTGAGCCTCTAACTGTTTTATCTTTTATTTTCTGATGTTGGTAATGATATTTCAGTCCCAGCTAAACACTTCCGAAGGTCAATTAACAGCAGTCGGCTTGACCTGACTCAATCCTGGTCGTAACCAGAAATGTCTCAACACTGCACACAGTGACCCGGTCAAGAATTTCCTCTTGCCTTTTGACCTCGCTTGCTAAAGTGCCTTCTTGGCTTATTTTAACCAAAGAACACATTTCGTTTTGAGATTTAATATAGCAATATCAATATAGCAAAAAAAAAAACAGTTAGGGGCATCATCATCATCTATAAAATGGAAAATTATAGTATATGTTAGGGATGTAATGATACCAAAATATCACGATACAATGATATCACGATATGAAGTCCACGATACAATATTTATTGCAATATTTAAAAAGAAAAGCAAGTGAAGAATTGGAAAAAATTTAACATTTTGTACATTTTAAAGTTAAATGATTCTATCTAATACATTTTGAGTCCAATTTAAGAGCTCCAACCCATGTTCTTAACTAAGAAAACTTAAGTCAAGTCAGTGAATTGACTTGTACCTCAAATTTAAAAGGGACACATTTTTGATATACTTTATAAAAATATATTGATATATTTGATTTTTTTATTTTTATTTGTGATATACTGTCTCAGTCTAAATTACATTCACACTGGTGTTTTAGGAAGACAAAGCATTAGAATATAATAATAATAATAGTAACAATGACAGCAACAGCCATACGTTGTAAAAAAAATTGCACTGTAAAATAAATGAAAATTAATATATTTCATATGTATATTATTTTTGCTTTACAGTAGCATTAGGGAAATGGCTTCTTTCCTAATTTTTACACTTGAAAGAGATATTTTGAATTTGGACTGCGTTTAAACCGCTAGCTGTCAGCAATTCGTACTGCACTTTAAAGCTTTTATTTTGAAGGAAAACTCCAGCTTCAGTGAAAACATGCTTACAAAAACGTGTCTCACTACAAATCTAGTGAAATGCTGTAATCATCTGCCACGAAAATAAAGCCTAACTGGTGGCTGTTGCGTTCCAAACGTGCGCTAAACTCACAGCAATGAGTTCACACTGCATTCAGCTGTGAATCGAGGCGCGTTCTAGAGGCAACGGAAAACAGCTGGATCACGCGGCTGATCGGCATCGAACAATGTGTGCTACTTGGTGCTTTGAATGCACAGCAGAGAAAACAAACAGACTTGGGTGAAGGGATATAGTCCATTATTGTGGCTTTTGGTTTTATTTCTTTTGACAATCCTGTGCCAAAGCATAATGGATCAAAATCACAACTTTAAAACGGGCTTTTATGTTGAATAAGAGTTTAAATATATTTGAAACTACACTCTTTCCCGAAGAGTTATCGGTTATAATCGTTCAATGACCATGATAAATCGAGGCCGTTTGCTATCAGCATAGTCAACGATATTAATATATTGGTACACCTCCCATAATATATTAAATATAAATTATATATTTATAATTACTATAGTTAAAAATTATATATAGTATATATATAGAGTATTATATATATACTAAGATGAGCATACATAATTAGATCTGTTTATGCTTATATAAGTACATAAAGTATAAATATACTGTATATACACATTGACATATTATTGACATATTATCATACTATGCACAGTTACTTTTAATAAACTATGCAAAATATTATCTGACAGCTGGAAATGAACAGCTTTGAAATGATGATGATTTGATGATAACAACATTTTTGTTCCAACAGAAAATTTAGAGACTTTAGACAAACACTTTTTTCTTTTTTTACCTAAAATAGTTATGCAACTTAATCATCAAAGCCCAAGGTTGTGCTCCAAATTTGCTGTTCAAAAATCGTAGGTGTCACGTGACCGATCAGGTTGAACGAGCAAGACGCTTCTGTTTCCAGTATGTCTTTGAGCATTTATGTGAAGGCTATTTTTGGCCCACAACCAATGATGATACAACAGACGTTCTTACACAAGCAGTACATCTCTATTTCTGACCCTCCATCATACTTGGTAGTGCTCACTAGCCAGTGAGCTTCAGCGTCAGAAATAGAAGTGTTAAAAAAAGACTGTGGCGTATGAAGAGCAGGAATATGAGATGAGGCACTGCAGGGCGAGTCGATTGAAGTGATGCTGTTCATAATCCTGAATAAAACAGCAGGCTTTTAAAAGATCTAATTTGCATATTTCCTCCATATTCACTTCATTCTGGTCATCAGTAACCACAAAAAATTGTCTGTTCTCCAACAAGATGCTAGTTAAATCCCGACATTACAGCAAGTTTCGAAATGAAAGTTTTCGGGAGTGAAATATGCTGTAATAAGTGACGGGCGGATAAGCGCCTCAACCAATTAAGAACTACTGTGAAAATGAATCACTGCGACAACATTTAACTAGACGCCAGCCAATCATCAACAGCCAATTTAAGCTTTACTTCAACCTACTGACCAAGACTATTGTCTTCAACCGTACCCATGATCATTCAGCCAGTAATGAAGCTCTAGCTACAAATACCATTTCTGAACATTCACGTTGAACGAAATGTGAGGTAATTGACCATGAAATTGTGGTGCTCATGTGACTGAAACACATTCTGCACTGAAATCAAGCCACCTTTGAATACCAGCAATCACAACGTGGTCGCACATCCATGATCTACAGAGCAGGCTTTGGCCATGTTGTCATGGGAACGCACTCCTCACTTTGAACGGTAAATGAAGGAGGAAGCAAGGCCGGCATTGATAGATACAGCATGGATTGGCTGCTACAATCATGATGTTATTAATCAGTATTCAGAGGTGACATTTGAGGGCTTAATTTTGGATTTCACAGAGCTGGTGCCAGACTGAGAAACTTGATGACAACAGCCCACCACCACAACATCATCGCAAACTATTTTAATAGAACATATCTCTTCACTAAACTTGTTAAAGACAAGACACACACATTGAACTTAAAATATTAAACTAAAACATTTTTAACAACATAATGACATTGGATTTATAGTCACTGGTGTAATAAGGAATATTCTGGGTTTCAACAGCATAATATAACGGCATACCTGCAATGTTGACCATCACAAAAAAAAAATCATTTAGTAGATTTCAGCAGTCAATTACACTGGATAAATAACACAGATTAAGAGTTATTTTAGTATTGTTTACTATAAGTATTTTTGGTAACACTTTAGCATAGAGACCAATTCTCACTATTAGCTAGTTGCTTATTAGCATGCATATTACTAGCATATTGGCTGTTTATTAGTGCTTAAAAAGCACATATTCTGCAATACGCATTATTCTACAATCCCACTAATCGCTACCCATACCAATAAAACTACAATAACAACTCCCTTACTAACTATTAATAAGCAGCAAATTAGTTGTTTATTGAGGCAAAAGTCATAGTTAATGGGTTGTTAATAGCGAGAATTGGACCTTAAAATAAAGTGTGACAATATTTTTAAATATTTTCAATAAGCTTTTATTTTTTATGTTTTCAGTTATCATTTTATTCCCAGTTTTAGTCTTGTTACTTTTGATATGTGCTTTTGTCATTTTTATTAGGTTTTAGGTAACCGCATTTACGTTTACAGACCAACTCTCTACTATTAGCAGTACTATTACCCTTAATTTATGGGGGCATACATATTACGGCATATTGTCTGGTTGATTAGTACTTAAAAGCAGGCATATTAATGCTTACCTAGCAGGACCATATGTTTAGATCTCGACGCGCTTATCAATACGTTAATTTAATCAACTACCCGTCTACTAACTAGTAAGAACGCAGCAATTTAGGATTTTAGCTGGAGGCAAAATTTGATTGAGTCATTTAATGAGTTGGATTAATAGTGATACATTGTCGCTCAAAAACCTTAAAAGTGTGACACTTTATATATTATTATATTTATAAGATATTATATTAAGTTAATTATATTATAGTATATATTGATAACTTTCAGGTAAGTTTCCAGGTTCAACCTTTCATGTTTTTGAAGTTTAAGTTTTTCTTCTAATAGTTACATTTCATTTTATTTTAGCTTTATTTTCGAATACTGTAAATTAATTTTAATAGTTGTAGTTAACGATAACAACACAAGCGCTCATTTGGGAAGCTTGTGTTTCTGACACAGTTGTGCTCAGGTTCTGTCTCGTGACAGTCTCTACAAGTAAAATGATCAAAATGTACTTGTCCATGTCAAAATATAAATTTCATGTTCATGTATTTATGCATTTCCTTCAGTTTAAAAAGCCTGAAGGTAGGAAAATGTACAGTCAGCTGTAATTATCATTAAATAAACATCTTAATATTTATACCGTCGCACTCTGCTTCGTGTTCAGAACCAAATCAATTTGGCTAGGATTACTTTACAAAAATTACAGAGTAACTGTACATTATCTGACACCTGCGTTGTCCCATTTACTTTCATAATAAGTGCCTGGATAAAAAATATTGTGTGCAGTTTACTGTGTATTGCACAAATGCTGCAGACTGAACTTAGAACATTCCTGTAACTGTCTGGGTCAATTTTGGACCCAGAATCAAACAATCCTCTAGGGCCGGCTGCTCAACGAGAGTATGGCAGAGGGCAAGTCTGTGTTTATAGGACTGAGCCCCAAAGTCCTGTCAGTCGAGCCATTAGCATGGTAAGTCTGCCCAGCACAGTGACCACAAGACTTACTGCTGTTGACACACCATCTCTACTGTGACCGGACTCTAAACCTCCAGTAGACGAGGAGAAACACATATAAAGCCAAATCTCAAGCTCTGAAGCACCGATTATGTGTAGATTCAGAGGATGTTTACTGAATACACCAAATATATCCTTCTAAAAGGAACCAGTTCCCTCAGGAAATACTGAACTTTAACAAACTGGTTATTTATGGAAGCATTAGTAATTATGACAGCTGGTATAATTTACATATCATGCATTAACCGCATCTCTATGAACAAAACTGTAAACAAACATGTTTTAGTCAGATCATTCACTAGCTTGATTTGCTCATTAATCTGCATGTATCTGATGGAAAATAAAATAGAAGAGGACACATACATTTGCAATTGCAGAAGCAAATGACTCGGAAAGGACAGTAGGCTAAGGATTATTAATGAAACTATTTCCTCTGACATCTTCAGCATCATAAAATGGCCACCCGTGGTATTGTGGCAACAACAAGGGATAATCACGGCAAGTTAACCATGATGAAACGGCTTGTTAACAGTGGCAACGGCAGCAGCTGCACCTGTCGCCAGTCAATGGCAAATTACTGCACCCAAGTATGCAACCTGAAGACTTCAGTACTGGGAGAGAGAGAGAGCGAGAGAACGAGAGAGAGAGAGAGCAAAAATGAGGAGCAGAATGTCTCTTAGAGTCTGCTCCTTATAAAGAGGCTTAATGACACGCACAAAATGACCAAAGGTGCATGCACATACAACTGAAAAAATAAGAAACTAATTAAAAAAACTATTTTGTCACCTTTCATTCGGTAGCCTGCACATCAATGACACCCCATATTCGATTTTCCTTCTTCAATCACTAACCCTTTCTCCCTCTGCAGATTCTACCCGGTAACGAGAACGGGTCTTTCATTGGCCTGTTTTCTAATCAATGGTCACTGAATACTTTTCTGAAACCTTCTGAGGTTATGGAGTTCAATTTGAGCATTCTTTCAGCTCTTAGTTTTTCTATTGTTAATAAAACCAATTCCTGGAATGAAAAACAGACAAAGATAAAAGTCTGCAGTCTGACGTTTATAGGTTAACATTTACAGCACAAATTAGTCTTGTGGTGAGGGTGCTGCTGAAGGAGAAATTATCACATTTTTATTCCACATTAAGGAAATTTGACACAATTTGTGGTAAATGGTTAGCTTTATATATGGCCATTTTACATACACACCAAAGCTGATGTGGAAAGTACAAATGTTCAGAATCTCTCAGGTGATTGTCATAAATATTTTATTTTGTGTTAAGTGAGT
Organism: Sinocyclocheilus anophthalmus; assembly: GCA_018155175.1. NCBI lineage: Eukaryota > Metazoa > Chordata > Actinopteri > Cypriniformes > Cyprinidae > Sinocyclocheilus > Sinocyclocheilus anophthalmus. Next base: position 836,016 of record JADLZN010004504.1, read on the forward strand.
GATTTACATATGTATGTAAACAGGGTTTGAAATTAACTTTTTCACTCACCAGCCAATTTGGCTACTAAATTTTTAAGCTACCGGCCATTCATAATTTCTACTAGCCAAAAAAATTAAACAAATAAATTATGAGAAAAAGGCCAGAGGTAAGCCAACAGCTTGAGGCTGTCCACACTGGATGCGACAAAGTGACCATTGCAAATCATTTGTACTTTGTCAAACAGTAGGCCTACATCATAAATAGAATGAGGCATCAGTTTACTGTCGGGGATTTGTCGTGCTGTGCCACATCCAGTGTAGGCCGCATCACCGATTATAATGGGTTCTATAGTATTTTGTCGCATCTGGTATAGACGCGGTGCGAGTCTTCAGGCATTTTTTTTTTCGTTATTACTTCAATGCAAAGGAAACCAGTGCGCCCGCCACGCCATTATTTGTTGCGAAGTGAAGGATACAGGGCTGGACTGGTGTTAAAATTTGTCCCTGGACAAATCCAGCCTACCCGGCCCTCAAGGTCCCCTGTGAATGTTTCGCTGTGTTATAGGGCCTTCAATTGGAGTAAGTAAATGAATAAATAAAACGGGACAAAAACAAACAATGAGATATTACTGAATTCAGGCAAATGCAACAAACTTAATAATGCATTTTTTGTCACATAGAAATGCACTTGACAGTACAAGCATTGATTTTGTGCTAGAACATAGGAAATTTACTGCTAATAAATGCTGTCATCCTTTCCTCACCCTCATGTCTTTCCAAACCTGTATGACTTACTTTCTTCGGTAAACCAAAATTATTTGTAGAATGTTCCCAACCATTTTGGTTACTCTTGATTTCTACTGTATGGACAAAATGTATGAATTTCTCAAACTATCGTATTTTTATTTCCCCAGAAGACAACAATTCATACCGGTTTAATGACATGATGCGGAGTATCCTAAATGAATGACAGTTTTTTTTGGTGAACTATCCCTTTAAGAACTTTATAATATTTGTAAATGTAAAACACCTCATTTATAAGTGTCTCTAAATTACAGAGACACTGATTTTTATCTTTAATCAGGCTCTTACTGAATTAACATTTTACTTAAATTAAAATGAATTAGAATGAAATATTTAAAGATAAATAAGCTATTAAAGTTTGTTTACATTGCAGTTGGTTTACATGCGTTTTACCTTGTCGTGGCTGTTTTCAGGCAGAACCTTTAATGTTGTCATATCACAATTCTGTGTCATTTCTGAATGGATAGAGCGATTTGAGCTGTTTATCTCTTATAAATCGTGGCGGAAGCGCAGCGCTGTGCAGGAGACTGATCCCGCTCTGCTTTAACGCGTGGCTGGCAGATGCACCGGGTAGCAGAGCATGTGAGCGGAGTGGAGTGGGAGCGGAGCGGGGAGCGGAGTGGTAATATTTCCTTAAGAGCGCAGAGCGCCTTTCTGAAGATTCCGCTCCGCTCGCTCAAAACGCTCAGCGCCGCTCGCTCAACGCCAGAACGCCCTTGGTGTTTTTCTTGTTCCGGATCAGAATACTGTAGAGATCGAGAATCTGTAGAGCAGTTATGGAGTTCAGATATTGTTTGCAAGTCTTATACATAAATGTAAAGTAAAAAATCTAAGTAAAGAATGAGCAGGGAGAAGAAACTGAGAGGGAGTGCGGGGAGAGTTAGTAAAGATTCATATTGGAATCTGAAGCGGCACATTGCCAGAAAGCACGAGGATGTGCTACGCAAACATGGTGCCGCAAAAGGTGAGCTCATACATACCATAATAAATGAATAAACAGGTAGGCTAAGGTTATTTTCGGTTGTACGGAGCCCCGATCATGATATGCAGACAATCACTGCCAACGAATTTAGAATAGGCTAGTTTTCTTTTATGCTAGGACTACATTATGGTCACGAATTAAGTATTTGTTCTCTTGTTTAGACTTAGCTGCCATGAATTAATTCGTTCGTTAATTCGTTCATTCCCTATATTAGGCCTAAATCGTGGAACAAATTATTATATTTCGTAATTACTTATTAAAACCATTATTGCTTAAAATGTATAAATAATAATAAATTAATTTTAAAAATAATAAAACCTGCTGACGTTGTAGAAACGAATTGTTAATTCGAATTATATTTGGAGCTCCGTAGTTATTAAATAATCTCCGTTAACCCTCTGAGGTCGATTAACGCGGATACGCGTTTTGAGGCATCTTCTCCTGATCACACCGAAAATAACTTAAACTACACTTTCAGTTTTGATCTTACAGACTAGAGCAATACATCAATCGGATCTGTAAAGGGTCTACTTTTATTTGTAGACACACATAATAAAAACAAAACTTTGTGCTTTTGTAAAATAAAGAAAACAAATAGGGTGTGCTGTCTGCCGCTTTGGTCTGCGTGATCTTTATTTAGAAACGTGTCCATAAAATGGACTGTAACTCAGCAAATACTCAACAAAGAGACATGAGAGATATATCTATAGAAAGCTTGACATGTCAAGACATGACATGACATTCTGATGAAAAAATTCTAGACTTCAAGATCTGTTCTCAATAGTCCTGTGAACATATGTTCTGTATGTGTTTTATGGCCTTATTTCAGTGATTTTAAAATTTTAGTTTTTCACTAAGCACGCATAACGTTGTTTCCTCAAAAACCATCACATACCATACATCTGCTCACATATTATTGTACCCAGGTTGTGCGATTAGGTGCTACTAAACTAGCATTAAAATGTTTATTATCAACTGAAAAAAGCACAAATGTCAGTACATGTCAAAACTTCTCCAGGGCCCAAAACACCCTCAGACCCCAGAGGGTTAAACTGTAGACCTAAGCTAACACACAGCTGTATATAGGCCTAAATACAGAACTACAGAGTACAGAAGATATTAGCCTACACCACTTGGATTTTGGAAAACCAGTGCTGGATCCCTCCCGCAAAATCTCCAGCATCCCCAGTGCTTCTTCCAGTGCTGAGCGAGTGTTTTCGGGCACAGCGAATGCTGAAGCCTGACACTTTGTCCAAGCTAATGTTTCTTAAAGTAAATTCTAATATCCAGTAAACATCAAGAGACGTTTTGATAGACCACAGTTCCCCGCAGTTATGTTTTATTTTAACTTGACACTAGAAAGTGTGTTTCTTTCATTGACGTCAGTTCATAATCCAAGCGTTCTTTAAGTGCATTTTATCTTGTGTGTGCTTTTCACAGGCTTTATAATCCAGGTGTATTTTGTAAAGATCTACGCACATTTCATTTCGTGTGTGTGTGTGTGCGTTTGTGTTTTAATGAGCCTGTTTTGAATGTTCTATTGCACAACAACTGCAGCTATTTTCACAGAAATAAAGTTAACGAAAATCAAATACACTTTTTCAGTTTTTGCATTTTAGGTAGGTTTGCTAAGGTTAGATTCATATATTTAATAAAATTTAATTAATACATTACAGTTAATAAAATTAAGAAGAATGTAAGAATTTCTCTCTGAAACATGATAATTGCTATTTATCAGCATGCTTAATTTTAGACAATAATCCAAGAATTTCGTTACAAACAGTAAACAATTAGGCCTACTAGAGAAATGTTATGTCGGAGCGGGATCTGAGCGGGAATTGGTTTACAGTGAGCGTGAGCGGAATATTAACGGAGCGCTTGCTTGTGCGGTTAGAGCGACTGAGCGGATCACACGTCCATAGAGCGCAAAACGTAGCGTCACACCGCTCCGCTTCGCTCACAAGCTCCGCCGGTTATCGCCGCTTCACCCGTTTGGAGTACTTTCTTTTTTGCGTTTCGCGTGGCTGTAATTTTTAAAACACGTCCTAATATTATGTCTCCCTCCGCTTCGACGATACCACCGGAAGGTCCCGGGCTCAAAATGGCCAGTAGCTACATCGCGTTATGTTTCAGTAGCTAATATTCCCCAATGCGCGCACTTTAGTCTTATTTAATATATCATGTATGAGTCTCAGAGTTCAGTATTACCTGAATCTGTTCAGATTTGGCTAAATGAACTTCCTCAAGAAAATTAATTATAAACAGAATTTCGAAAAGTAACCCCCAAATTGGCTTATGATTTGACACGTTACCCCCCTCCCACAGCTGATACCCGCAGTTGGCCAGGTGGCAGGTTTTAATTCAAACCCTGTCTGTAAATGATCGCTATATGTGTGGAACGGTTTTTTCGCGGAAAAAAATCGAACCATACGGTTCTCCTCACATGGTTTGGCATGCGCTAGGACCGCGGTTCATCTTAAATCTGACAACGCATCTGTAATATGGTTTGCTATAAATAAAACGTAAAACAAACAGGGTTCGGCTAATGTTTGTTTCTGTTGATGGATGCACATTCTGGCTTCCCAATACATTACAACAACAGCGATAAATGTTTTTTTAAAAACGTGGACAAACCATTCACTCTTGTTCAATGTGAATGCCGTATGCTGGAATATGTGCATTTATTCCGACATCACCCAGGTGCTGATAGCGCGCGTGCACAGGTGAGACCTGAACAGCACACGTTGATATCTGTGTTTAAACCAAACTCATTTAAGCTTTGCCAGTTTAAACATTTAAGAGCCGGGGGTCACGAGAAGATTTGTGCGTGCGCTCATCCAAAGCGCGCAAACCCGCGCCTCAGAACGCGCGCAAATATTAAGCTTTCTCTAGTATTGTGTTTAAATGGACAAATTCACTAAAAAATTATGTCAAAATGCCCAAATGAAATATGCAATGCTGGTTTACATTTCATTACTTTATTCAATTTCTGTACCTGAAAACTAATGTTAGACCTACCTAAAAAAAAAACTAAAAATCACTGTTTATTTTATTTGCATCTTTACTCTATTGTATTTATTTGTGCTGTTGCTTGTATTTAGATAGATTATTCTTATTTTCTTTATTTTAATTTGACAGTATAGTTTTTGCCTAAACATAGCACAAATACCGAAACTGTACGAAACAATGCCTCTAAATCTGTGATACAAACCGAACCGTGAGTAAGTTTAACCGTTCCACCCCTAATAGCTAATAAAACTAACAGAATGAACAATAAATGGTATTTATTGCTTCATAAAATGTTTTATTTCTCCTTAAAACACTCAATGTGGGCGGACATTTGTTTGTGTATAAACCACTCCACTTTTACTCTCCCCCTCTCTCGCTCTCTCTCTCTCTCTCCTCTCTCTCTCTCTCTATATATATATATAATAAGATATAATATATATATATAGATAAATAGCCAAAAACAATTACTTCATTACTGTATTTATGCAAATAAAATGTTAAAGACCTACAGTACATGGCTAAAGAGCAAAGAGAATTATAAACGAATATGTTTACTTAATACTACGTAATATAATGTTATGCTTGGCACTAAAAGTGATTACCCAAAAACCCCAAGCCCCTCCAAATTATTTCCCCTTCCTGTTTGTCCTTAAGAAAAAGGATGCCCTTTTCAAACTCTCAGCATTGCACATCAAGAGTTCAGCATGAGAAATCAAATCAAAGCTGTCATTATGTCCAATTTCATTGTTTAAAAGCATACAGCATGAAGAGATCAGCATGGCACTCATGCAGATGCCTGTTGTTACGTTCCCTCCAAAGCAGGAACCGGCCTAATCCCACCCGCCACCAGCATCATCACCCAAATCAAACTACTGCCAAGATGTCTGGCATAAAAATACTTCTAAAACAGGAAACATGGTTCAAAAGGATGCAATTTCAAAATAAGGCTATTATTCATAGCACTGCTATTACAGATTCTCTGTTCATAGATATTGTGCAATTTGATGTTTATCGTAAAATAAGGTCCTAAATTACCTTATGTCTAGTGCAGCAAGTACAGTAGGGACATCAAAGTGCTGACAATTAGGGTCACGTACGGTATTCCTGTCCAAAAGCCAAGGGCTGAATTTCTCATTGCATCTAGAGCACACAGGCATGAGGGCAAAAGCAGCCCTGTGCATTTGTTCCCCTTCACTGGGCTCAGGGATCCATCCAGCTCCACTCACGCGCATAAATCCACCTCGATTTTTAAGACCCCAAGACAAGTGGCTTGGGCATTTGGACATTTGTGACTGCAAACCAGTACCATGCTTGCTGTGGGAATTTTTGCTTGAGATGTTCACACCTTAATGTCGCATGAAACTGAACCAAGTACTCTGGTTTTGTAAGGTAACACGGTGGAGTAGCTGAGAGGGTGCATTGATTGACTAATGCCAAGCACACAACACAAGACCAAAGCTATTCACCCTGCTAACATTGAACATTTTTTCTGTCTTGTTTGTCTGCAAACGCACATTCTCCACCCTGACTACAGCTATGATCCAGAAATTGGTTAACGCATCAATGACAAATTAGAACATCCAAGGAAACTTTAAAACAAGTGCCAGATGTACTCATGTATTCATGTTGGTTTCATATGATTTTGACTGTACTAAAAAATTAATAAAATTTTCAGGAAAAATTTTATGATTAATGAAATAATTATTTAAGATATAATGTGGTGTAACCATTAGTTAAAAATGAATAACACATTTCCTTATACCTTGAATACATAGAGTGGTAAACAGCTAAACCTTATTTAAAAAATAAATACCTAAAATAAAATATACCTAATAAAAAATAAAAAATATTATTTTCACACATAACAGGAATTATTCTGTAATATCTATAATTTATATTATAAATACATTACATTTTTGGGGAGTTGCACCATTTACAACTTTAACTTTGCCTTATAAATAATTCATATATATTCTGATATTTTAAAAGGATTTTGACTTTTTTACACATATCAGAATTATTATTAATTATACATTAACTTTTGGGGGAGTTTGCAACCATTTGACATTTTACAACTTAAACTTTGCCTTATAAATATTTCATATATATTCTGATATCATAAAAGTGTTTTGTCCTTTGTACACATATCAGGAATTATTAATTAATACATTACATTTTGGGGGTGTTGCACCATTTGACACTTTACAACTTTAACTTTGCCTTATAAATAGTTTATATATATAGTTTTATATATTCCGTGCAGAGACTTTTTTTTCTCTGCACATTGGCAAAAACCTGGCACTACTGAGTGAATCAACCACCGCACATGTAATGTAGCAGCTTAAGCATGAACATGACACACTCATGAACTTTGGTGGTATTTAGGGGGCTATGCCAAGACTAGTGTTGAATTATTGCCATCTTTTCCAGAAGACTAGAAACTGTTGACTGTTGTGAACTGTAAAAGCCATATTGTTTTGAGTGCACTGAACCATTATTAGTGGTTTGCGGTTATCAGGGGCCCTCAGTATAAAGCGGCTTGGTTGAGTGATGAAAAATGACAAAATGCATTAAAAATTCCCCCAATCCATCACCTCCAGAGGAAGCTGTGCTCAAGGCTCTGTTAAGCAAGAACGAAGCATCAAGCAAGTTGCATCACTGTGGCATCAAGGTATTTTCAGACTCTGAGATTATCAAAGGTTCCCACCTGAAGATGAACGACACTGTATACAAACAGTAAGGAGAGCTATTAGTATACTGCTCCAAGAAGGTTTAAAACAGTATATCTTTGTAATTGGTGGAAATGTGGAAAGAGACAGAGCGAGAAGGATGGCTGTGGAAAGGAAGGCCATTATCAAGTTAATTATTTCTTGGCCTGAGGTCCTCCATTCTCCCCAGGATGTCTCCTCCGGAGAGCCAGGGAGGGGAGGCGGGAGTAATTACTGCCATTTTGGATAATTGTGGTGATGTGGCGCTCGGTACAGCATCAGGCCGGGATAAAAGGCAGAGCGTAGTCAGGGATGAACACGGGCCAGCTCCGAGCCTGTGTTCGGCCCTCTAGAGTTCCTTTAAGTGGAACATCATCTAGTTCACTTTCCCAAAAGCCCTTTCTTTGCAGTGCTTTCCTAAAGCAGTCCTATGGCCTGAAAAACTGCCTTTCAGATGGAAATCTCTTCCTCTTAAGTGGTAATTTAAACAAACGTGATAAAATGAAATTCAGTCAGTGGATAACTCCATGATTAATACAGTACGTTCATACATTAATTCCTTCCAGCGAAGGCGATTTCCAGAGCACTTTTTGGGCTGAAGGTGCCAAGAGTTGTGAACACAACTGAATTATCTTCCCAGCTGCCACAAAGAGATTCATTGCACATGATTGCAGAGACCCTGAGTAACCCAGAACTTGTAAGTTCCTCCTTTTTGCTGACAGCTAACATGCCGTTGATCCATGGCTCTGCTGGCAACATGTTATTACTTAGACTACCACTCCCTGTCTGCACAGAAATCCCATTTTCAAGCGCAAGCCTCATCCTAAACGCTCATACCGCTTCCATTTATTTGTCATTACGCCTGGTGCCATGGCTGAGGCCATTAAACATCCCGAACGAGAAGAGAAAAATGTTTTGCGAGCGACGATATACATACAGCGGATCCTCATGCATGAAATCAGCGATATGTCTGATGGAGCCTTGTTTCTTTGGCGGGACTTAATGATGCTGCGGCTTCTGATGGGGAAATGGCGACTATGGAGCATGTGCTGGTCATTCTGTGAGACAAGAGAATGACATAACCACTGTTCTGGTTGTGGTAAAATACTCCTCTCGCTCAAGGCCCAAATACCCACCCATCTGATTCAGCCCATAATGCTCAGAGTAATGGGAGCCATTCATCAACCTGACTGCTCTTGGACACAAAGCTGAGCAAAGGGTGGACGGCTGACTGACATGGTCATATTAAAGTCTGCTCTGAGACTTAAATTATTTGGAGTCTTGTGACAACAATGTCCTGCATCTGTCCAACATAACTCCATTTAATCAGCTGCACGATCGCTCCACATCTAGACACTTGTTGAACTCATACTGTTAATATCCTCATGACAATCCTCAGATGTAAAGCATTGTAAAGGCACAAACATATGAACAATTTGAACAATTTGCACCACAGCAAAAGGCATCACATTTACAATACCTGAATTGTGAATGAGTTCGAATTGAATGTGATGACATAAAGAGACAGTGTACAGCAAAATACTGGCAAGAAAACATCTTTGTATTGAATGATTCTCACAATCTGCAGGCAAAAAATAATAAAGCAAGACCAGGTGAACAGGTCAACAGGTTCTTCAAATGAATCATTCAAAATGACAAGTCACTGGTTTGGGTAAGATAAATCCTTCACTGAATTAATTCACTGAATTGCTGTTTCACAAGTAATTTAATATAATCTAATTATATAATATTTAATATTTTTTTAGTGCTGTCAAACGATTAATCGCGTTTAATCGCATCCAAAATAAAGTTTTTTGTTTACATAATATATGAGTGTACACTGTGTATATTTATTATGTACATGTAAATACAAACACATGCATGTATATACTTAAGAAAAATATGTTATGTTTATATTATTAAATATATTTATTTTATACTCAAAATTTTATGAATAACATAACATGTAATATTTTCAAATATATACTGGTTAAATGTGTGTGTTTATTTATACATAATAAATATACACAGAACACCCACATCTATTATGCAAACAAAAACTTTTATTTTTTATGCGATTACTCGCGATTACTCATTTGACCGCATATATAATATAATATCATATAATATAATATAATGCATTTGGGGGCCTACAGAGACTCCGAACTTGTAACCCAATTCTCAAGGTCCGTCCGGGATGTATGGGGGGAGTGAATGTACAGTGCTCTCTCTACCTTCAATACCACTACTGAGGTGAGACCCTTGAGCAAGGCACCGAACCCCCAACTGCTCCCCGGTGCCCCCTGCTCAGGGGTGTTTGTTCACGGTGTGTGTGTGTGCACTTGGATGGGTTAAATGAAGAGCACAGATTCCGAGTATGGGACACCATACTAGGCCACACTAGGGTTGGGCCGATAGACGATGCAATCGTCCATCGCCGATGGCTGATAGACATCACGATGTTGAGCCGGCATCGTGATTCCCCCCCATACCCCTCGCAATCCGCCACTTCCCAATACCGTGTTCGGAAAGAAAATGACGTGTATACGGAACCCCTAAAGGGAATAAATACGGGATGGGAGGAAAATATATATTTCAATATTTTCCCTCGCAGTTATATAATTGGGTAATTATACTACATATATGTCGGACATCAGGGAGTCGCTATTATGCCTGGCATTGAAACTGCTTTTGAGTGCATGATCGCTTTTTAGTTTCACTTTCACTTTCGAGATTCGCGATCGCACTTATACATGGAGCGGCAGTACTTGCCACACATTTCATTTGTTTGTCAGTGGTACTGAGGATCTGCAAGTCATTCGCCATCGTCCTCTGTCATCTCTCCTTGCTCTGTTTATGTGGTAAGTGAAATTTTATTTACTGTAATGTAACAGGCAACCGTTACACCGTGTCTACACCGGACGCAACAAAGCGACAGTTGCAAATCATTTGAACTTTGTGTCAGCACATCATAAACAGAACGAGGCATCAGTTTACTGTCAGGATTTGTCGTGTCGCGCCGCATCCAGTGTAGACAGCATCACTGATTATAATAAGTTCTATACACTGATCTATATATAATGTTCTCTATTATAGATCAGTGGTTCTACTGTATTTTGCCGCTCGTGTCTGGTGTAGACACGGTGTTAGGAATTGTTATTTGTTTTCTGTGCCTTCTAAGGATTCATGCTTCAGGCACACTCCTCCCCCTACTCGCCCCCGCCGATGTCATCATCCATCACGATGTTTCACTGTAGACATCGGCCGATGCCAATTTGGTAGACATCGCCCAAACCCTAAGGCCCAACCTCACTATCACTTTCCGTTCACTTTACCTTTCTACCATTTTTGCAAAATAACTCAGAAACCTACTAAATGTTACTAAAAGTAACTACATAACAAGCTGGGAATTTTTCCCAACAAGTTATGGTGTATCATGACAAAATGCTACATTTACTTTTTTTTAAATGCATTGCTTTACAGTTAAGCGAACTGAAATCAGTTTTAAGTCAGTATTTTATCATATTATATTCATATATTTTAACCCATTAAATATATGTCTAAAACTCTGTCTGAAATGGCAAATAATTTTAACAGACAACTTAATAACTTTATGAACGTGAATAAACATTTATTAATTTAAACATTTATCAGATATATAAAATATTTATTAACATAAAATACAAGCATATGTTGAATAATACTGAAGCTAATTAATGAGCTATTTTACAAGTACTGTAATTGTTTAGGTATCTGTTTAGGATTCAGTGCTGTTATTAACTGATTTACAATGTATCTGGCTTACTAATCAGGTCCAACACTTAGTAGATTATAATGAATTTTAGAATACCTGTAATCAGACTACAGTTACTTTTTTATTGATTACATGATTACATATTTTTCACACAATAGCAATAAATTATTCATAATTTATTGATTATTATTCTTATTAATTCAATTAAATCACAAGCCCTGTTTGTGAAACCTTGATGTAATGTAATGTTTAATGCACTTCATGTTATTAATAACAGCAAATTGAATATATTTTCTTTCTCTTTGTATTATTATTTCAATATGGTACAAGATTATGTTATTTAAATCAACATGATAAACAAGTTAGGTCAAAAGTAACCTAAAAGTAATCAAAAAGTAGTCTGATTACATTACCTAAAACATGTAATGTAATGGATTACGTTACTAACTAAATTTTTTTGTCATGTAATTTGGAATCAGTTACGGATTACAATTAGCAAGTAATCTACCCAGCTCTGGTGGGATATTACAGTTACAACTAAATAAGCCACTAGCAATTGGTTCAGTTTACTGCTGTAAATAGTTTAATTATCATCATGGTCATTTTTTATTTCATCTTTGTTGTTGATGATAAAAATCTCAAAAAGAAAAAAACGAAATAAATATCGACCGACACTGGCCTCAATCCTGTATTGATGAACCTGCATCAGGACTGCAATGTTGCATGCAATGCACTATTTTTGATGAAAAAGACTCATGTTTCATGACAGCAGCCACGCTGTGTGTACCCATGACAGACGAGAAAGGAAATGGCTTCTCCTCCACACTGTGTTCATGGTAAGAAGTGTTCCTGGTGGCGTGCCTTCAGTCAGAGAGCAGGGAAATGAAGCGCAGCGTGCTGATGCTCTGAAGGAGAATTATGCAGCAGCATTGTGATGCGTAGTGCTGGAGTGCCAGTTCAAATGGAGAGCTTTTGAGTGCTGCAGCCCAGCTCTGATTGTGTGGCACAAAGCCGACACCACAAACACAGATGCATTAACCTGCGTGTTTACAGACAGCCAACAATGACCCTCGGCAATCACCAATCGGTTAACAAAGGAGCACAGCTTTATCCACGGACCAGGTGGCTAGCTAATATGAGATGTTAACCGTAAATGAAACACCAAGCCAGATCAAGTGTGAACTGCAGAAGATCAAGGAACTTGTTGTCTTAATTTGACATTATTATAAAGAAAACATCTCAGCACCTTTAATAATTAGTGTCCTCAGGGTTGTCTATGCAAAAGCATGCTTGCACAACTCTAGTATAGGGCCTAATTTTAAGTTAACAAAATAAATATCTAATCTTTTAAATGAATTTAAGGAGAAAAATCACAGTGGCATTTTTTCCTCAGTAGGTCAAAGAAAGTTAATTGCTCTTTATTATAGCCTGTAGCTGACAAACTTGCAGGAAGAGACTGATTTGTCTCTCCAATGGAAATAATAAGCAAAAGCATTTGACCTCATAAGCACTGTAGGCTGAACTGCAAAGCAAAATGGATAAACAGGAAAGCATTAAACCCTCTTGTGTTTGAAACCATTCAAACAGCAGGGCTTACTCCCTTTTTGGTGGAGCATTTAATCAAGGTGACTGTACAATTGAGGCCATTGTACACCAAACAAGTGACCATACAAATGCTGCGGCAGGAGCAGGCGGAAAATACTCATTTGAAGAGCTGATGTCAGACACAGCGTTGCCATGACTACAGGGAATGAGCAGGGAGCCTGAATCTTTAGAGAAATTAAAGGGAAGGTTAGTCAGTATTAACATTTTACTTCTCTTACACTGCAAGTCTGCTGCTCATTTAGGTCACAGTCTTGTTTCAAAAGTTTTGTAAAAAAGATGGTTTTAAAAATTTGTCCAATCTCTTTTTTGAAGGGTCTCTCATAAATTAACATTCTGGGAACATTTACTCAGTCTCGTGCAATTCTAAACATGTAAGGCATTCTGTCTGGCATGGAACACAAAAGAAGACGTTTTTTTGAATGTTCACACCGCTCTTTGTGATACCATAAAAGCCCTATTATTACTATATTCCGAGTCATCTGAAGCCATACAACAGCTTTATGGCCTAAAATTTAGGTCAACATTCACTAGCTCTCAAATCGCTTCTGTTCCCACATGTTCAAAATTCATGTTTGACAAAAAAGACATCAAACGTCATTGGTTATGCTACATGTTCACCATTATGTGTCTTTTGTGTCTTGTTCCATTCTTACACTTGCTGAAGCTCTGGACTTTTCATTTCCTGGTCTTATCCTTCCATAGTTTTTGTTGAGGTTACTTAGTTCTGTTCCCATGTTTTGTGGTTCTTCTGTCTTGTTTATCTTCTATATTGTTATTTATTAAACTTCATCTGCACTTGGATCCTCTCTCAGTCATCTCTGAGTTCCTCAGTATTAGTCAATACAAGCACAGGAAGCTATTTGTAAATAAAACTACAAAGGGACTACAAAACCAACACAGGAAACAGGAAACAAAGAAACAAGAACTATGACATAAAAGATCAAACAAACAGAGAACATTTAATAGGCTATCACATATCATTTAACTAATTGCAACGTACTGAGTTTGTTGAACAGTATATGTGTAAACATGAATGAGATCTGAAAGGTTGAGAGCATTTTTCAGTAGGCTAAATAACTTAAAACTAGTGGTCGACCGATATATCGGCCAAGCCGATATATCGGCCGACATTTGGCATTTTTCAAATATCGCCATCGGCCGATAAGTTTTCCTGTTTGGCCGATGTGTTCGAAGGCGGGGGACTTTTATTTTTTGACTACAATGCGGACTTTCTTTTGACGCACTGAGAAACGGCAGCACGCCCTGAGCGCACAAGCTTACATTCTCCCTCTTGTCGCTGTCGTTGCTTCAGTTCTGTCTAAGATCGATAGAAGTCCATATAATAATCAGATAGAACTGTTAAACAAAATAATTTAATTGTATACAAAAAAGAATTATAACGATTTCTTTAATATTATTAGTAATAGAAAGAAAAACATTATAATACTTTCTCATTTGCCGTCAGCAATCAGCAAATACGAATTTACATCATTTAAACAAATCTTTGAAAATTTAATTTCACAAACCTTGCAAACTTAGTCGGATCCAGTTGTGGGATCTTGTGAAGTGTGCATTTGTATCATGCATGATCCCGTGTTCTCTGCGTGATGGTCGGTCCGTGAGAATTGAATGCTGACAGGAGGAGAGTTCAGCTTCACTGGAGATGTGCGATTGACAAACTTTAAATGCTTTTTTTTTTTTTACTTTTACAAAATGCTGCGTTTTATGCATTTGCCCACTGTCATATTCATGTAATTTCCACTGTGTACTGTATGTAAAATTAGTGTTACCTTGTCTTTATTTGAAAAAAATATGATTAATGCACACAAACTTCCCAGAATACTGAGTGCCCTGCTAGTTAGTGTTTACTTCCTTTTGAATTATATTTTTATTAAATATTTATTAATTTGTTTAAAATGCTTTGTCTTCTAAAGTATAAGTATGTTTATTTTACACAATTATTTTAAATCCATTTTCAAATGATTTCAAATTTCTTAAATATAAATTAAAATAAACTAAATGATATCGGCTTTATATCGGCCACCCTGCTTTCCAAGATATCGGCATCGGCTGTCAAAAAACCCATTTCGGTTGACCACTACTTAAAACCTGCTCTGTTATCAAATGTTATATTATCTTTTGTGTTCCACAGAGGAAACTCTGGATTTGGAGTGACAAAAGTGAGTTTTTAAGTTAACTATTCCAAAAAATCCAGGTTACGCCTCATGAACTATACATGAGACAGAATAAGGAAATGTACAGTGGCGTGCAGCGAGATCATGTGGTCTGTTTCCTACCTCCTGGAATGAACAAACTTAGCGAGTTAAAAAAAGAATCAGCTTGAAAATAGAAACGCCTCATTATACGAGACCTTCTGTGCAGTCTAGGTCAGCTGTTAAGACGAAAGAGAGATGATTAGTAAGAAATCTTCACAGGAACACCCTTCGGAGCCAAAATGGCTGACTGCTGCTTGAATCCCTAACTCATTCTTTGTGTTTCTAAGGCATGTCAAGAAGCATGCGTGAAAATCAACAACCTAAGTAGGTCACAGAGCCTTTCAGCGACTCTCTTCCGTATTTCATCAAACATGTATCAGTCTACAGCACACATATGCTTGACTACTGACTTTTTGATGGCTTAATTGTTCATGCACTGTTTTTCTCTCTTAGGCTATGCTGGATAAACATATCAAAGCTATGCAGGCAGGAAAACAGCTATGGCTTTAACTCAAATGCAAAATTAACATGGGTATCTAATTGCTTCGTCCTGTTTTGCAGTTGTTTTGAAGTGTTTCCGTCACCTTCTCAGGGTCACCTTCCAAATTAGATTAATATCTCTGTTCCATACACTCCAAACACAGAGCTCTCAAGCGTACTGTATATAACAGCTACAACCACCGACTCTCCTCTTTCAGATTAATATTTGACGAAGTGAGCCGCTTGAGTCTTGATTACACCAGAAGTCAAACCTGGAGAGAATGGGGCCTTGTATATACCGGAGCAGGTCCGATTTCATCATGTTATTCTACCCAGAATCCTCTCATCTCACTGGAAAAATTTCATAGAACCACTTCCTCATTTCCTGCTATACCGATCTCTTCCTGAGTAATGCAAAACTAAATGCCCACTATCGCATGCCGTTGTACGTGACTCCGCTTGTGGGAACCAAAGAGGTTACGTGCATAGCACATGGAGTCAACGGCCCTGGTTTCTGGAAATATTCTGACAGCAGGCCTTGGAAACTGACCCCTCAGTATTATAGTCCTGCTGCCCAGCGAGGGATCGCGGATTTAATCAGAGGGTTCTGACGACATATGGTGTCATGATATGATGCCACACAACACATTACTGTCGGATTACATCGCTGTCAGACATGGTTCATGTCAACTCAGTTTACAGATTGCATTTATTCTGTCACTTATCAGTAGTTTTGGACTTCAATACCTGGTGAAAGCTAAAATATGTTGGCATTCCCATTAATGCCGGTTACTTCTGAATGTGACACAATAACTGAAAGGGAGAGTTCTTTCAAAAATGAAAATTCTGTCATAATTTAGTCACCCTCATATCGTTTTAAACCTGTATGACTTTATATATTGCATGAAACACAAAAAGAAAAGCTATTTCGGAAAACACCAAAATAGTACATATGATTTGTAGGACTACACTTTATTCCAAGCAAGGTTATTTTCTAACAATAAAAAATAAATAAATAAAACTGTTAATTTAAAACTAAAATGACAAAAAGCACACAACAAAATTACAAAAAAAGTAACTAAAATAAAATTGAAAATACAAATCATTTCAGATTATTAAAGCTGCAGACCGTAACTTTTGGCGCTCTAGCGGTTAATAAAAAGAACTGTGTGTGTCTTGCGGAAGAACACAGCCGGAGCTATTTCTCTCTGTTTATTTTTATGACGAATCACGCAGGTACTGGGCTACTCCGCACCGGTACCTACCCGAACCAGTCTAAAATAGTCCAAATATAAACACTATGATAGGTGTACCGTAGTGATTCAGGAAAGCCAAAGCAGGATTGATTATGGAGTCACGGTGTACTAGTTATTATAAAAGTTTTGAACACAAAAAAAATTACGGACTAGGGCTGTGATGGTCGCCGTGACAACTGCGTCAACCGTTGTCTATTGCCACCGGCGGTAGTGCACGTGACGTCATGCACTCTATCCACCTTTTTCTTGTCGTAAAAATGGGCGCGGCCATTTGGAAAATATATGGGTATGGCTTCCGGTTTCATCTGAGTCCACTCCGTCCAGCTATTTTTAGCTGAGCAAAACAGTTCGTTTTGCTGCTTGATATTGAAAGTTGGTGTGTCTTATCATATTATTTTAATGTATTATCTTAAATTATGAACACACTGGTTTGTAGTGCAAAAGTTTTACCGTTTACTGCACGTTGTTATTCTCCTCGTTATTTACCTATAGCGGCTAATGAACCCACCCCTGGAAGTATAACCATAGCTTACTTCCGCGTTGAAGAAAAAGGTGGATAACAAGCATAATACGAAGTTTTGTATACAAGTGTAATAAAAGTAATAACAGTAGCAGAATAGTGAATCGTGTCTACACCGGACGCGACACCGTCTGTCTAGTGTCTACACAGGACATTTGAACTCTGTGTCAGTACCTCATAAATAGAACGAGGCAGTTTACTGTCGGGGATTTGTTATGTCGTGTCATGCCGCATCCAGTGTAGCATCACTGATTATAATGAGTTTTATAGTATTTTGTCGCGCCGCACAGCTCACGTTCTGTAGACAGGGTGTATTTAACTTTCTTATTTAGGCTAATTTCTTGTTTAACTGTATTATTTCTTTGATATTTATTTTAGTGTTTTGCAGGCTGCGTATTCACTGGCCCCCCAGTGCCGGGCTGCTCCAGGACAGTTTTGAAAACCATTTCAGAGACATGTTCTTAAATGTGACTCATGCATGCACTGGGCAGCTTTAATCGCCTTTTTGGTAACTTCATGACTTAACTGACCACGGCATTGCATGCACATAGTTTATTTCGCGCTTTGATATGAAAGGATACAGGCTACAGCGCGCCGGCGACTTTGTGCGTGCAATTGAAGAGCACGCACTTCTAGCACAGTACCGTTCCACGCTCGCTTGACTCGCGCCTGGTGCCGAAGTGAAGAGGAGCGCGCGTCTGAAATGTCTCCCGTTCTCAGTCGTTCTGTAACTGAATAAATGCACTTCTTGTCAAGAGAAAAAGTGACAGAAGCAGCAGTTGTGAGTGGGGTGGCCAACCCTAGCCCCGCCCCTGCGTTAATTGAGTTAAATATTTTTAACGCGTTAAACTGAAAAAATAATCGCCTGCGTTAACGCGCTAATTTTGACACCACTAATATATATATATACACTGAACAAAATTATAAACGCAACACTTTTGATTTTGCCCCTATTTTTCATGAGCTGAATTCGAAAGATCTAAGAATTTTTCTATGTACACAAAAGGCCCATTTCTCTCAAACATTGTTCACAAATCTGTCCAAATCTGTGTTAGTGAGCACTTCTCACTAATCCATCCACCTCACAGGTGTGGCAAATCAAGATGCTGATTAGACAGCATGATTATTGCACAGGTGTGCCTTGGGCTGGACAAAGGCTCACTAACACAGATTTAGACAGATTTGTGAACAATATATATACTGTATACGTATATCAACACCGCACTACCGGCGGTAGTTGGTCCATTACCACCGCGGTGGTAAAAATCTGCCACCGTCACAGCCCTATTACGGACTGCAGCTTTAAGAAAAAAATTAAAAGTATCTCAGTGATACTAAAATAACACTGATTTCTGAAGTCTTTTAAAGCCATACAACATGCAGCTTTGTGTGAGAAATAGGCTGAAAATGTATTTGTTATTTGCTGATAATCTTATTGGCACAAGCACCAGTTTTTACATGCACTAGTGTGCCAGTTTAATATACATTTGGAACAACATGAGGGGGAGCAAACAATGACAGAACTTTCATTTTTGTGTGAACTAGCTCTTTAAATGTCTTCAGCACTGACACCCGCTCGCACACCCAATATATTTGACATATTTCTAATTATAATATAAGACACCGTCACCTCTGCAAGCAATGCCTAACTTTGCAGGCCTTTATTCTGTTCTCAGTTCTCAGCTTTGCGAGTTCTTGTGACCATTGGAAGTCGCAAATATGTCCTTCCAGGTTGTCAAGACTCAACTTCCATTACTCTGGGCTTCAGCATAACCACAGGGAAGTCAGTCTCTCCCATTTGATGAGAACAGCACCTTTTAACCCAAACAGGAAGTGAACCCTTAAGTGAATGTGGAGTGATGTCCGACCCCACGTTGGGCGCCAGGCCACCACCCACAAAAGAACACAAGTGATCCCACACCTGCTAGATTGACAAGCTTGGGGGGGGGGGCAAGGCTGGTATCTCTCAAGAGCATCTGACAAGGGAAACGTTTCACTCTCTGAGCTCACTACGCAAGCTCTACGCACGATACGCAGTAGCTACATATCAGTCCCTCACTGGATTACATAATCACTCTTTTATGCTGTATGTGAAGGTGATCTAACTAGAGTACTAAGATGACATACTTTAGGAAGTAGACAGCCATAACTAAAATAAAGTCTTTGGAGCAGGACTTTGGAGCAGGAAGTATGTGCTATTAACTCC
The DNA here is from genome assembly GCA_018155175.1 of Sinocyclocheilus anophthalmus. Lineage (NCBI taxonomy): Eukaryota > Metazoa > Chordata > Actinopteri > Cypriniformes > Cyprinidae > Sinocyclocheilus > Sinocyclocheilus anophthalmus. The sequence goes on from JADLZN010004504.1 coordinate 855,535, forward strand.
TGAGGGCTCATATCAGTGGGATATAGACGTTTCACCTCCTCTGACTGAACCCACTGGCCATCCAGCCAACATTTTCAAACACACACCACATAAACACAAAAACAGTGACGTTGTCCTATACTCCTGCTCTCTCCCTCTCTCTCTCTTCTGATAGCGTACACACAACCTACACACTACATGAGTACTGAAATAGCACGGCCGTCCTTATGAGCCTTCACATTTTGAGTCCAAACAAGCCCAGGTTTTGCACAGCTCTGCAGCCCAGGGAGAAGATGTGCAGATGTATAATTCACACAGTTTGCAGTTGGATTGGGTAGACGGGATATAAAATGCACAAGTCAACATCTGAAATGTCCTCTTTGCTGCAAGGAGTATACGGCACTCAAGACAAACAGAAATGCATAATAATTTTGAGTAACACTATATAACAACTGTCTTATGCAACAATTAGGTAATGCACATTACATTTTTGTATATACTATACATATTTAATAATATTATGAATATTCATAATGAATATATATTTCTCTTTCAGTGTACATCAACTACTGACTTATCAAGACATATTATTTATTGTATTTTATACATGACTGTAATAAAACAGCATTACAGAGTACCTTTGCAAATCTATGTATTTTTCCATAATTTATGCTTTTAATAATGTGTGAAAGAAGACATATTTTTATTTTGATATTTCTGGCATGCAAGCTTATCCTAGGTGTCGACACTAGACGCGTTTCCATTACAGATTTATAAATGTCGATAAAAAAGTATTGCGAAATGACGGCGTTTCCATTAACCAATGTTATGCGACTTAAACGTAACCTTTTGCCTCTCGCGATAAGTCATGGCAATGGATTTTGGTGGGATTTTGGCTATATTTATTCAAAGGAGGCTTATGCGTGTATCTTTACAAAAGCAGCAAAGAGAGCCGCTTCAGAAACGTGCATGGCGTGGCTGGAATAAACCATATCATGTATAAAAATATAAACACAAACATTGAGTGGCCGCAATCAGCTTCAGTGACCATATCAGAGCCACACTGCACCGCAGACGTGTGCAGTGTAAATTGTCTAAGCATTAATAGTAGAGAAAGCCCCTTATACTGGAGCGCGGCCACTTATGAAGTGTTTCTGGGAGGTTATAGTACATTGAAGAATGATCATATGACTTTTTACATACGCCATGTGACCTGTAAATGCGGAAAAAAAAACTATTTCCATTGCAGTCTTGTGATATATTCCTTTTTCAAATTGCCTGAAAAACCAACTCATGCGAGTGTAAAAAAAAAAAACTTTTTTTTGCGATATATGGGCGTTTTTGCGAAATTGACGCGTTTCCATTAGGCGTATTTTAAATTCGCAATTTCAATTTGCGCAATTTGAAGGGTAATGGAAACGTGCCTATTGGCTTGCTATTTGCACAGAGTTCCCTAGTTTTGACAGTCTGAGCGTTAGAGAGTTAGGCTTGGTTAGACAGGTGAAGCATGTTGTGCACAGAACAGATCAGTGGAGTCTGAGAACATTTGGAAATGAAGCAAAAACTCTGGGACATGTCAACCACTCTCCTCGTTTAACCTCACCTTGGCACGCATCGCAAACCGCAGCGGCTTTCCCTGAGCAACACGGGATAAGGGGGTAAGAGGGGCGTGAAAACACCCGAAACATCCAGCTGTCTGAGTGTGTTGCTAGAAAAAAATGAATACAGTGAGAGGCAAAGAAATTCGGTTTTTTTTAAAAGAGTGCGAGAAAGACAGAGAGGGGAGTGCAGAAAGTGTCTGGCCTTTAGATGAAGATTTGCAGTGACAGTATGGGAACAGGATCTTGTGTCTCTTCCATGATTCTGTACTGAGTCACGATTTCTTTTTCACTCTCCACCTTTTTTTCCCCCTCCGTTCACTCTCTCTCCTGCCCTTCTGTCCCCCTATATTTGATTTCTCTTTTTACACAGCTCTGCAATACACCTACACTGCAAAATACATGTACATATATTCAGCCCTATTATTTTAATAATCCACATACAGTACAACAAAATGCATAACAGATTTATAGAAATTCCTGACACCCAACACAACTAAACTCAACAAACAATATATTAACAGCTAAGCTGAAGTATATAAAGACCAAACAAAAGATACGTTTCTTAACTGGATTTTGCATTGAATATATTTAAGAACTTAAGAAATTTGGTAGTGTTATATGTTGATGACGAATAAGCACATTTTAGCCAAAATTCTTATTATCATTATGCATCAAGATTTTTTTACACGAGGGTTTTGGTCCCACTTTATATTAGGTGGCCTTAACTACTACTGTATGTACTTACATTTAAATTAATCATTTGATACAATGCACTTATTTTAAAAAATACCTGCATGTAATTACATTATAATTACACTGTTGACACTCCCCTTACACCTTAACCCACCCTTAAACCCACCCATACCACCAAACCTGTCCACAACCTTACCCGTATCCCACCTCGACAGCAGCAAAAGTGTTTTGCAATAAGTACACTGTACTTATTTGCTGATGTAAGTACATAGTAGTTAAGGCCACCTAATATAAAGTGGGAATAGGGTTTTTAATTGAAAATTCAACTATTCTCGTTCTAAATGTCTAAATAATCAAATAAATATCTAAATACATTTCTAAATAATCAATAATCATTCTAAATACATTTCTAAATTTCTCATTACTGTACAATGTTTCAAATATTATGCTAAAATATTAATTGATTTAAATAAATTAGCATGCATTAAAATTCAAGTAACACCACCATGGTGCATAAATAACCATTTTAATAATATATCATTATGAGGATATTTTATTATATTATGTTATTTAATATTTGAATGGACATTTTGTCAAATGTTGTCTAATATATCATGAAAACAGTCAAAAATATATTTCTGATTTAGGGTTAAAATATGAGCCAGACATGTTCTTGACAGCTCTGATGAGACTTTCCCTTGCAGTAGCAACAAAACATCATAGTCATGAACCCTTAATGGTTCCTGTGAAGGAATATAAGCGTATTTGTACATTTCAGTAATGGCGGGCACCCAGCATGCTGTAGTGAAGGATCTGTGAGGAGGAGAGGAGCGAGAGATAAGAAGAGAGAGCGAGAGAGTGATTGAGAGAGTGAGAGAAATCGCAGGGAGAGGTTAGAACTGCATGCGCATGATGTGGGAGGAAGAGCGTGGGCACAGGAGAAAGCGGGCGCCCGGAGAACCGATGCATCTCTGTTTCTCTGTCTTTCTTTCTCTACTTTTGAATGACTTCCTCCTTCTCTTCCAGTTCCACACTGCCTCGTCTCAGCGATTTGGGCTGTCAGTTTTTCATACGTCTTCTGTCTCTCTCTCTCTATCATCTACCTCATTTTAATAAGGACGGGTAATCATTAAAGCACCCCTGCATGAGCCACAGATTGATGTAAAAAGAGAGAGGAAGAGGAAAATCTGGTTGGTATCTGCCTATCTTGCAGAAGAACAAAGTGCACAAAAGATCGGAACAACCCCTGCCAACTTACAGCTCGTTTCATCACTAGTAGGGGAGGAAAGGGTCACGAATGTAGTGTGCACTACTTGATGTTTTGCATATTTGTGGAATTTGAGAATTAGCCAGCATCCCAGTTCGAGCTGTTGCCATAGCAACAGTATACCTGTTGTGGGGTTAAACGATCCAACTGTGTTAAGAGAAGCGCTACGCATCAGCAACACACAATTTTGTTGCAAAAAAAAATTAGACAACAAAAGAAAGCTCGATGGTTGTATGTAGGAAAGTAAACATGCCCTTATGTTTGCATGTGTGTCAGTGTTTTTAAACACAATCCTGGTGTTTCTGCTCAAGTCTGAGTTGTTTCCATGGTTACGCTGCAGCTGAAAGTCATAAACTGTGCGCTTTCTTAAATGACAATGTTTTAAATTGAAGGCAAGTATTTGCAGTAGTTGTGTTTCTCCCACAGGAGATTCTCCCTCTGGCCTCTCGGTGTCAGACAGTGGGAAACCTCTGGAAGACAAAACACACTCCGCCGTAAGCGGCCAATTCTCACATTCGACATACTGTTACAATGCTGTTTTCACAATCAGGTGCCTCAATGAAACCCTCCAAATGCTGACAGATGAGAACAGAGAGGGGAAAGATTAAACAAGAGGTGCGTATACCAAACACTCTTGTACACAGCTGAGATGTGAGCTGCATTCTGAAATTGTGTTAGCGGTGTTTGCTAAGGTACGGAAGCCCTAAGAGGCTATGCATTATTGTTTTGTTGTGTTCTTTACATAAAAATAGTTGTTTTCTCGAAATGCCATCTACAATTTTCTTTAGCTCTCAACATACCACAAGTTATTTTCTTGAAATTCTGACAAGGTTTTCTCAAGATCTTGTGATTGACATAACAAAAGTTGTGTTCTCAAGAACTTTACCTAATATTCATGATCTTGGAAAAAATTGTTTTTTTAAATACTGACAAAAGTTTTCTCAAGGACTCAACTTGAAATGAAATGAAAATTCTGTCATCAATTACTCACCCTCATGTTGTTCATTCAATGAAATCTGAGAGCTTTCTGACCCTAAATACACAGCAACACAACTACCACGTTCAATGCCCAGAAAGGTAGTAAGGACATTGTTAAAATAGTCCATGTGACATCAGTGGTTCAACATTAATTTTATGAAACTACGAGAATACTTTTTGTGTGAAAAGAAAACAAAAATAACAACTTTAATCAACAATCCGTCTCCTCTGTGTCAGATCAACCATGAACGATGTTCATCACAAATATCTTAACACGGTCTTACGGGTTTGGAATGAAAGGAGGGTAAGTAATTAAAGGTTAGTTCACCCAAACAATGAAAATTAGACTGTTGTTTTACTCACCTAACGCATCCAGTGTATATAACTTTTTTTCTTCTTTTACATACATGTAGTCATTTAGCAGACGCTTTTATACAAATGAGGACAATAAAAGCAGTCAAAACTAACAAAAGAGCAACAATATATAAGTGTAAATGACAAGTCTCGGTTAGCCTAATGCAGTACACGTAGCAAGGTATTATATATTATATATACTGTATATATATTATAAACACACAAAGAAAAACAAGTAGATAGAATAGAAAAAAATAGAAAGCTAGTGGGTTTTTTTCTATAAAAAATAAGATAAATAGATAAAGTAGAAATAGAATAGAAAGTGAAAGAGTCAGAGGGTCAAATAAAGATGGAACATATGTGTTTTTAGTCGTTTCTTAAAGATGGCTAAGGACTCAGCTGCTCGGATTGATTTGGGCAGGTCATTCCACCAGGAGGGAACAGTTAATGAAAAAGTCAGTGAAAGTGATTTTGTGCCTCGTTGAGATGGCACAATAATACGCCGTGCACTTGCAGAACGCAAGCTTCTAGAGAACACATAACTCTGAAGTAAGGAATTTAGGTAAATGTGTGCAGAGCCAGTGGTGGTTTTCTAGGCAAACATCAATGCCTTGAATTTAAGGCGCGCAGTACTGGTAGCCCAAGTGCAAATTGTGAACCGAGGTGGGGACATGCGTCTTTTTGGCGCATAAAGACTGATCTGCAGCACAGTTGGCTGTATTTTAGAGGTTTTGTCACCAATTGTAAATTATTGTAATAATTAATAATTAAATTATATAAATTAATAAATAATGTAATCACTTGTAGAGATTCTTTAGCGAGATCCCATCGGATTTATATAAAAAAAATTGTCTGCCCTCCAATCTTTTCAATGGGGCAGTAAGGGGTGCTTTTACAACAAGTCCAGAAGATGTGGAAATAAAGTGAGCCGGGCCCTCCATACTAAAACGTGCATCACACGGCTCGGGGGAGGGGGGTGAATAACGGCCTCCTGTAGCGAATCCATGTGTTTTTTTAAAGAACAAAAATCCATATTTCAAATGTAATAAACACTTTTTTCTCACTTCAGCTGACTGTCGTACGCGGAAGCCATTCCAATGGATGACGTAGGACGTATGCATTGTGTGATTTGTGACGAGCACGGAGAGAGAGCGCAAAACACCAGTCACGAATTATAAGTACAAAATGAGGAATTGTAAAGAAAAATGTTGGAGGATTTCAATATAAGACAAGAGGAGACTGGTTTTCCTTTGCTAAGTAAGGAAACTTTGCTTCCTTTGAACCTGTAAACAAACATCGCGAGACTTAGCTAGGCTCAGAGGCGACCGTCCCGTGCGCGCGGGACGCATACGTCTACGCCATCCGCCGGAACATCTTTCCGATTCGACAGGTAGCGGAAGTGATAGAAATTGATTATTACGTTTGAAATGTGGATATTTTTCTTATAAAAATGCATCGATTTGCTACAGGAGGCCTTTATTCACCCCCCGGAGCTGTGTGAGGCACGTTTTATTAGGGATGCGTGCACTTTATTTCACGTCTTCTGGGGCCAGTTGCATAAACTTAGCCACCATGTTAAGACTGTGTCTTAAGAACTAGTTTGACCAACTAACAGTTAGTCTAGGGGTAATCAGTCTTACTTTTTGGATTCAAATTAGACAAATCCTTTTAATAACTGATTTAAGACTTAAAAAAGTTATGAACCCGTCTGAAGATAAAAACATTAGAGATAAACTTTCTAAGACTAGTCTAAACGTTGTGCAACGGCCCCTGGACTGTTGAAAAAAAGCACCCGCTTACCCCCATTGTAATGCTTGGAGGTGCAAGGACCATTTTTAATATAACTCAGATTGGATTCGTCAGAAAAAATAAAGTCATATACACCTAGGATGACTTCAGGGTGAGTAAATCATGGGGTAATTTCATTTTTGTGGAACTACCCTTAATGACAGAAATTTCATTTTTGGGTGAACTAAACCTTTAATGAACCCAACCCTAACCCTACCGCTGCCGTTTTGTTTGAGCTCCGTCAAGTTAATTCTTTGTCGTCTAATTTTTATCTTAAAATCAATTTTATACACCATCCTTTTCATTTCTATAACGTGTGAATATAACCCCTATCGTATTCTACAACAAAAACAACCAGAGCACCTTATCACTAGTTTTATTTTGATTTCCAGAGTCCACTATTAGCATATAGCCCATTAGCATCACCAGCATGGTTGCCACTAATCTCGCTTACATTACTAATACTATATTCACACACATTACCATTGTTTTACTCACTTTTACTTGCTTTAATGGCGGATGTGTGTCTACCTTTGAGTGCAGGTGAGGACACGTTCGAGATGCATTCGGTGCAGCTCGAGCTGGAGGCCGTGGAGAAGCAGATCCGGGACCTGGTGGCAAAGCAGGCCCAGGTGAGAGAGCGATTTTGTTTTGGACAAGAGCGTGGAAAATCATCCCAGGCTGACGCTCACAAGTCCGAGGTAAGTATACAGCGCGCTGCTAATTCTCCCACCACCTCTACTCCGTGTGTTGCTCTGCACAGGCCCGGTGCACCCCGGACGCGATCTTCCCAGATGTCCTTCACTCCGGCGCCGGGACACCACGGCCCCTGGGTGCAGCCGCAGCGGAAGACACAAGCCAGGTCCCGGGCGACGACCTCTCACCCTCCGCCGCCTCCGGTCTTCGAGATCTCAACCCAGAACCGCTTCGCTCCCCTCCGCGAGACGGAACGCAACGCTTTGATTATCGGAAAATCAATCGTCCGGAACGTCCGTGCTACGTTAGCTGAAGGTAAGGTGCGCACACACTGTTTCCCTGGTGCTCGTGTTCTCGATGTTTCTGCGCAGATACCCGCGATCCTGAAGGGTGACGAGAGCCCCGGAGCGGTCGTGCTTCACGCGGGGGCTAACGAAACCAAGCTGCGGCAGACGGAGACACTAAAGAGGGACTTCAGGAGCCTGATCAACACAGTGCGCAGCACATCGCCCGTGATGAGGATCATCGTGTCAGGACCGCTTCCCACATATCGAAGAGGACATGAAAAGTTCAGTAGGCTTTTTGCTTTAAATGAATGGTTATTGTCATGGTGTAAAGAACAGAAACTGCTTTTTGTTAATAACTGGAATCTTTTCTGGGAGCGTCCTAGGCTTTTTCGCGCTGATGGCCTGCACCCTAGCAGAGTGGGAGCGGAGCTCATGTCGGACAACATCTCCAGGACGCTACGCTCCATATGACTAGTAAGTCAAATCTCAAATAACTGCCATGATGACATTTGTTCTACCCACTTAAATAATAGAAGTACTTGCGCTGTACAATCTATAAAGACTGTGTATGTTCCCCGAATAGTGAGGTCAAATATAACTTAATGCAGATCTAGAAAAAATCTGATCGTGATTAAACCAGAAAAAAATAAAATAAATGAACAAAAACAAAAAACATTAGATCACTCTCACCCAAAGCAGTTATTGTAAATGAAATGATCACAGATAATCATTTTGATGTACTCTGCTTAACTGAAACCTGGCTAAAACCTAATGATTATATTGGTCTAAATGAGTCTACTCCACCAAGCTACTATTATAAGCATGAGCCCCGTCAGACTGGTCGTGGTGGAGGTGTTGCAACAATATATAGTGATATTCTCAATGTTACTCAGAAGACAGGATACAGGTTTAACTCATTCGAAATACTAATGCTTAATGTTACACTGTCAGATATGCAAAAGAAATCTATCGTATCTCTTGCTCTGGCTACTGTGTATTGTCACGAATCCGGTCCATGAACTTCCAATTTCATTGACTCTCGCACTACACACTGTTGCACATCAACCCGGACTACATATCCCATCATTCATAGCACTGATTGCACACAGCTGGTTCAATAATTGCACAACACTGATTGCACCCAGCTATTTCATATCACTCCCTCACTATTTAACAATCACTCTGATCCCTTCCCTCTGCCGAGTATTGTTCAGCGCTTATCACTCCCCTAACGATAGCGACACTACAGAGCCCTCGTTTATTTCCCTGCCTTAGCCTTAGCCTTGTCTGTTTTCTCCGGTTTTGATCTTCGCCTGTTTTCCTAGACTTCTCCCTTTAGCCTTGCCCCTGTTACTCTGTCTGCCAATCGTCGACCCACACTAGCCCTAGGACTGTTCTTGTGTCTTGCCCACCATACACCTATCTGCCTCTGTTTGACCCTGCCTGCTTCATGACCACATCTCTGTCTTCTCCACAAATAAAGCTTGAACATGGATCCGCAAGTCTCACGTCTCGTCAGCCCCATAACAGAATACTCGGCCAAACAAGGATCCAGCGGCTTTTCCAGTGGACTCTGGCAAGGTATTTACCCAGTCACGAGTACACATACTTTGGCAAGGAGGTTTTTCTATGAGGAGTATGTTCACGGTGCTGTGAACTATCTTATCAGGTACCACTTTATGATGAGATTTTGTTTAAGGACTTGTTCCGTTTTGGACTTGATGAACCCACAAAATCTGGTATGCCAAGGAAATTCAACCATAGCTTAAGGGACTTTATAGATTATGCCTTGTTGACTGCTGGTTCAGCGTTCACGGTGGGTGGAGGAAGGAAGCGACACCATGTCTGTGATTGAGGTGATGGCTGAACCAGAGCAAGCTCACAAAATGGCGGCAGTTGCGGAGCCTGATCACAAGATGGCGGACACAAACCGCATCTAGTCTAGTCACAGTTGTTATTCCTGAGTCTAGTCAAGCCACAGCTGACCTTCCTGAGTCAAGTCAAGTCACAACAGATCTTCACGAGTCAAGTCAAGTCACAGTTGATCTTCACGAGTCTAGTCAAGTCACAGTTGATCTTCATGAGTCAAGTCTAGTTACAGCTGATAGTCATGAGTCTAGTCAGGTCACAGTTGTTCTTCCCGAGTCTAGTCAAGCCACAGCTGTCCTTCCCGAGTCTAGTCAAGCCACAGCTGTCCTTCCCGAGTCTAGTCAAGCCACAGCTGTCCTTCCCGAGTCTAGTCAAGCCACAGCTGTCCTTCCTGAGTCTAGTCAAGCCACAGTTGTTCTTCCCGAGTTAGTCTGGTCACAGTTGTTCTTCCTGAGTTCAGTCAAGTCACGGTTCATTATTATGAGTCTAGTCAAGTCACAACAGATCTTTATGAGTCAGGTCTAGTCACATTTGATCTTCTTGAGTCAAGTCAAGTCACAGCTGATCTGCATGAGTCAAGTCAAGTCACAGATGATCTTCATGAGTCAAGTCAAGTCAAAGCTGATCATCGTGAGTCAAGTCAAGTCACAGCTGATCATCCGGAGTCACGTCACGTCACAGCTGATCTTCTAGAGTCTCGCCATGTCTCAGCTGTTTGTCCAGAGTCTCGTCACGTCTCAACTGTTCGTCCAGAGTCATGTCACGCCTCAGTTATTCATCCAGAATCCCGTTGCATCACAGCTGATCATCCAGAGTCATGTCATGTCCTGTCTGTTACACCCAGATTATCTAGGTCAGTTCTTCGGTATCCCAGTCTGGTATCAGTGTGAGGGATGCACCACTGGTGTCTGCACACACAGCTGGTATCCCCAAACCCACTCACTCTAACCCTTCTGTTCATGAACTAATTCCCCTGTCTGAAGTGTTTCCCCTGATGGGGATCGCCTTTTGTTGTGTTTGGGCTGCATACACCTCCACAGAACTCCCAGAGCACCCACTATCAGGTCTGCAGAGTAGGTGGCTGAAGCTACAGTCTCTCTTGAGGTGGTGGTGCTCGCTGCTGTGTTTTCCGAACCGATGGTGCCCGCTGCAGTTTCTCCAGAGGTGGCGGCGCGTGCTGCAGAACATTCCGAAGCGGCGGTGCTCGCTTCAGCTCCTGGCATGGTGGTGGCTGGCGCCTAAAAACGCACATTCAACCTGTCATGTCAGGGTCGAAGAAACCTTTGCTGAACTCTCCCTGTATCCCGAGGGCACTACTGTAGAACCTCCAGAAGTGGCAGCATCTGCTGCAGAACCTCCAGAGGTGTCAGTAGTACCCACCTGTGAACACTTCCTGATCGGCCTTTTCCGGCCCAAGGAGGCCGTCTATGAACTCTCTGTCTGTCTTGTTTTGGCCAAGGAGGCCGTCAATGAACTATCTGCTTGTTCTGTTCCGGCCAAGGAGGCAGTCTATGAACTCTCTGCCTGTCCTATTCCGGCCAAGGAGGCCGTCTATGAACTCTCTGCTCGTTCTGTTCTGGCCAAGGAGGCCGTCTTTGAACTCTCTGCTCGTCCTGTTCCGGCAAGGAGGCCGTCTATGAACTTTCTGTCTGTTCTGTTCCGGCCAAGGAGGCCGTCTGTAAACTCTCTGCCTTTTCTGTTCCGGCCAAGGAGGCCGTCTACGAACTATCTGCTCGTCCTTTTCCGGCCAAGGAGGTCATCTATGAACTCTCTGCTCGTCCTGTTCCGGCCAAGGACGCCGTCTATGAACTCTCTGCTCATCCTTTTCCGGCCAAGGAGGCCGCCTATGAAATCTCTGTCTGTCTTGTTCCGGCCAAGAAGGCCATCAATGGACTCTCTGCCTGTTCTGTTCCGGCCAAAAAGGTCATCTGGGAACTCTTTGTCTGTCCTGTCACGGCCAAGGAGGCCGGCTATGAACTCTTTGTCTATCCTGTCACGGCTATGGAGGCCGTCTGGGAATACTCATCCTGTCTTGTCACGGTTATGGAGGCCGTTTGTGAACTATTGTCTTGTCCCGACCCAGCCAGGGAGACTGCCCCTGAACGCTCAGTCTTGTCTACCAACCCCAAGGTTCTGTCTGTGTTGTCTGTCTCTGCTCTCTTGTTGTTACAGTCTCTGCCATGGTCTCCTGGTCGGGGTGGTTCACCGGAGGGGTTTTCAGTTCCCTCTGCTCCGCCGTGGTGGTCCTCTGCCCAGCCGTGGTGGTCTACTGTCTGGCTCTGTGGTCCTCTGCTCCGCCGTGGTGGTCCTCTGCCCCGCCGAGGTGGTCTACTGTCTGGCTCAGGTGGTCTTCTGCTCCGCCGTGGGGATTTTCAATCCCGTCTGCTCTGCTGTGGTGGTCATCAGCTCTGCCTCAGTCCCTGGTCTCTCCTCTCCTTGGACCGATTACAAAACTATACGGTTATTCAAGGGCAGGCTTTAAGATGGTTTAGGTCCTACCTGTCCGATCGCTACCACTTTTTTCATTTAAATGGGGAGTCATCTCAAATATCACCAGTAAAAAATATGGAGTGCCCCAAGGATCTGTCCTAGGTCCTCTGCTATTTTCGATATACATGTTTGCCCCTTGGTAATATTAGCAGCAAATACGGGATTAGTTTCCACTGTATGCCGATGATATCAACTATATCTCAACAAGACCAGATGAAAATTCTAAATTATCGAAGCTAACAGAGTGTGTTAAAAATTTAAAAGATTGGATGACCAATAATTTTCTCCTATTTAATTCGGATAAGACAGAGATATTACATATTGGACCAAAAGACAGTACACAGAATCTCGTGGATACAATTTGCAACTAGACGGATGTACGGTTACATCCTCTACAGTCGAAAATCTGGGTGTTATATTAGATAGCAACTTGTCTTTTGAAAATCATATTTCCCATGTTACAAAAACAGCATTCTTCCATCTTAGAAACATTGCCAAGTTACGAAACATGATACCTGTTTCTGATGCAGAAAAGCTAGTTCATGCATTCATGACCTCTAGACTGGACTATTGTTATTGTAATGCACTGCTAGGTGGTTTTCCTGCATCCTCAATAAACAAGCTACAAGTAGTCCAAAATGCAATGGCTAGGGTCCTTACCAGGTCAAGAAAATACGACCATATTACCCCAATTTTACAGTCTCTGCATGAACCTATTAAGTTCTGTATCAGTTACAAAACATTATTACTTACCTATAAGGCCCTTAATGTGTTAGCTACTGCATACCAACTAGTCTCACCACGCTACAATCCTCACGCTACATAGGTCCCCGCCCCCCCCCCCCAATTCTGGACTTTTGGTAGTTACCTAGGATAGCAAAGTCCACTAAAAAAGGTAGAGCTTTTTCATATTTGGCTCCCAAACTCTGGAATAGACTTCCTGATAACGTTCGGGGTTCAGACACACTCTCTCTGTTTAAATCTAGAATAAACACACATCTCTTTGGCCAGGCATTCAAATAATACATCTCATAATCTTTTACTGCAGTTATATCTAATCAAATGCACATTATTATTCGTTAGTTAAACAAATCATTTTTGCTTGGTTGGAACAGCAGCTACGCTAATTATGTTTGTATTTGTTTCTCTGTCTTTTGCGTAACTAGGATTTACACAAGCTTCAGTCTGGATCCAGAACACCTGAGAAGAGATGATGCAACTCCTCAGAGGACCTCAGATGATGCCAACCATGAACCAACATACAGAACTACCACATTTTGCAACAAGTTTGATTGCAACATAATTATTGCTGTTAATAGTGTTCATAGTCTGTTTGATTACGTCTTAAATAGATTTTTCCGTACTGCTGGTTTGTCTGGTCAGAGGAGAACTGGCCCCCCGACTGAGCTGGTTTCTCCCAAGGTTTTACTCAATTCTGTTTTTTATGTCAACGATGGAGTTTTGGTTCCTTGCCGCTGTTGCCTCTGTCTTGCTTAGTTGGGGACACTTCATTTCCGGCGATATCGTTGACATAATTGCAAAGATATTATTTAAACTGAGCTGGATGTTGACATCACTGAATTCAATGATGAACTGTCTTTAACTGAAAAATGAATGTTTACTATTGTCACGTTTGCATTATTGACACACTATTTTCCTATTTTTGCTTTGACACAATCTGTATTGTTAAAAGCGCTATATAAATAAAGGTGACTTGGCTTGACTTAATGACAGAATTTTCATTTTTGAGTGAACTATCCCTTTAATTTATTTGTGGAATTTTTACACAACAAAGTTTGTTTCAAAGATCATTACTAAATGTAGCACACCAAAAAGAAGGAGATATTTTGAAGAATGTCAGAACCAAAAGGTCTGGCTCCCATTGACTTCCACTGTATGGATGAAAAATATAATGGAAGTAAAAGGAAAATGAAACCGTTTGGTTACCAACATTCTTCAAAATATTTATATTTGTGTCCCACAGAAGAAAGTAAGTCATACAGGTTTGGAACAACATGAAGGTGAGTAAATGAAGACAGAATTTTTCATGATTTGATATAAAAGATGTTTTCTTGTAATGTTGACGTGTGTTGAGATCGCTTTCATGTTTTTCTAAGCCTGGAGGGAACAAAGTCTTTTCTAACAGCAATATTTTATTGCTGCATCTTGGATGAATGAATTTATTTATTTTTTACATTGACCGGGAACTTGAGTCCTGAATGACAGGCCCTAGTAATGCCCATGGTTAAATAATTATTTTTTAATGTCTTTTTTCATGCGAAAACTAGAAGTTGAGATCACAAGAAAGCAATAGAGAAAGCAGTACTAGGACGAGTATCAGTTTTATTATTGCTGTAATTTGCTCAAACCCTAAAAGTGCGGTCACATTTATCATTTCTGAAATCCTGTCATTTCATGATCAGAAGTTTTGCCTGAGGGCAGAAAAGTTTCCCACACAGATTTCACTCATGTTCAAGTGTTCAAAGCTGCTTGATTTAAAAGTGACTTCTGTATGAGCTGTGCTTTATACATCGCTATACTACTAACAATAGACAATCTAAACACGTATCTCCAATCCACAATAATGTGCTACGTCATCAGTGATGCCCCAAATAATACCTCTTGTTGAGGAGAAATGTGATATTTCAGGACATGGGGAAACATTACTCACATTGGGAGTAAAAATCTGTTTTTTTCTTTAATTCCCATCTCTGTGTGGCCGTAAAGTGTGCGTGGTCTTTAGTTCCATGTTGTTAAAAGTCCTAAGCACAACAGCGTTCTGCATTTCAATGTGAGGCTTTTCACAAACACAGCAACCACAATTGCCTGCATTTGTGTCTGTCATAATGGAAATGGTTGCAGGCTCCAGACGCACAAAACATCAAATGCACAACCTTACTGGGCTCCATTCATCTGGAGTTCCTGCATACAAAGGTTGAACAGAGGACAAAAAAGAAAACATCTCTCTCTCTCTCTCTTATCCAGGAGTCACTCTTTTACTCAAGAAATGAGTCAGCCTTTAGTGGAAGACCCCACCTTCAGGTCACACTGACTGTTATTTATCAGGTGCTGGATTTGGTTTAAGGCATATCCTTAATTTGACCTTAATTAGACAGGACCTCATTTGTTTTAGGGGATGGAGCCAAAGAGCCATTTCGGAAATAAAAAGAGGAGTCTGACTTTGACTTTTAATCTTTCAATCCTACTTCCTACTAGAGGTGCTAGTTCATTCTTATGGATAGATATTTTAACTGAGCCCTAATCCCATAGGTCCCATTCCATTTGTGCTACAGATATGACAGACACATTAAATCATGAGGCTTGTTAAGGAAAGGTGTGCTGATACTTCACAAAGCGATCAGACTTTCTTTCACCTGGTGGATGATAAAAAAACAGGCAAATAAAACAATACTAGAATAAATCACAAAAAATTGTGGTGGGCTCTGTTGATTTGGACCTGTAATCAACCACCCAGAACACCTTGCTGTCAGATTCCGACTGGTATCTCGCTCACCCCTTTAGAAAACTCAGTCTAGACTTAATCTTCAACTGCATTGAGAGTTTGTCATCAACACACTTCAGAGTAGGGCTGATTTTAATCGATTCTCATTTTTACGGAACGATATCGATTCTTAAATCCCAAGAATTGATTAGTCTAGCCTGTGTTCAGTTAATGGACGGAACATTGAAAGGCATCTCCTCGGCTCCAAAGAAAAGAAAGAAAAAATCCAAAAACACAAGCACAACAAAATAGAAAAATAACATAAGAACCGCAAACATATTGGCTTTGGTATTTTCATATGACCCAATCTCCGATTCACTTCTGTCCCATTTCCATTGTACGTGGCAGTTTGTCAACATAATCCGTCTTTGGCCACTGTTTTAATTTAAGTTGCATATTCGCTGTAGCGCCTCAGTTCAACAGATGCGACAGCGCGTAGCACACGTGAACTGATCATCTCCACATCACTTAACCCAGGCTTTTCAGCCACAAAAACAGGAAGGACTAAATCCGAAGGCAAGTTAAAAGAAAGAGTACTACGTGGGTGACGCAAAAGTCTTGTGAGGGGGAAGTCCTAGTGTCATGTCAATGCGTATGTATTTCACCCGCAAGAGGACGGCTCAAATTTAACGAATCGTTGCGGGGAAACATATCATGTAACATCACATTTACCTCAGAAAACATAATCGTCCCAGAAACTCAGAATCAACTCTTCTTATAATATTATTCCTTCAATGCTTCATTTATGTTTGTATAAATTCATCAAGTTTTTATGACAGCCCCCATTCTGTTTGTATTTTAAAAAAACAAACAAATTGAAGTAGAAATATTATGTAATTGTAACTTTATTATTTAAAAAACTTCATTAAGTGTAATTTTAGCAGTTGTGTAGCCTACAAATCAGTTTTAACCCTCAAAGACCGAGACAGCCGCCCACGGCTAAAAATAATTATTGTTCTTAAATGTTTAATAACTTTTGAACTGCAAATCCCATCTGAAAGCTTTAAAAATCCCATCTGAAAGCGTTAAAAAGCGCTTTTCGGATATATCTCATTTGTCATATTTGGATACTTCTACTGGCCTCGCTCCATAGGCCGCCACCCTATTACTTACGGCAGAATCACAGTCTTTTGACAACATTGATTCGTCAGAAGAAACCAATGCATTTCGTTCCTCTGAGCCAAACAGGAACGATTGTTGACGCTTAGTCCCACCCCCGTGCCCAGATTGGTTCAAGCTGTCCCATATTCAACCAATAAACAAAGGTTTTGGTCTTTTGAACCACCATTTAGGATTTTTCTTTGTAAATTTAAACAAACGCAAAGTGAAAGTATAGTCTGTCGTGCATGCATGAAAACAAGCACAAAATAACACATTTGCATGAGAGAACTCTCTGAAAAAACCCAGAAAAACACACGACTGAGTAATTTGACATAAAACAAACCAAAAGCAAGGATGAAACAGTGGTACATATCGGATAAAGCACTGGAATTTATGTCTAGGTGATGTCCCGGTAAAATCGATTCCAACGCAGAGTACAGCCGGCGGATCGATCATTTATATTATGTAAATAATTATTTTATAGTTCATAAAGATAATTTCCACTATTTTTTCTGTTGCACTCTATATATTTCTCACTCATTTTGAGTGTAGTTTGTGAATCATTTGCACTGTTTGTATTTTTGTTGCAGAAGACAAATTGTTTTCACTAAATAGCTGCATGGTTTGTGTTTGTTGTTCATACTCAGATTGAAAATATATTTATCTGAAAAAAAGTCACTTTTTTTACTGTGTTTTGTTATTATATAAAGCTGATTTCATTTTCTTTACTCCCTAAATGTTTTTAGGACACATCTATATTGTTAGTAAACTAATTAGACCTGTTTTTCACTGAAAAGCGCCTATAACAATATTCTAATTAATGGCTATAACTTGCTTGGGGAATGTTATATGTAGACAAAATTTTATTTGGAAGTGTAAAACATCCAGATACAACTTCCTAAAGAAAAAATCTAAACATCAGGAGTTTTTGTTTGAGTACACAGTAAAAAACACCCAATTGTTGCTTGCCTTTTTCTTAAAATTCTGGAAATTCATTCGTTCTTGCGCAAACAAAAGGAAAACTGTGACTTTAAATTCTACCTGAAACTCAAGTTCTCCGTTTATAATATAGCGACCTGGTGCTTGACTGGCTACGCACTGGTCTTAAAAAAACAAAGAAAAGTGCAGGTGTGTCAGGTGCCCCAAAAATGTTCTAGGTCTTTAAGGGTTAACCTTCAATATTATAGTATGTTATAGTGCCAGCTGACTCTCATGTATATTTTACTGCATTAGTTTTGCATGTAGCCTACTGTACCTGATATATATATCCAAAATAATCTATATCGAATCGAATTGCAAGCTTGTGAATGAGAATGTGTCAAAACCCAGCCCTACTTTAGAGTTTTGACTTGTATCATTTATGACCACTTAAGTGTTCTCAACGACTTCTGTCATGGGCCTGCAGTAAAACACTACACTCTAAAAAACTAAATAAAAATCTGTAAAAATAGTCTGATGTATTAATATGAAGATTTTGTCCCCTGTATTTCGAATTACACATTATATTGTGTTGTGTTTTAGGGTTAAATGAAATGATTAAATGATAGCAACTAAAGTATACGGACAATGTCTTAAGATTTTACCATGTTCTCAAGTGGTTCAACCGTATTCTTTTATGAAGCTATCTTAGTACTATTATATTATGGTTTACAACCAGAGGAATGCACACACAAACAGTCAATGGTTACTCAAAAAAAAGCATGAATGGCAGCAGATACTGACCGTGGAAGAGAAGAAATTGTTGAATAAACTAGTTATTTTTGTTTTCTCTGCGCGCAACAAGTACTCATGGCTTCATAAAATTAAGGTTGAACCACTGATGTCACATGGACCATTTTAAAGATGTCCTTGCACTGTTTCTGGGCCTTGAACATTTCAGGTCCTTGCTGTCTATGGAGATCAACAATCTCTAGGATTTCATCAAAAAAGCATAACCTGGCGGTTTCCCCCCCGCCCCTTACTCTTTAGTTTTGGGGCCCCCCCATATGTGAACACGGCACATCGTGTGCTTCGAGCATCTGATCCGGCCAAAACCAAGCGGTCCGAGAGTCGCCTGAACGATGTGGTCTCGTGGCTCGCTTGAAAACGAACGCTGGAGTCGGTTCGCGAGTTGGTTGAAAGCAAATCATCACCAGTCCGAGTAAAACACGACCAGGCGACTATATGCGCAATGCTATAATGTAGACTCTAATTCCCGCCGGTGAAAAAAGCCTACTATCTTTGTTGTTTATGCTAATACTGTCCTTCAAATGAACCTGTGAATTGTCTGTGGGTGAGCATGTCTTCGCCATTCAAAATAAAAAAGCGCACTTTTTAATTTTATAATGCTGTCTTATTGCTCTTCTTCCTAGTATGTGTATTTTAAAAATGTTTTCCCAATGAATCCTGGACTCCTGCTCAAAATAATAAATTAAGAAATGAGGAAATTATAGAAGGACAGCTAGAAATTATATAACTTCCTGACGGATGACAGCCGTGACCAGCTTCGAGTGAATCCCGGAAATAAAAACTGGAATTTGACCAATGAGAGCACAGTTTTACTCGCGCGTTTGACGTTGTATTAACCCATACAATTGGGTCCATTGTAGAAGTTGCCGGCGTGAAAGCGAGTAACCGCCCAAGAATAAAAGCACTTGTAATATTTAATCCCGTTTCGGAACAAAGCAATCGATCTACAGGTGTGAAAGCACCCTTAATTTGTGTTCCAAAGATGAACAAAGGTCTTACAGGTTTGGAACGACATGAGGGTGAGTAATTAATGACAGAATTTTCATTTTTAGCTGAACTATCCCTTTAACAGTTTAAATGTCCTGGCAGAAAATTACCAGTACCTTTTCCATTTTAATTAAAAAAAGAAGAAGAAGAAGAAATTAATTATCAACATATTAATTCAGAACTAATATTTAATCAATTAAAATTAAATAGTCAGTGACTACTTATTTTTAATATGTCCATTTACTTGTTAATTAAAATGTTTATTTTTGAATTAATACATTGATAAATGATTTCTTCACAGGCCTGCTGCTGCTCTAATGGACATTTGTGTGAGCATCATACCCGTCCTCAAAACTCTCTCTGCATAATAAAAACAATTCCCCGGATGAGCCGAATTTCCAACATCCCGCATCACTTACATATTCTTTTATTAAATACTGTAGTTTACTGAAAACATTTTCATCTAATATACTGTATACATGTACATGTCTAGCACAATTTGTTTTATTTAACACAAATTCACTAAATCCAGTCTGCAGAATTTTACTTCTATCCCAGATTTTCCCCTAAAATCAGCACAAAAATGCTAAAAATCTGCAGGTACAAGAAAGCGAGAGTGAAAATATATTTCAAAAACAAAAATAGGGTGCAAAGAGTTTCTACTTTCAATACTCCCTTAAGATTCCTTAAGATTTCTTGAAATATTTGCTGCCAAACTTTATATTAGCCTCAGCTCATATTGGACAAATACTACTTGGTCAGCAGAGTCACACAACTGCTCTGTGTGCAAAACCCAATCGGTGAAAGAAAAGTTTTCACTTGAGCTTTGAAGAAGTCACTAGTTTCCAAAAAGAGAACTCCCCAGTGCCTGTGTTGGTTATCCGTAATGAATAAGTCAGTGAGAAAGACACTCGGGCCTTCAGCATTAACAGCTTACTATGAAATCTTAAAGTCCTGCAACAAGCTTCAGATCTAAAAGCTGCTCCAGATGCAGAGCCCTCTCTTTTCTGCGCAAATGTCAGCAGAGTTTCTTGTCTCATGATGCACTCACGTGGAACCACTCTGCTCTGCACGCTGTCATATGATCAGTGTCCTACTTTTCGCTGCAGGGGTCAGGGGTCCCGGGCTGGGGAATTACAAACGAAGGTTAACATCATTCTGACTCCGTCCTGTCATTTATGACTGGATTCAGCTTGCTGTGATAATAATTAACCTCAAAGTTATTCATGGCAAATCTGACACGACACAGTGATTAAAGTAACTAGATGCTACACGGAAAGACACGAAGTGTGGAAGTTTATTAAATATATGCAATGCAAATATGTTTTCATAGTATATATTGTACATTGTAGATTAAAAAAACTGAGTAACCCATAAAATCACTTAAAATAAATCAAACGTAAACATTTCTTGTTTTATTTCTATGTATTTTTTGTTTTGATTGTTTTTTTTTCACTCTGACCAAAATACTTGAGTCGCCCTTGATTTGAGTCGTCTGTTATATATATGAAGAGTTCAGATGCAAAAGCCTTTAAGTGGCGTCTGAAATTTTCATCTAAAATGAGCATTTTTATCAGGCTCCTAAGTTTAGGTTCAGTAATTTTACTCTAATGGCAATGTATCGGTCCTTTTCTATTCAATTCAAGTGAAATACCTGAACATTAAAAGAAAATTATATATATACACTGAACTATTAAACGTTTAATCGATTGTACTGCAAATTCTCTGAAATGCCTTTGAACTGCGTTATGTAGAGGACAGAACATTCAATTCATGGCAACAGCTCTTGTGTACTCCTGCCGTCAGCATCCATTGCATGCTCCTAAACTTGCGACGTCTGGGGCATTGTGCGGTGTGATAACTGCACATTTTACGTGACCTTTTTTGTGGGCCAGCCTACGCAACGACCTGTGCAATACTCAATGCTGTCTCACAGCTTGATATGCCACCCTGAGGTGGATGGATTATCTCGCAAGGAGAAGTGTTCACTAACACAGATTTAGACAGATTTGAAATGGGCCTTTTGTGTACATGGAAAAAGTCTTAGATCTTTGAGTTCTTTCAGCTCATTGCAAATGGGGGCAAAAACAAAAGTGTTGCGTTTATAAGTTTGTTCAGTGTATCAGCTAATGTCAGTGTGTAGTATAGAATATATAGGGGTTTCAAAATGAGAGCATTAACGCAGGCGATTAATTCGTTCAATGTACCCGTAAAAATATTTACACAATTACGCAGGGGCGGGGCAAGGGTTGCCACCCCCGCACAACTGCTGCTCTGTCACTTATTCTCTTGACACGAAGGCATTTAATCCAGTCAACAGACCGACTGAAACAGGAAACGTTTCAGACGTGCGCCCTTCAATTCCAGCACCAGCTCGCAAGTCAAACAAGCATGGGACAACAGGTACTGCTCAAGCGCATGCTCAACTGCTCACACAAAGGCGCCGGTGGCCTGTATCCTGTATCTTTCATATCAAAGGCCAAATAATAGTGGCATGCCTGTCGGGGGCATATTTTAAGTCATGAATTCCGGCTCGCACGTCTCCCCTCCATCTAACACACATCGTTGCACTCGTCACTCATTCATAGAGACTTTAAGACTGAGTGGGGTCAGTGGCCTTCAGCTCTCTGCATTTTTTTATGGTCTCCCGTTGTTTGTCATTTTCCTCTTGACAATACCCCGTAGATTCTCTATGGTTCAGGTCTGGTGAGTTTGCTGGCAGTCAAGCACACCAACACCATGGTCAATTAACCAACTATTGGTGCTTTTGGCAGTGTGGGCAGGAGCCACATCCTGCTGGAATGAAATCAGCATCTTCATAAAGCTGGTCAGCAGAAGGAAGCATGTTTTCTTGGTAAACGGGTGCAGTGACTTTTTTCAAAAAACACAATGGACCAACACCGGCAGATGACATTGCACCCCAAATCATTACAGACTTTGGAAACTTAACACTGGACTTCAAGAAACTTGGGCTAGGAGCTTCTCCACCCTTCCTCCAGACTCTAGGACCTTGGTTTCCAATGAAATACAAAACTTGCTCTCATCAAAGAGGACTTTGGACCACTGGGCAAAAAGTCCAGTTCTTCTTCTCCTTAGCCCAAATAAGACGCCTCTGACGTTGTCTGTGATTCAGGAGTGGCTTAACAAGAAGAATACGACAAATGTAGCCAAATTCCTTGACACATCTGTATGTGTGGTGGCTCTTGATGCCTTGACCCCAGCCTCAGTCCATTCCTTGTGAAGTTTACTCAAATTCTTGAATCGATTTGCTTGACAATCCTCATAAGGCTGCTGTTTTCTCGGTTGGTTGTGCATCTTTTTCTGCCACACTTTTTCCTTCCACTCAACTTAATGTTAACATGCTTGGATACAGCACTCTGTGAACACCCAGCTTCTTTGGCAATGAAAATAATTATAATATATAGAATAATAATTCATTACATTTATATAGCACTTTCTAGGCACTCAAAGCGCTTTACATTGTCAGGGGGTATCTCCTCATCCACCACTAGTGTGCAGCATCCACCTGGATGATGCGAATGCAGCCATAGTGCGCCAGAACGCCCACCACACCCCAGCTTATTGGTGGAGAGGAGACAGAATGATGAAGCCAATCAGCAGATATGGGAATTGTTAGGAGGCCATGATGATCACAGGCCAATGGGCAAATTTGGCCAGGATGCCGAGGTCACAACTCTACTCTTTTCAAAAGACATCCTGGTATTTTTAATGACCACAGAGAGTCAGAACCTCAGTTTAACATCTCATCCAAAAGACAGTGCTTTTTGACAGTAAAGTGTCCCCATCACTATACTGGGGCACTAGGACCCACACAGGGTGATTGGCTACCGATTGTACAATCGGAATGTTTGTGGCTTACCCTCCTTGTTAAGGGTGTCAATGATTGTCTTCTGGACCATTGCCGAGTCAGCAGTCTTCCCCATTATTGTGTAGGCTAGTGAACCAAATTGAGAGACCATTTTGAATGCTCAGGAAACCTTTGCATGTGTTTTGATTTGATTAGCTGATTGGCATTTCACCATATTCTAATTTGTTGAGATGAATTGGTGGGTTTTTGTTAAATGTTGAGCCAAAATCATCACAATTAAAAGCACCAAAGACTTAAACTACTTCAGTCTGTGTGCATTAATTTATTAATACCGAGTGTCACAATTTGCGTTTGAATTCTGAATAAATAACTTTTCCAAGACATTCTCATTATTGAGATGCACCTGTTATAAATATTATATAGATATAATATTATATATATAGAGTAGATAGATAGATATAATATATACACACACACACACATACAGTAATACAGTATGTACTAAACAAGAACAGAATCATTCATTATGTTATAATTATTCTTTTATTGTTTTATAATACAATAATACTAAAAAAATACATAATATATTAAATCAAATAATTAATTATTTGTATAACACTAATACTATTATATTTTCGTAAAAGTAAATGTGCAGTTGTTACATAATATATATATCACATAAATAAAAGTAATTTTTAAAGGTTAAAATTACTCCTTTATGTAACAACTACACATATTCACTTTTTACAGGGTAGTTTACTAATTGTATTATGCTTTTGTGCCAAAGAATATCCAAGTGCTGAGTACACATTCTGGAAAGAAAGTCCACCGAGAATAACATACTGACAAAAGGACTGTAAGATCACATTAGCTAATATGAAACCGGAACTGGAGGTACTGTCATGGAGCAGGGTTATTTAGAAAAGAGAGGGCTTTCCTGAGAAAGAAAAGCACTGCAGACAGGAGAAGGGTGCTGTATTTGTACTATAAAGCACATGCGAGCAGCGGAACTAAGACAGAAGATTTGTGCAAATTGGACTAAAAATAAATATACAGTACCATGAGTGAATAGGGCAACAAATGAATGGAACTATCCGATCAAGACTGCACGATAACAGCCTGGTACTTCTCCCCCATCTCCCATTCCCCATTCTCCTGCGCCATTAATCACTCGCCCTTTGGGGAAGACCCAGGAGCACGATATTTAGCTCAACAGAACAAACAGACTTAACCACATCACAGTGAATTAGATCGGAGGAGATACAATACGTTGTATCTTTAACCTCTCGTGGGTTGTTGCTTTCTGGCTTTTTGGGGCTGGTGATTGCAATGGCTGCTATCTGTGATGGGTCACCATTTGCAGAGGAACTTGGGATCAATGGTAATTTCTGAGGGAACGTGTCTGCGAGACAGAAGCCATAAAGCTTTATAAGAGAGCACATGACTTCTTCAGGTCACACTTCATTGCATTGATCGTTTGGTGACGCCATAATATGCTCCTGCTGAAAGCAAGCATATGTTGTGTTTGGGATGCTGGTGTGCTGCAAGGGGAGGATCTATCCATTTGCATTCCCATTCACTTCAAAGGCAGTTGCTAGGCTGGCGCATCCCAATCTACATTAAAGGAAGCAGACAGAATCAACAAGCATATTTTTATTTGTAAAAAAATATTATGAATAATAATATTTTTCCATAATAATAATAAAAACTGATTTTTTTAAATTATTATTTTTTTAATTCAGATGGTGTAGTTATGGGGCCAGACCCTTTTGTTTTTGAACCCTTGCATTGATCAGCATGGACATTCATCATGTGGGTCTAAGCTGGTATTTGAAGCAGGAACAGCTAGAATGAAACTGATCATTTTGAACTATTGTAGCATAAATTCTTGTCCTTCCGAAAGCAGCAAATCGAAAATTTCTCCAAGTTTTACCACTTGAGATCGAAGGAACATATTAGTATTAAAAGGTCACTGGCAGAGTTCAAACATGCTGTACTGAACAGAAGGCATTTGACCTTCAGAATTCAAGTCTTCTTATTAACATAGTCCTGCTCTGAAATGTCTATAGCCGATAGCTGCATGTCTCATGTTTTCTTAATTCTGTTCTCCCTTATTCCTCACTTTTACATCAGTGGGAAAGCTTCTGCATAGCAACAAATAATAAATAAATGATAAAGGCTCACCAGCTTGAAAATAAATCATATAATGAAATCAGACTAATCACTACTGTATATGTGCTGTTCAGATGTCTTTGATCATCACGTTGTTGTTGTTTATACAGTTTGACAATTCCTGTCAACTTCAAGCTTGAAACAATAAGAGATTCACTGCCTTAAGTATCACCCAACAACACAAACCTGCTGCATTGGGTGTAAATTCACCTTGTTTTGCCGATGTGAAAAGGGCATGCTGAATAATTGCCTGGTCTTTACAGGCTCCTGTGGCGTCCTTAATTGTCTCTAACCTTTACCAGAGATACACTCACCGATGATGAAGATCCCAGTCTGTATATGCCATAAGACTCTTTACACTCACCATTTACTTCAACGTTCATATACGGGAGACAGTTTGCATAACATTTCAGTCAGTAACATGCTGACATTTTAACTAACTTGCTCAGAACGATTCTCTGTAGTTATACTTCAAAGTAAAACAAAAAAGGGGGGGGGGGTATATCAAAAATTATTTACAAATAACCCCAGACCGCAATAATTATACAGCTCTATTATTGTAGACTTTTTTTCTTTTCTTAATTTGTAATTATCAGCTAAATTAATTTAAAAAAACTGAATGAGAATGCAAAAAACACATGTTTTTTAAAACAAGCCTTAAAAATCACATTATTCAAAATATTACATACAAATAATAAAAGATTGAATAGGTTTGTCTTTTTCTTTTCTAATTTTGTAATTATCAGGCAAATAAACACATGTAAATTGCTATAACGCCCTTTGCATCAGCGATACCAATAAAACACTTGCACTACAGTATGAATTGGGTTCTGACATTTTCAAATGCAGCAATGCATGAAATCAAGCTTGCACAGATATTGCTTTTACATACTTTCAAACAGCAGGCCTAAGACTCGTATAAAACATTTTTACAGTCTGAATTGACTGTAAATCTTCTTAACATGATAAATCCAAGTTTTAAACAATTGAATTCCACTTTAAATCAACACAAACATACCAAAAATCAGGCAGAAGCCGCCCATGTCAACTGAAGTCAAAGAGCAGACACAGTGTAAGACACATGGTTACGGACATGCACGCAGAGCCGTGATGCTCTGTGGGGGAGGGAGGCAGGAAAACAGTGAGAAGTGTGAACCGTGACTCCTGCAGGAACATGTCCACAGGCCCTATGGATTCTACCAGACCTAAGGAGTCACATGGGCCACAGTGATGCATTACACACTAAACTTACACACGCACAGTGTTCCATTCCCTCCCTTACACAAAACCCAGTTTTCCTGCAGACATTTATGCAGTCTCCCTTTTTAATGTGGCATGGCTGCGACTCTGATGGTTAGTGGCAGCTCCATCTCCCTGTGTTTCAGTATTTCCCTTTGATAAAGCCCGAGGAGAGAGAAAGAGTGCCAGCCCGACGCCTCGGCGCAGGCCTCGCGTCCCAGTGGGTGGTGTATTCCTCGCTGCTGCCGTGGCAACGACATGTGACAGCAGGAGCACATGGCAAGAGAGAGCGTCTTGGTAAACTCCCCCTGTGCGTTTCCATTTGATCCTAGCCTTATTCCCGACATCTACACATCAATGTTCACTGAAGACTCAAGAAAACCATTTACATACGGAATAAAACTTGGCTGCCATGTCTGTTTTTACCGAAAGCCTCACGCACACTTGGGTAAAATTAGCAGAATGTGTGGGCACGCATACTGCAACGAGCTTGCTCATAATACATCACCCAAAAAATCCCTCCCAACCAAAGCCCTCCTACTCTGTATTCAGAAGATTTATCGTTTAGCTTCAATGAGAGTTTTTTCCCATCGTTATTTGGGAGGGAATTGAGTCCTCTTTGCAATTAGACATAAATCAAGGAAGAAAATGTCAATTTCGGAGAAGTCGTTTCTTGTATTGCGCTAATAAGTATCATTATTAGACATCTTGTGTGGGACTTTAATGACAGCAGTACAAGGGTCCCATGCGTGTCGGAACAGTGAATAGATTAACCTGTGCTGTGAAGCCACGAATGGAGCATCTAAATAAAATATTCAGAGCAGAGTGCTGTGCGAACAGACTCAGGTCCCAGCGCCAAGCCTTCGCCGTCTGCCGCCGGTGTTAATATTTCAATTATGCTCATGAATAAATGAATTAAATAGGTCCTAACATTGTCCCTGTTCCTATTCTGCAGGAATTACCGCATTGTAGTAGATAAGTCTGGCGGCGGTGATAGCGTAGTTTTTTTTTTGGCCTCAAAGTTCTGTTAGAAAGGCAGCATGTTAAACATCTTTCTCTCAGGCACATCTTCTCCCACGCTGGTGGAAAAATAGCGCACATATGGCACCTCAGGTGCAGCAGTCGAGGTGCTTAATGACACGTCCGATGACCATATGATATGATAAGCTGAGCTTTACATATTCTCATTAAATATAACAGGCGATTACTAAATAAGATAAATATCACAATGTTATTTACAGTAGGTGTGCGATCTTGATGAAGGACTAGAATCCCTCCAAGAGCACTTCAGCCATTCAGTCAATTTAACTGAGTAATTAGTCCAACCAAGTATAATTAGCTTCGTCAAAACTGTTGACTGTCTCTATGAGTTTAGTATTTGTTCATAATAAGCTTAATGACTAAAATAAAGGAACATTTATTTGTTAAATCTGTTATTCCTTTGCTTATTTCAATGATAATTGTTGTGTATTATGGAAATCCAGAAATAAGTGGTGCTCTTCACATTGACTGACACGTGGAGTATGCTATAAATCACATCTTATGCCACTCAATATGGCAGCTGTAGGGATGGAAGTCTTGCTTTTGAGTTAAAAGAGCCAATCACCAACTAATCGCAGCTAATACCATGATTGAAGCTGAATAAGTAACATTTATGGCACAATTTCTTATTTAAAATATACTACCGTTCAAAAGTTTGGGGTCCTTTCGATTTTTTTTTTTTTTTTTTTTTGAAAGAAGTCTCTTAGGATCAACAAGGCTACATTTATTTGCATAAATACAGAAATATTGTGAAGTATTATTACAAGTTAAAAGAACCGTTTTCTAATAATATATATATATTTATATATATATATATTATTTTTTTTATATCTATAATTTTATTTCTGGTAAGAGCAAAGCTGAATTTTTAGCAGCCATCACTCCAGTTCTCAGTGTCACAAAATCCTTCAGAAATCACTCTAAAATGCTGATTTCATGCTTGTCAATGTTGTGCGGCTTACTATTTTTGTGGAAATTGTAACACTTTTGATCATTATAATGCACCCTGGCTGAATAAAAGTATTCATTTCTATCAAAAAAAATAAATCTTACTGACCCTAACTTTTGAACGCTTGTGTATATTGTCTTAAAGGTCAACAACTCACTAGATTTTGGAACAAAGCTAATAACTGAGCATAAGCTCTGACCCAGCAAACACTTTTGGGGTGAACATAATGTTTTCGTGTATTTGCGTTCCTTGGCTGGATTTTCAGGCCCTCCTCTGCTGTCAGAACTTATTTAGCAGTTTCTCCCAGGCTTCTAGACCTTTCTGCTGCCTGACATAACTGACATTTACATTTGCCCTCTATCAAAGAAAGAGAAACAAGGGTTTAGATCTCTCCACTCCCATAACAATCTCTCTTGAAAGGGCAGCAGAAAAATGACCATCCTCACAGCAATCTTATCAACCGCTATTTAATTAGACGGTAAGAGCGAGAGAATCCATTTTCCAGGTTGTCAGCATCACAATGGGCCAAACTGTCCGTTCTCGGTGGAAGAAATGACACGGCACTGGTTTGAATGAACTCTACATTTCACTCGTCACATCTTTCCCTTCGTTTTTTGTCATTGCGTAATTGTTTTCTTTGTGCGCACCTTAACGAAATAACACAAAACGTGACCATTTATTGATGTCACGTTTACTGGTGCTTCTCGTCCTTGGGGTATTTCCACTTCAAAGCGGTGTGTGCAGATAAAACAGAGAGTGGAGGAGAAATGCTAATTCATACAGTTCAAAATGCAGGCATAAAGGACAGGCAGAAATCAATAGAGCTCCCCTGCGTGAGGGAGAGTCAACAGAGCAGAAGAGTCCAGTGCCCGAGCACATAAATAATATTTATGTAGACGGCAGATGCAAACAACCACAGGGGAGCATGTATAACTCTGATTCATACATCTGAGAAGGAATGATCTGGTAAATGTGAGACTCGCTCATTTATTTTACACGAAGAGGCT
The DNA here is from genome assembly GCA_018155175.1 of Sinocyclocheilus anophthalmus. NCBI lineage: Eukaryota > Metazoa > Chordata > Actinopteri > Cypriniformes > Cyprinidae > Sinocyclocheilus > Sinocyclocheilus anophthalmus. Next base: position 885,092 of record JADLZN010004504.1, read on the forward strand.
CAGGGGCAACAGGTCGCCAGCACTGATTGTTAAGCCTTATCTGTGTGATAACCGTGGTTAAACGTAAAAGCACGGGGAAAACGGTTTGGGGCTCTGAAAGCAGTTTGTTTGTGTCTGTGGGACAAGTGCAGATGCATAATAATGCTGAGGTGAAAGTGAGCTAATTTGTTAGACGTTCAATGTTATGCTAGCGGACTAATTGCTGCTCTCTCACCTATTGTCTTCAGTTTACCTGATAGAACACAGAGTACATATTGGAAACTGGGAGAGAAGCTACAGAGCCCCACTAACTGCTGTAGTTTCTCAATGTATCAATCAATGTACTATAGTAATCGTCTTGGTGATTTTAAAATGTGAACATAATAATATTCCTGGTTTAATACAACTGTATTTCTAGCCACATCTATTGCCCCTCAAAAAAAAATAGTTCCAACCACCTCAAAGTATAGACCTGCGCGGGCCGGATTTTCAAAAAATTCCTGCTCCCGCAAGATCTGTCCACGGCTCCCGCAAGACTCTGTCCCGCAGAAATATATCTTATCTGGTCCCGCTCCTGCTCGCGACATTCATGTTTTGTCCCGCTCCTGCCCGCAAAAGCCCGCATAAAAGTAATCTATATAGATTTTTTTTCAGTACATCGAAGAAATTTACATGAAATGGTTCTGTAATATCTCCTAAGCTCCACAACATACCAGCATAAACGCTCCAGATAAAATATTTGTTATTTAGGCTAAGCATCAACATTCACAATCACAAACCACTGTTATTTTTAACAGAAAAGCAAGCATGTGGAGCTGCTTGCATGGTTTGGCATGGCAGAATGCGATCAGCGCTTCCTTTATTATCACTAAAATCTGACATCTCAGTTCATCGCGATCTCACAAATCTCTGTTATAACACATTAAATATATGCACAATGAATCTTTCACAGTGTCTACACTTCGTGTGTTAAAATGAGAGGATTCCTGAGCACGCAATTTCAGCACTACGGTGAGTAGATTCTAACTTAATCACCTCTGATTGGCCATTGCGTTCCAGAAATCAACAGCTGAGTCTGTGATTGGCTACATTGCGCAACCCTTTAAACACGTGTTATAAATAGAAACTATGCCTAGCTTGCGCATGTCAATCATTTTAATGTTAATATTAGTTGTTCGTTTGGTTTTGTGCAATAGATGAATAACAATTTATTAGTTTTAGACGCTTTATGTTTATATATTTCTATTTTGCGGGAGTCCCGCGAATCATTTTATTCTCCCGCATCCCGCACACACACACACGAGTCTCTTCCCGCCCGCACCCGCACTCGCCCATCAAGAGTTGTCCCGCGCCGCACCCTGTTACGTTGGGTCCCGCGGGTCCCGCGGTACTCCCACGGGAGTGCAGGTCTCTACCTCAAAGCTTAAAAGGACAGTTTGCCCCAAAAATGAGAATTGTGTCATCCTTTACTCACCCCCATGTCATTCCAAATCTGTATGAATTTTGTTCCTTTGTGGAACATAAAAGAAAACATTCTGAAGAATGTGGGTAACTAAACAGTTTCAGTTCCCACTGACTTCTACTGTATGGTCAAAAAATATAATGCAACACAATCTGAACTGAAACTTGTTGCCTAACAGACAGACAGAACCAAGTCCCACCCTACTTTTTTTTCGATAATTTGCTTCACTTGGATGTACGTCACAACATGGAAGATGCAAAGATATGTTGCTATTTCTGTTTCTTTGCAACTTTAACACAGAAAATGCATTAAAGTCTGCAGTAGGTTTCTGCTGTTTTGAGTGTTTTGAGTTTGAGCTCCGTCAAGTTAATTCTTTGTCGTCTAATTTTTTATCTTAAAATCAATTTTAATACCACATCTTTTCATTCGAACCATGTGAAAGATCCCTCTCGTAGCCCCAAAAAACCAACAACAAAACAATCAGAGCGCCTTGTTATCAATAGTTCTATTTTTGACTTTCCAAGTCCGCTATTAGCATATAGCCTGCTAGCATCGCCAGTGTGGTTGCCACTAATCTCGCTTACATTACTAATACTCTATTCACACACATTTCCATTGTATTACGCACTGTTACTTGCTTTAATGGCGGATGTGTGTCTACCTTTGAGTGCAGGTGAGGACACGTTCGAGCTGCATTCAGTGCTGATCCGAGACTTGGTGGAGAAGCAGACCCAGCTGAGAGAGCGGAGAGCCGCGCTGGAAACATCCCAGGCTGACGCTCACAAGGCCGAGGTAAGTATACAGCGCGCTGCTAAATCTCCCACCACCTCTACTCCGTGTGTATCTCTGCACAGGCCCGGTGCACCCAGGACGCGATCTTCCCAGATGTCCTTCACTCCGGCGCCGGGACACCACAGACCCTGGGTGCACCGCCCACGGAAGACGCGAGCCAGGCCCCGGGCGACGACCTCTTCCCCTCCGCCGCCTCCGGTCTTCGAGTTCTCCACCCGGAACCGCTTCGCTCCCTTCCGCGAGACGGAACGCGACGCTGTGGTCATCGGAGACTCCATCGTCCGGCACGTCCGTGCTACGTAAGCTGAAGGTAAAGTGCACACACACTATTTCCCTGGTGCTCGTGTTCTCGATGTTTCTCCTTGTCGTCTGCGCAGGTACCCGCGATCCTGAAGGGCGACGAGAGCACTGGAGCGGTCGTGCTTCACACGGGGGTTAACGACACCCAGCTGCGGCAGACAGAGACACTGAAGAGGGACTACAGGAGCCTGATCAAGACAGTACGCAGCACATCGCCCGCGACAAGGATCATTGTGTCAGGACCACTTCCCACGTATAGACGAGGACACGAAAGGTCCAGTAGGCTTTTTGTTTTAAATGAATGGTTATTGTCATGATGTAAAGAACAGAAACTGCTCTTGTGTTAGTCGAGCGGAAATCATTGTCGTATAGATCGCCAGGACCGCTACGCTCCATATGACTAGTAAGTCAAATTTAAAATAACTGCCCTGATGACTTGTGTTCTACCCGCTTAAATGATAGAAGTACTTGCGCTGTACAATTTATAAAGACTGTCTGTTCCCCGAATAGTGAGGTCAAAATATAAATGTAATGCAGGATCTAGAAAAAATCTGATCGTGATTAAACCAGAAAAATGTAAATTAATTGAACAAAAACTATTTTTAAAGTTTGGGCTCCTAAACATTAGATCACTCTAACCCAAAGCAGTTATTGTAAATGAAAAGATCACAGATAATCGTTTTGATGTACACTGCTTGACTGAAACCTGGCTAAAACATAATGATTATATTGGTCTAAATGAGTATACTACACCAAGCTACTGTTATAAGCATGAGCCCTGTCAGACTGGTCGTGGCGGCGGTGTTGCAACAATATATAGTGATATTCTCAATGTTACTCAGAAGACAGGATACAGGTTTAACTCATTCGAAATACTAATGCTTAATGTTACACTGTCAGATATGCAAAAGAAATCTATCGTATCTCTTGCTCTGGCTACTGTGTATAGACCACCAGGGCCCTATACAGATTTCCTAAAAGAATTTGCATATTTCCTCTCAGACCTATTGGTTACGGTTGATAAAGCGCTAATTGTCGGAGATTTTAATATTCACGTTTATAATACAAATGATGCATTAGGACTTACGTTTACTGACCTAATAAACTCTTTTGGAGTCAAGCAAAACGTCACCGGGCCCACTCATCGTTTTAATCATACGCTAGATTTAATTATATCGCATGGAATTGATCTTACTGATATAGATATCGTACCTCAAAGCGATGATGTTACTGACCATTTCCTTTTATCGTGCATGCTGCGTATTACTCCAAGTTATCGTCCGGGCAGAATTATTGTTCCAGCCATCAAAGACAGATTCACAAATAACCTGTTTGATTTATCTCAACTGCTCTGTGTACCTATAAGTACACATGAACTAGACGAAATACCTAGCAACATGGGCACTATCTTCTCTAATACATTAGAAGCTGTTGCCCCCATCAAACTGAAAAAGGTTAGAGAAAAACGTACTGCGCCATGGTACAACAGTAATACCCATTCTCTCAAGAACAAAACTCGTAGTCTTGAGCGCAAATGGAGAAAACTAAATTGGAAGTTTTTAGAATTGCGTGGAAAAACATATGTCCAGCTATAGACAGGCTCTAAAAGCTGCCATGGCCGAGCATATCCACAAACTCATAGAAAATAACCCAAACAATCCTAGGTTTTTATTTAGCAAAGTGGCTAGATTAACAAATAACCAGAAGCCACCCAATCTAAATATTCCCTCACACTTTAATAGTAATGACTTTATGAATTTCTTCCCTGATAAAATATTTAACATCAGAAATACAATAACAAATGTCGATTCTACAGCGTATAATACTTCAGCTTCATTCATCGCACCAAAAGATAAACTGCAGTGCTTTACAACTATAGGACAGGAAGAGCTAAATAAACTTATCACTGCATCTAAACCAACAACATGCCTGTTAGATCCTGTACCCACTAAATTACCGAAAGAGTTGTTACCTGTAGCAGAAGAACCGTTTCTCAATATTATTAACTCGTCGTTGTGTTTAGGTCATGTCCCAAAACCATTCAAGCTGGCTGTTATTAATCCTCTTATTAAGAAACCACAACTAGACCCTAGTGAACTGGCAAATTACAGACCCATCTCAATCTTCCTTTTATGTCTAAAATTTTTTGAAAAAGTTGTGTCTGCTCAATTGTGCTCCTTCCTGCAAAAAATGATCTCTATGAAGAATTTCAGTCAGGTTTCAGGCCCCACCATAGCACAGAAACTGCACTTGTTAAAATTACAAATGACTTGCTTCTTGCATCAGACCAAGGCTGCATCTCGTTGTTAGTTTTACTTGATCTTAGTGCTGCGTTCGATACTATAGATCATGACAAACTCATAGATCGATTACAAAACTATACAGTTATTCAAGGGCAGGCTTTAAGATGGTTAGATCCTACCTGCCATCGCTACCAAACCTTGTTCATTTAAATGGGAGTCATCTCAATTATCACCAGTAAAAAATGGAGTGCCACAAGGATCTGTCCTAGGTCCTCTGCTATTTTCGATATACATGTTGCCACTTGGTAATATTATTAGGAAATACGGGATTAGTTTCCACTGTTATGCTGATGATACTCACTATATATCTTCAAAAGACCAAATGAAACTTCTAAATTACGAGCTACCCGAGTGTGTTAAAATTTTAAAGATTGGAGACCCATACTTTTCCCCTCCTAGTTAAATCGGAGAAAAAGAGCTATTATTATTTGGACCAAAAGACAGTACAAACCGAATCCGTGGATTACAATTGCACTATACGATGTCAGTTTGCTTTCCTCTACAGTCAAAAATCTGGGTATTATATTAGATAGCAACTTGTCTTTTGAAAATCATATTTCCCATGTTACAAAAACAGCATTCTTCCATCTTAGAAACACTGCCAAGTTACGAAACATGATACATGTTCCTGATGCAGAAAAGCTAGTTCATTCATTCATGACCTCTAGACTGGACTATTTTAATGCACTGCTAGCTGGTTGTCCTGCATCTTCAATAAACAAGCTACAGTTAGTCCAAAATGCAGCAGCTAGAGTCCCTTACCAGGTCAAGAAAATATGATCATATTACCCCAATTTTATAGTCTCTGCACTGGCTACCCTATTAAATTCCGTATCAGTTACAAAATATTATTACTTGCCTATAAGGCCCTTAATGGGTTAGCTCCTGCTTGCCTAACTAGTCTTCTACCACGCTATAATCCATCATGCTCCCTAAGGTCGCAAAATTCTGGATTTTTGGTAGTACCTAGGATATCAAAGTCCATTAAAGGAGGTAGAGCTTTTTCGCATTGGCTCCCAAACTCTGGAATAGCCTTCCTGATAACGTTCGGGGGTTCAGACACACTCTATCTGTTTAAATCTAGATTAAAGATACATCTGTTTGGCCAAGCATTCAAATATGCATCTCATAATCTTGTACTGCAGTTATATCAGTTCAAATGCACATTATTATTCTTTTGTTTTGTTTAAACAAATCAATTTTGCTTGGTTGGAACAGCAGCTACGCTAATTATGTTTCTATTTGTTTCTCTGTTTTTTGCTAGGATTTACACAAGCTTCAGTCTGGATCCAGAACACCTGAGAAGAGATGATGCCAACCCATCAGAAAACCTCAGATGATGCCAACCCTGAAAAAACATACAGAACTACCACATTTTGCTAAAAGTTTGATTGCATCATATAATAATTGCTGTTAATATTGTTCATCGTCTGTTTTATTACGTCTTAAAATTGATTTTTCCGTACTGCTGGTTTTGTCTGGTCAGAAGAGAACTGGCCCCCGACTGAGCCTGGGTTCTCCCAAAGTTTTTTTTCACCATTTCTGTCACCAATGGAGTTTTGATTCCTTGCCGCTGTCGCCTCTGGCTTGCCTAGTTGGGACACTTAATTTCCAGCGATATCGTTTACTTGATTTGCAAATTATTGCAAAGATACACTGAATTCATGATGGAAAAAAAAAAAAACGGTCTTTAACTGAAAAATGAGTGTTTACTATTGTCATTTTTCATTATTGACACACTATTTTCCTAAATAATGCTGTTCAGTTGCTTTGACACAATCTGTATTGTTAAAAGCGCTATATAAATAAAGGTGACTTGACTTGACTTGATGGAGACCATCTGATGCCAACTATCCAACTAATACTTTGTTTCTTTGGTCAGATGAAGATGATCTATACTAAATAGCAAAATATACTCTACAGTGGGTCTAATGGGTCGCTGATGGCTCCAGGAAATAGCCATTACAGTTAATCTTATCTAAAGTGTTGCGATGAAGAAAACAAGGCAAACCATGACACCATATAATTGTCATGCAGGCATCTGGAATACGAAAAATAATTAATATTGAAGAATGAACCCAATCTCTTTGTGAAACATCTTATGGTCTGGAATGATCCAGAACACAGAGTAATGAAATAACAATCACTTCTATTAGATTACAGAAACAGACAACCTTCATCTTCAATCTACCAGCAGAACCACAGCCTGTTTCATTTCAGATATCAATCATGCTCAAGTTCAACTGAAGGAAATCTGTTCATTTGGGCCACAATCTGGCCAAAAACCTGATCTGTGTCAGTAATAATAATGGGTAAGAGGTTCTCAGCCTCAAACACACCCTCAGGACTTTACTCCTCCGTTTAATACACCCTGCTCACATAAGGACTACACCATACCAGCCTGTCCGCCTTTTCAGGACTTTGTTAAACGTTGTCAGAAGCCCATCTATACGGCATCTCTGCAATTATTCATCCCACCATTTTGTGTAATTATAGGCTGCGAGACAGGCGATATGTTTAGCTTATGGTTCAGTGCTTGTGCTCAGAACTTCTCCCTCCCAGTTGTGCGACGCAGTATGCCGAGAGCTTTGTGATGATGAACTTGCCAAAACTGTTGGTGTTCTGTGTCCTTGGCCAAAGTCCAAGAAACTGCAGGCATTCTGCCATTACTTTATCTGTAGTCATCAAATCAATATGAGCAGAGGGGGCATTTGAATGGCAGACCATTTCTCAAGGCAGACGTTAACATCAGAATTCACCTGACGTCTCCAAGCCCATTTGTAATGTTAGGGTGTTTCGTACAGAATTCTGTTTCAGATACACAAAACCTACTAAATGCCCCTGAAAATAACTTGCCGTTCATTAAGTGAGACAGATGTTGATTAAGTGAGTTAATTCAGTGAATAATTCTGCAACTTGTAAGTTTGTCAGTCTTTCTGAAAGAGTCTTTTGGGTTACATTTTTTGTTGATAGTCCACTTTAGACATTCCACTAACTATAATAAACTTTGTAACTACATGTCAACTAACTCTCAGAAATGTTTAACTAAATGTCAACTAACTCGAGTATTATTAGACCATTAGGTTAGGGTTAGGTTTAGGTTAGTTAGTAGAATTGTACTTTTGTACTGGAATAGTACTAAACCCCTTTTATGTTTTAAGTTTTTGAATCACTAAAAAGATTCAAAAGATGCATTTGTTTGTGAATCAGACTACGCTGGTCAAGCTGTATTTTTTTGATTCACAAAAATGATCCGGCTAAAGAGTCAGTTGTTCATAAATTACGCTAAATTAGTCACGCTGTATGTTTCTGACTGACTAAAAAGATCTATCTCAAAAGAGTAATTTCTTTATGAATCTGACTACACTGGTTACACTGTACTTTTTTATTCAGAAAAAAAAATCTGATTTAAAAGAGTAATTTGTTCATGAATTGTACTGACCAAAAAAGTATTACAGCTCATAAGAGTCATTCTTTAAGGAATCAGGATACACTGTTCACATATGTTTGGATATACAGTACATGCAGCTCATGAGGACAATTGAATAAAAAAAATGTTTTCTTGTCATTATCTTACACTGACTCTCTATCCCATTGCATTCAATTGCAGCTGTGCTGCTATAGATTCAGCAGCAGTGAAGCACCACTAACTGAAGTGCAGGAAACACTGAGGACCTAAACTGTAGAGGACCTAATTTTGGATTCAAGTTGCCCTCAGAGTGTATGTGAACCATCCCCACACACGATTCAATCTCAAAATTTTAGAGGCACAAATAAAAATCGTATGTCACCCTACCAGCTGAGTTTGCCCTGTAACTGAACAGTGCAAGTAACTAAATCAGTTAATCTATCCTTTGCAGCCATACCAGGGTACAAAGGGTAGAAGTGTGAAGCCCTTGAGTCATTTTGGGAAAGGGAGTTTTTGGGTTTAATAAATGAGCGAACTACACCACTACCACTAGGCAGTCTGAGGCCTGTAGATAACAGCTTCCCAGTACTTTCCAGTACAATACTTCATTAGATAGAGACTGGCCGTCTTTCTCTCTACAAGCCACCCCCATCCATCAGCCACCACATAGCGCTCTGTGCACAATGGCCTATGAGATTGTCCATTTAAGGATGAACCCACTAAAGACATACTATGGCTGGAGATGGGACTGAGATGACTAACATTTAGGCTTTGCATTTCTTTGCAGTAATAGAATGCAACATGGATAATGGACGTGATAATGAAAGTGTGTCAATTAACTCTTTCCCCGCCAGCATTTTTGAAAAAAGCTGCCAGCCACAGCCAGCGATTTTGATGATTTTCACTCACATTTGATGGCCTCCAGAATATTTTGCTGTATGAACATTTGAATATTTGAGTCTCTACTTTTAAACAAAAAAAATCTGTTTTATTCTAGCTTAAAGCATTCTTTTTTTTATCAACACTTGAATATAGGTAGGTTTCATAAAAATGCATAATTTTGAGAAAAAAGGTGAGAAAATCACATTTTTATCAAAAACTACATCTGGGTAACATTCAGTACGATTATCAAAGCATAAATCCAGTAAATCGCTTCCATTAACACCTCCAAAGCTTGCACAGACATATACCACTTCCTGGATCAACATTTTACTCCGTAACATTATGCAGTTTTCATTTCTATATGCTGCCATTGCTGCTGTCGGGGGGGGGCATAATTTTTTTCATATGCATCTGTTTACATAAGAGATCGCTAGGTTCTCCATCCTGTACACGCGTTTTTGTTCGGGAGGTTTTGTACTCGTTCAGAAGATGTGTATTAGCGCCCCCGAGTGTATAACAGTGAAAACACGAAAAGTCGTATAAACTCGTCTTTGGCGGGAAGCGTTGTCTTCTAAAAGATGAGATAACTCGTCAATGGCGGGGAAAGAGTTAAAGAGATTTTGTTTATAAACTTGACTTTAATATGTATTCAAATGCATCTAACAGTGTGAGTAATCGGATCTTAAATGGATAGTTCACCCAAAAAATGAAAATTTTGTCATTATTTATTCACCCTCATGTTGTTCCAAACCCGTTAAGACCTTTGTTTTTCTTCGGAACACAATTTAAGATAGTTTTGATGAAATCCGAGAGCTTTTTGACTCTGCATAAACAGCAATGCGACATCAGTGGTTTAACTGTAATTTTATGAAGCTACGAGAATACTTTTTGTGTGCAAAGAAAACTAAAATAACAAAATTATACAATGATTCTTCTCTTCTGTGTCAGTTTCTGCTGCGTATGCATGTGCTACTGATGCAGGAGCAGACGTTCTGACATAGAACCTGGATACGCTGCGGCTTGTTTGCAAAGAGGGTTGCACATGCATGTGCCATGATACTGTCATTGAATTCTGACACAGAAGAGAAGAAATTGTTGAATAAAGTCATTATTTTTGTTTTCTTTGTGGACAAAAAGTATTATCGTAGCTTCTTAACATTACGGTTGAACCACTGATGTCACATGGACTATTTTAACAATGTCCTTACTACCATTTTTGGGCCTTGAATGTGTCAGTTGCGTTGCTGTCTATGGAGGGTCAGAAAGTTCTCGGATTTCATCATAAATATCTTAATTTGTGTTCCGAAGATGAACGAAGGTCTTACGGGTTTGGAACGACATGAGGGGGAGTAATTAATGACAGAATTTTCATTTTTGGGTGAACAGTCCCTTTAAATAGGTTAATTAAGATTTTGGGTTCACATAAGACATATTATTGACAAAGGAAGTTAGATTAACTGCAGAATACAGGGGTCTCAAGACATGTTTTGGACTATATAAGGTCGGACCCAGGCTGAAATCAGTGGGTTCTGCTGTGCTTTAAAGGGAATGAAATTAAAGACTATTTTTCTGAGGGGATTTAACTGTTATATAGTTGAAGCACAGCACACTGTCAGCATGCTACTTACAACATCGCAGCTTATGTAAGGTTTAAAATAATTTTATTTTGTTTTATTTTAGTTTAAATATAAAAATAAATAAATTACATTATATTTGCTTGAATAAGAAATTAAGAAAGATATGTGACTCTGGACTAGGCATGGGTCGATTACCGGTTTCAAGGTATACCGCGATTTGAAAATTTCACGGTTTCAAAACAGCTAATATTTTCCGTTATACCGTTCGTGCGGTATGCGCTGTTTTTCATGTCTCCTCAAAGACTGAAAGTGTAGGAATCCCTCAGGTTGAGTGCAGTGTAGAGAGTAACACAACTCTTCTCCTTCTGTTGGTGCGAGCGAGCGGTCAGTCTCGTGTGTTTATGACGGCCGAAGGAGCTTCCTCTGGAACTTACGCGATCGGCAACCGGCCGTTTATTGTTTTATTGCAGCCGATCTCTGTTCTGGACTTGCACAAACTGCGTTGCAATGCATATCATTTTCCAAATGTCATTGTGAAAATATGAAGTCTGTAAACGCCCGTTAACACAGACCAGAGACGCTGAAGACGGACGCACAGAGAAAAATACTGTAGCAGGCAGATCACTCACTGTTCATGATGAACGAACTATTGGACGAAAATCCTAAATATTGATTTGTGGGTTTATATGAATGTGTTTCTGAGGGGAACTGACAGAAAAGTTTACGTGGTATTTTCTTTAATCTCGTCTCTGTATAATTCACATTAAAGCAGTGTTTCAGCGCAGCTCTGCTTTGTTTACTGCGATAACCAAGGAAACGCTGTATCAGCGCCTCCTGCTGTCAGAGAGTGAATCTGTGTCCCATTCAGAGCTTCGCTGTTTGTTTCATTCAGGCATGTAGTATAATTTCACAAAGCTAGTCAGAACACTCTGTTTTTGCTTCAAATTGGGTTATTATTAAATCAAATTATGTATATGAAATAATATAACTAAATTATATGTATATGTATATCCCTGTAATTACAGATTTAGGTTAATAAAGATGTCATCTTTTATTTTTCCTTCTTTAGTGCAGAGTAGCTCTACAGCAAATCAACCTCCACATCAAAAGCTGCAGGCAGCCCACATTTCAGAAACAAAGCAAAGAAAATAAACAAATACTACTGATTTCCAAATATTCTGTATGTTGCTCACATATATTGTGTTCTGATTTTAGAGCTGTCTTCAAATAACACATTTTTGAGCTGTAACGACAATACCGTGAAACCGTTATATTTTTGCTTAAGGTTATCATACCGTCAAAATCTCATATCGGCCCATGCCTACTCTGGACCACAAAACCAGTCATAAAGGACAATTTTTTTAAATTGAGATTTATACACCCTCTAAGCTAAATAAGCTTTCCATTTATGTATGGCTTGTTATGATAGTTTAATATTTGGCTGAGATACAACTATTGAAAATCTGGAATCTGAGGGTGCAAAAAAAAATAAAATCTAAATATTGAGAAAATTGCCGTTAAAGTTGTCCAAATTAAGTTCTTAGCAATGCATATTACTATCAAAAATTAAGTTTTAATATATTTACAGTAGGACATTTACAAAATATCATCATAGGAACATGTTCTTTACTTAATGTCCTAATGATTTTTGGCACAATAATTTTGACCCATACAATGTATCGTTGGCTATTGCTACAAATATATATAAATTGTATATATAAGATATATACCCTATATATAAATTCTAAAACTGAAAGTGGACCGACTTTGTTTAAAAAAAATATCAGCTCAGTGAAAATCAGTCCTCAGTGTACTAAGTGTGTACTGAGTGTGTGAGAGTGACTGGATGAACGTGTGAGCAGTGGATTTGCAGTGGTACTTGCCAGCATCTGCCTGTGGACCACCACACTGCACAGCTGTGACCAGACCATCCGTCCATCCCCAGAGATACATATCCCATGGGCTTGCTTACACCATTTATGCACACACACATTTTGTCTGTGCATCAGTGGCTCCTTCTTTGCTGTCCAGGAATTACACAGGATTTAATGTAATTAGAGGACTGACAAGGGCAAACTTTACGCTTATTACTCAGTGCTTGCCCCTGGAGAGAGACAGCACTCACATGGCATTTGGCCAATCTCTAAAGACAAAACCTAAATCCTCTCATTTCAATTAACTTTCAGTTTGTTTACAGTTAAAAAAAAACATACACTGAGAGTCGAATTAATACACAGGTGTGTCATACTGTCCATTTACTTGCATAAATCCACACATATCAGTGCTTATATCTATCTCTGAATCTCAGAAATACACAATCACTAGTATACAAAGACAAAATGTGGAAAGCACACTTATCAGGTTTCCTTAGACGAATCTCATGCATTCAGACACCCTTACACAAACCACACTCAAAATAACTGTGTGGGAGGGTCGAGGTCTGACGTTCATCAGTTCAGTTTCAACCAGAAGCCAGACTCAAGCTGTGTCCATTTTTCCCACAGCGTTTTGGAGGGCAGTGAGAAAAATCAGCTTGGAAACGTCCCCACCCACATTTCTCCTCTTCTGGCATCCAATCAGTCCCTTTCCTCACTACCCTCAGCAGCAGAAACAATCGCTGGACGTTTGTTTTACATTTATGGTACAACCAGATGTGCCAAACCAGCACTTTTTGGAACATTTGCAAATTTAGCCTGCCGGATAATCAAAGAAACGAATGCCACCTCTAAAAACAGCTGCGGAATGTGTCGGATGAGCATGTCCATGTGTACCTTTTACAAAAATGAAGGAACTGGTGCATTTTGTACTTTTCTAACCAAATATAAACCAACTGTCAAACAACACATCTCAAGTAATCTCCATCAATATGTCATTTAGCAAAAACAGCATCAATAATTCTAGGATTACAGTTCTAAAATAATCCATAATACCTGCCAACGTGCTACAGTTAGAAAACCCGTAAAATGTGCTTGGAAACCCAGCTCCTAGTTAAATGTACTACATAGTTTTTGAAGAGCATTGTTCTCTTCAAAGAGTTTTTGGGGGGGGGGGGGCATTTTATAAAGGCCGTTAAAGAAAGTTGGCTAATACGTGTAAAGTCAACATGAAATGCATTCACAAGCTTTTTACTGTCGTATGAATGAAACAGTATATTCGGGGGGGGGGGGGGGGGATTATTTGGACTTGATTTTTATCCATCAGACATTGACTAGATCACTTTAAGGAGGCTTTTTGACTGGGACATGGAAACTGAAGGACAAGTTCACTCACACAAGCATCTTGATGCATCTTAATAGTAACGTTCCTTTTTACATTTTAAATAAAAGAGTGGTTTATGGGATTGAAACGAACCTGGCTGCCTGACCTGCCTACTTTGACAGCAAATACCATGTTATTGTGCTTAAAAACCTGTTCAGCATCATACTGCATAATGACCTCAGTCCTTGAGATGTGACAGAAGAGAATAAGACTAGAATAACTGCTGGCTATGAGTGTGACTCACTAAAATGTCAGCAATTAGAGCCCTGTTTCACAATCCAACAACAAATATCAACTATTAGTTAAACAACAAAAAGCGACATTTTAATAAAGTAATACATCAGCCAAAATACATTAAATTATACAGCAGGTCAACCCACATTGACTCATCATTGACCTCCTGACCTCTGTGAAGGGCAAGTCTTCTGTTTATCAGCATGCAGAACAAAAAAGCACAGGGTGGCAGCTATTTGAATCCACTGAATCACAAAATGAGCTTGACAAAATACTGAATTCAGGCTCCAGTGTCTCTGTTATTCTCCCTCACTGTGTGATAGATGAAGGCCTCTATAGAGATATTACTTTATACTTTAAACCTGTTAGTGCTCATTTTCCCCACTATATTTCAGAAAAGACAGAAGAACAGTTGCAGGAGCCTAGCTGATGTCCACATAGTCTCATTACACACGAACAGTGACAAAAATCACAGGATGACAGGACTACAGAGCTCATAAATGCTGTAATGTGTCCATGGGCAGCGTAAAATCACAGCAGGATCCAATTGGAGTCTGTCAGGAGTGGAAAATAAAAAATAATAATAATACAAATGATAATAACTGAACAGTATAATAAGATAGCAAGTATAATATACTGGTCAATTATTAGAACTGATTAATAATAATATATTAAATATACATAAATAATAGTTAGACATTTTTTACCAGTATGTTTCAATCTCCTATTATATAGATAATATTTTATAATATTATAAATATTAACGGTGATGGTTAATTTTTTCCATCAAATCGAAATATGGGAAAATGCAGTTAAAGTATTGATTCTTGCCATGCAAATATTGTTACAGTATCAAGAAGTAAAATATCATAGCAGCCTGAAACATCAATTTTACTACTAAACATATAATTTAAACAAATTTCAATCAATTCCTTTCTTTGACCAATTTTATTTTGCTAGAAAACCAAGGTATAGATGTTCAAGCACACAATACACTGTCATCTTAAGACACATTACAGTTTAATTTAATGTGAGCTATTATGGCAATGCTTTTTAGAAAAATCGTAACTCATTGCGACAACACGACAAGATGCTTTACATAAGCTTGGGGCTTTTGGTCTTTTGAGAATAACAGAAATGTATGGCAAGGGCTCAGAGCTCTGCAAGGGTCCCTGCACTCTGTGCAAATCTGACAAGATGCATTTGCTCCTCTGTGAGGCGTAAGCTCCAGTGATATCTGAGCGCATGACACCAGGGTGGTAGCATGAGCTGGGCTCAAAGAGGTCAAGAGTATCACTTCAGTGGAGTCAAGCCCCCCCTCATGAAGGGAAAGAGCTTTCTGCAATTTTATTTGCATTTTAAAAAGACACAGAACATCAGATCTACAGTCACAAAGCTTTAAACTGAGCATTAAGCAGCTGATCTGGGGTCTTTTTTTCTCTTTCCTTTTGCTGAAACTCTATGAGAGGCAATTGTTGAAGTCACAGGCTCTCATTCCTCTAACAGATTTAATCTGAAGCAAATTAAATTCTCTAAATGTGAAGTATTGTATATCCACATTATCAATTATATACCACAAAGAAGAAAAAAACACTTCCATAAATGAGAAACTGCTTCTACAGACCTGAAAGATATATCAGTATGCAGGTAAATAAGCACTACAACAGACAAGCGTTGAGACCTTTTCAAGATAATTGCACAATAAAAGTACATCAATGCTTTTTCCATTTCTATTTGTGCCTCACTCACTCTTTTAGCGGATGAAAACTACTCAAGGCAAACAATATCATTTACCGCAGATGAAAGTGGACCCCTACAAAAACGATGGGCATCCCTGCTGTCGGAATGATCTAAGACCAAACCGTGACCTATAGCACAGCTAATGATCTCCAGTCCACTGAAGATACTGAGGGGGTCCTTTGCAGTGCAAATGTTACGTGGGCTCCTCTCTTTAATTTCTCTCCAAATCTTTCAAGTGGATCTGTGAAAGGCTAAGCGCTGTGGGCACGGCTGGCAGCACCCAGGCGTAGGCGAGCGGATGGCTTCTGCCTGCCTGGGGATGCATTGAGAGGGGATAAAGGGATAAAGAGCCTCTGCTCTGGGACTGATTACTTACATCTGCCCTGTTAAATCCTTGCATGCATACCCACAGCTACTACTGTTTGCGAGTATCGTGTCAGTATGTGTGTGTACAAACAGGTTTGGCGATACTTGCGGGGGCCAAATGTTTGAAGAGAATGCTGTAGATCCAATGAAATCTTATGAGAAAGTATTTGAGATGTTTGTAAATCCAACAGTTTTAGCAACAAATATGTCAAAATATATAATGGATTAAATTAGAATTGCACACACACTGCAGTTCATGTTTATACATGATTATTTAATAATAATAATCTCGCTGTATATTGATATAAGTTGATTTGTATATATCATATATAAATTATATTATATATATACACCACACATACATACATATAAAGTTCTGAAACTTCAATAACTTGTACATTTGCAAGTAAACAATCAGAAGAACTTTATGCCAAGCCAGGGGCACCACTAGCAATTTTGTGCCCTATGAAAGAATATGATGTTGGGCCCCCTACCGCACCAAACATACAATATATTGCCCAAAGTATTGGGACAACTCAATAAAACTAAAAAACAACTCATCGCCAAACACCAATGACTTGTACATATGCGTACAATCATTTTAGACACTTCCAAAACTTCCACAGTTTTGGAAGTGCCTTTTTCTGTTCTAAAGAAGGGGGTGTCCCAATACATTTGTCCATATGTATGTACAAGTCATTGGTGTTTGGTGATGAGTTTTTGGCTCAAGGTCTGCATTTAAAGTCACACCAGAGGTGTTCAGCTGGGATTAGGACCAGTCAAGTTCTTCCACACTGACTGAATCAAACTTTTTTTTTTTTTTTTTTTTTACCTTGCCTTATACACAGAGGCATTGTCGTGTTAGAATAAAAAAGGGTCCTGTTCAAATATTGGTATAAATTTAGAAGCACACAATTCCCTAGAATAGTATTATATGCTTTTTTTTTACAAAAAATTTGAAATTACTAAAGTAGTCAAACCTGTTCATTAGAAGGGGGCGTCCCAATACTTTTGGCAATATAGTGTACAAGCCACCCTAGCTATTCAAAATCTTTGTCTGCAATTTAATAATATTGACCTATTACTTTTCATATTGCTTTTGACCATTAGGTATCAGTAACATAATTCATTCAGAACCTGTTTTATGGGCATAGACTTTCTGTACCACACTATTCTGCTGATATGGAATGAGTTTGACTATTTAATCAGTTATATAGAAATACTTCACTGGGGCAAACAAAAAAAATAAGATAAAAATAATAAATAGCTAAATTATAACTAAAATAATAAATAGGATACCCCATAGCAGCCTTTCCAGCAGTATCCAACATTTCTCAATCATGATCTTACTCAGCTAAATGTGACTATTAGCTTAACAGCTGTATTCCTTGTATGCACATACAGCATACAGTGTTAAAAATGTTCTACATTATGAACCTTAACCCAAAAACCTTTAGCTTCATGCACTGTAGATAATTGTGATCCTGCCTGTGGAAACCCAGCTAAAGTATTTTTTTTTAAACAGTGGATGAGTAATTCACTCCTTGATTTGCTTAATAAAAGCCTCCTTTGAGATCGTTTTGACAGACATGTTTATTGTGTATTATTTTCAACATGTTTATTGCCAAGTTTAGTGTGGCAAAATAATTAAATAATTGGCGTGCAGTGTATCTGGTTGCCATGACAACCTTACTGCTGCTCTATGTAATCAGAGTATGAATTTTAAGATTTTCTATAGCAAAACTAAAATGTGTTTAAAAGTGCGACTGACTAAATCGTCCGGCTCGGTTTGCCCCCCTCAAACTCGAAGACATCTCTAATTGGACAGTTTACCAATAATTGTGCTGGAAATGCAGAAATACGCCGTAATTTTGTTTTATTTGTAACTCTTTGGTAGATACATTTATAATTTCGATTACATTACTACTACTACTACTGTTATTACTAATAAAACACGATCTCTGGGGGCCCCAAAAGTGCGTGGGCCCTTAGAATCATCCTAACTTCCCCCCCATAGCGACGCCCCTGTGCCAAGCACCTGATTTTACAAAAGTTAGCATAATTTTTTTATGTATGAGGCCATACATCATTGCTTATTGCTTTACATGTTAGATCTACAGACGTCTGACTGTTCATCTTCAAATCTGTTCATCTTGCTGCAGTAAAAAAGAATTAGCTGCCAAGTGCCAACTATTGACATATTCAGCTCATTATGACTGTGACAGAGAGTGTAGAGGAATATTACTCAAAAGTCTACTCAAAAGTCAGATACATGAATATATCATGGCCAAATAAAAGCAGAGACAGCAACAATGAGTGTTTGTAAGAACAAACCGTTTTGTTTAACAAAACACTGGTAAATCAATATGACAATCAATGCACAATAGATTGCCAAGGCACCACCGGACATCAGGGGTCATGGATCTTCATGCTCATCTCAAACGATTCAGCTTAAAGCATGTGCAGAACACGTAGCGACAGTCTGTTTTAAATCTAGCGATATAGCTTCCAATGATATTTTAACGCCTTGGTAATTTACACTTTGGTAATTACGCAAACATCTAGCTACTCGTTTTCCCGCGCTTTCTCATTTCCCTGTTGTCACACGTATGAAAGTATAGTGATAAATACCGATTGATTAGCTCCTCGTCTCCCCAGGTTATCACACTACCACAAATAGTACATGGTGACAGGCCAAAAAGTGCCTTGTGCATGAAGGAGTAATTTTCACATTTTCTCTGTCGTTACTGTTTAAAACAACCCATAACCCAACACTTCATTAAAAGAATTACCTGTGGGCCTACCCTTTGCCTAAAGTGTTATTTAATAGGTTGTACCTTTGTAAGTCAATTAACAAGTTAGTCACAGATTTATTGAGCTTCTCATTAACTAAGCCAATTTCAATATATGTTATCAATGCTTAAGAATCACTTCATATTAAAAGATCTGTGCTGTAGGTTGAACATCGATATGACAACATCAAGGACAAATAACAAAATACTAACTTCATCAAATTTAATGAATTCATTCCATTTGGAATTACTGAGACCTAAAATTAGTATTGTATTTATCCTCGAATACCTTGGGTCATATAGAGAAAAAAGACATCTTCAGGTGTACAGAAAACCCACACTACCCTGCTGGAGGAAGGAAATAAAACATCTTAAACCAGCCTAATCTACACTGCTGGTCTTAGCTGATCTCTCCAGGCCAGTCTAATTACTCCTGGGCACTTTTCAGTTGGTCAGATTGGGAGACCAGCTGAAAGCGGCTAAGACCTGTAAACCATCTTAGGCTGGTTTAAAAAAAAAATTCAGCAGGGTTTAAAAACTGACCCCTGATATAGTTCCATATACCTGTTTACATTAATTAACATCACTGTGTACCAGCTTACAGCTGAATTTCTAATAGATGCAGAACTCATAGTGCTGAATAAACCAGCCACAAACCACTGACAAATCGAGGATTAATACCGACTCGTTCACGCAAATGAGCACGACACCTGATTTTCTGTGGGTAACTGATGTAAGAAAACATGCAGCACTTACGGCACGAGCCACTGGCACTCGCGCAGCACATCAAGACTGCAACACCTGTGTACACTTCACTACCACAAACTTGCTCGGCCTCCAAACATCTTATAGGAAACAATCGCTCGACACCGCACAAACCCCAGAAAAATCGCGTTTACCACATGAGCGCGCGCCGAACGCACACTGCCTGCAGTTTAGCCCCGCAACATGCACGCAGACGATAACGCACGCATTTACCTCCGTGTCGTAGATTTTGGTGATGAGCGAGAAGGAGTACTGCCTGGACTCGCGGATGTGCTGGATGGCCAGCTGAACGGCCGGCTCGATGCCTTGACTGATGCTGCTCATCAGCGCTGATTCATTCATCGGCATCAGGACCATGATGGGCAACTTCTCACCATCTCTCGTGTACCAGTTGTTGTCCAGGCCGTGCCTTGTGTAATCGTTGCAGACCTTCGCCAATGCAGGATGAAATCCCAAGACGGACAGGAGTAGGCATCCCGAAAGAAAGATCATGTCACATCTGCAGTCCCTCCGGGACGGAGCCATGCTACCGAACAACTGAGATCCACCTTCTCACTGTCCTGGCATCGCAATCTTTAGGTTCCTCTTGGATGCTGCGATCAGTCAAAGAGAAATGACATGATATGCAATAGTACAGGCTCTCGCGCACTCGATCTCTTGAGTAGAAATGATGCGTAAAACCAGAATGTGTCCAGTCGCAGGGGTTATAAACTAAAGCTGCTCCCCCTTTAACGGGTCCTTATTAAATCCTGACCGATCCAATCCTTCCTTTCATCTCCAATACACCACCGAATGCGCACATCACAATCCACCGCCTGTGCGTTACGCAGAGGTGCGCGCTTTATGATTTGAGTCGACCGCTATTGCGAATGTAAATGTAAGAGCCGAATATATTCCAAGCAGTTGAGGAGTTGCATCTCCATGTGAAAAGCACATAGGTGAAGGCTAGCCCTGGTATGTAAAAGCAATCCGAGTGAGGATATCCGTGCGACTCCGATGCTGCTGCCTCGGCGGATGCGCTTCACTTCTTTCGCGCGCTGGCCGCGCTGTGCATGTTTGCGCGCGCGCGACACAGGCAGAAAGCATTCTTCACTGCGAGCGATGTTCTCTCATAAAACAAGCGACCGACCGACCGACAAGGGAGCTGTTAACGCGTTCAATAACCTACATACTGTCTCCTCTGAGGTGATATGTGAGGTAAATTGCCCACCTGAGCCCATATAGTGCTTTTTAAAATAGCCTAAATATTCAGAACGTAAACATAACCAAAGTGGCGTCGAGTGTCATAAAAGCTAGTTGGGTTCGTTGAAAGATTCAGTCGTGAGTAAGGACTTGGCATTCTACAATTAAGTTAAATCATATTGCACATTGTTAATTTTTTTGGCCATCGACATACAACATTACAGCAAAATAAACACTGCCACCTAGCTACAATAACCCGGTATGTGAATAAAGTTCACTTTTCTCTCAAGTTACTGCGCATCATTTCTAATTAAGCTCAAAAATGTGCCTTTCTACTTTACAAAATTAATAATAATTCATTACATTTTATATAGCGCTTTTCTGGGCACTCAAAGCGCTTTACATTGTCAGGGGGTATCTCCTCATCCACCACCAGTGTGCAGCATCCACCTGGACGACACACCAGCTTATTGGTGGAGAGGAGACAGAGTGATGAAGCCAATCAGCAGATATGGGGATGGTTAGGAGGCCATGATGGTCAGAGGCCAAGGGGCAAGTTTGGCTATTTGGGATTTTTAATGACCATAGAGAGTCAGGACTTCAGTTTAACATCTCATCCAAAGGACAGTGCTTGATGACAGTATAGTGTCCCCATCACTACACTGGGGTATTAGGACCCACACAGACCACAGGGTGAGCACCCCCTGCTGCCTCACTAACACCTCTTCCAGCAGCAACCTAGCTTTCCCAGGAGGTCTCCCATCCAGGTACTGACCAGGCTCAACCCTGCTTAGCTTCAGTGGGCAACCAGTCTTGGGCTGCAGGGTGATATGGCTGCCTAGAGTTTAATTAGATCTGTTTGGCTATAAATGATGACAGGCAACAATTTTCACAACAGTTTAACAGCAAAGATATGCTTCTCACCGGAAATCACTTCTGACTGAAGACACGCGAAATTAGACAACGCTTGTGTCCAAGGTGGTTGTATTAACATATATTAATATCATCGTTTTCTACAATATCTAAATATGTTTTACACATACATTTGACAATTACTTAAGCAGGAAACAAAAGCAATATACTACTTGCATTTAAATGAAACAGTTTTTGGACTGTATTCAGTGAGAAGTTACTTGAGCTTGACCATTCACCATTCATTTTTTTTATTAAAGAGGTTGACATATTCAGATGTGCCCTGCATGACATGCTGTACTTAATACTATTTTAAACATAATTTCCTAATTTTTATAAATTATTATACATGCCATTTTTCATGAATAAATATTAAGTGAGCGACTACAAGGAATATTAATACTTCTAAAATTTCACTTGTCACACCAGCAGGACTATTTAAGTGAACTGCAAAAATTGATGGATGGTTGGATAGATAGATAGATAGTTTGTTTGATTGATTGATTGATTGATTGATTTACTGCATCATGTTGGAGGCCTAACACCATTAACCAAGTATGATACCAATGATAAGAGCATATAAATAAGAGTACCATACAGCCCTAATACAGTAAATCATAAAAACAGCCCAGCAGAGGAGTGCACTATCAGCGTATTGGTAAACTGAGGGATCTTATCTTACTGGTTCGAACACTATACAGAGACTCTATACATAGCTTTGCTGACGTCTTTCACCACTGTCTGTGTTGCTTTCTGTTGTGTGATTTCCAGATGAAGAAATAGGTCAAGTTGTTGTCCCATCTGTTTGCTTTATGCAAGACACCTCCCTCCTTTCTGCTAGAGAATATGATAAGAATCAGGCACAAATGTGGTGGATTAAAATACAGAGATGCTCAGAACAGAAAGTGGGAAGATCAAGACAAACGATTATAGAAATGTTGCCTTGTATTGGCCAATAAAATAATTTGATTAAATGACTAATTATTTTAGTTTATATTATACACATCTGTGTGATTTACAAATAATTTAGATTGCATTATATTTAATCTCCAAAATAAATGTATTCAAGTTATAATAATGTAAAATAAAATTAAATATAAAATAAAAAGTTGTATAGTGTAAAAAGGTAATATTGTGAAATATTATTGCAATTGCAAATTTTGCTATTTACATTTCTATTTAGATGCATTTTAAAATATAATTTATTCCTGTGATGGCAAAGCTGAATTTTCAGCGGCATAGAATTTTCATTTTAATATGCTGATTTGCTGCTCAAAATATATTTATTGATTTTATTAACATTGAAAACAGTTGTGCTGCTTGAGATGATTGTGAAAACCATAATACATTTTTCACGATTTATTGATGAATAAAAGTTCACAAGAACAGCATTTATTTGAAATAGAAGTCTTTTGTAACATTATTAATGTCTTTACTGTCATTTTTTTGATCAGTTTAATGCATCCTTACCGAATAAAAGTATGAATTTCCTTAAAAATAACAAATAAAATGGTACTGATCCCGAACTTTTGACGGCAACTATTGTGAGATACATACAGTATATTGTCAAAAATATATTGTGAGATTTTATTGTATAGATGGAAACAACATACACTCTAAAAAATGCTGGGTTGTTTCAACCCAATGTTGGGTCAATATGCACTAACCCAACTGTTTGGTTAAATTTTGGTTACATTTTTTAATTAACTTTTTAACCCAACAGTTGGTTTTAGTCCATATTTGACCCAACATTTGATTGAAACAACCCACCATTTTTTAGAGTGTAGATACACATTTATCCTTTATTATATCAACTTACACACTAAATTAGTAAATAAGTACATCTGAAGATGTATATTTATGGTGAAATGTGTCAAAGAACCTGGGTGCATTAATGTCCTGAAGATCCTGTGAAGTCCACACTTGATGCAGGTGAACACACAGCTATCTGCCAACTTGCCACACACACTCACAGTCCTTTCTGACATGTCTCCACTTAATAGAGATTAATGGGACAGCCCGAGGACATTCTTCAGTGCAGCACTGACAATGCATTCCTGCTGGATGCATCCTGAATTTTGAATGTCATATATTCAAAAAAGCGTGAGTGAAAAATGAAGCCTTATGAAGTACCCATGCCAAGATCTAGCCATTCATTAAGGAAACGGTTTCATAAAATGTTTTCAAATGTAAGTGATAATCATTTCAACAAATATTCATTAAAACACATGATTTATGGCAAGTCACTTCTACAAAAGTTTGCTATATAAATTATATAAGTAGTGTATTATAATTTACAGAGGAAGTATTTACACTATTTACACTAAGTTAAAGCAAGTGTTTTTTATTAATACTTTTATTCCGCAACCATGCATTAAATTAATAAAAAGAAAAGGCAAATAAATCAAATAAATTCTGTTCTTTTGAACTTGCCATCATTGAATAATTCTGAAAAGTATTTTATTTGACATATATTTAATATTTTTATATTTTCTTCCACAACTGTTTACAGCATTGATGATAAGAAATCAGCATATTAGAATGATCTCTGAAGGATCATGTGACACTGAAGACTGATTTTACTGTATTTTTAATTTAAAAAACAGCACTGGCAGAAGAGGCTTCTGTTAAAAACTATTTAAAGAGCTTAACAACCACAAACCTATGAACAGAATGTATTCCTGTTAACACTGACTTCTTGAAGTTTGTGTATAAAATCAAATCAACAATATGCCCCTTTATAGCATGTAGTGCTGGCCCAGTAGTGCACAACACAACGAAATCTCCACGACACAACGGAAACAAGCTGCAACACAATGAAATTAGTCCTATGCATTGTGTTGTGGAGATTTTGTGGTGTTGTGCAGTACTGGCCAACATACTGTAGCTCTTTTTGACCTGTGCATTGTCATTCTGGGTGAAAAACAGAAATTTTGCTCATAAGAGGAGAACTGGCAAAGTCAATGCAGCTGAGCACAGGCTCAAATTTCAGTGGTCGTGCTCTGGTGAATTCTCTATGAGCTGCTGAAGTCATTCTGGAGGCCTCATATCTTTTCTCTGCGATTCCACCGGTAAGACAGCTTCCGTCTCTGGGGAAGGTCCCTCAAGTCTCTCACTAAAATTGAAAATGAAATTGCAGTGATTAACTTCTCCGGTCTCAGAGCTTTCATACCTTTCTGAGCTCTGAGACTTCCAGAGCAGACCCGTGCCCAAAAGAGAAGGTGTTTTCAGGAGAACAAATAACACACACTTTTAGGAACACTTTATTAGTGTGCAGAATATGAATGATGTTGACCTTGAAGAATACCAGCTCAAGCCTAATCACAGTATAAACAGCTTCTTGAGACTTAGAGTGCTCTATTGAAAAAGGAGCCATGCGCTGTGATGTATTTCCATGGGCAAAAAGGTGCAATTGTTCTTATTTGTTTCTGGCACGCATATGTAGTTGGGAAGGTTTCAGGGCTGTTGAAGAATTGATTCTGCTTTGTGAGTCAGAAGTCCCATTTTTGTGAATTCCATGCATACCAACTAGATTCTGTGTGATTGATTCTCAGCCCGTTTACAGTAGGCTGTGTAAAACACATACTCCATGCGGAGGTAAACTAAATAGATTTTGTCAATAGATTTAGGATGTACTATGTGTATTATAGATCCAGTGCACATCCACCACAGCACAGTCCTATACTAGGCAAAACATTTGAAAATTACCATAAAATATAAAGAAGTCATGTAGGATAGTGCATGGACTTTTCTGTGAATCTCTATCTATCAACAATCATGTGATGGACTAACCCTAGAATAATGACACTTCCTGACCTTCTTTTTGGTTTCGTTTATCCTGCTTTGAGACTCCATTCCTACTGTTCTCTAGATTATATACAGATTAAGGATTAAATTGTTGTAAAGACAAAAAGAGTGAGATTTAGAAGAATTCTTTTAGACCACTCTCCATTTATAAGACACAATTTCAGTGCAACAATTTCCTAGCACGTTAATAATCTAAGATTCACTGCTGAAAGATTTTGTACTGTATATGATTTAGTTTTTTCACGTTTTTCACAAAGTTAAACTTTTATGTAATTTCACTTATCCTTGTGACAAATACATTTTTAAATACTGTACATTTATTTTTAATTAAAACATTTCTGGTCAAAAATCTAAAAAAAAAAGTCTTATTGCGAAATAATATTTCATTAAAATTGTATTTTTCCTGTAATGGCAAATTTCCATTTTCAGTAGCCATTCCAGTTTGTACCATTGTATGATCCTTAACAAATCTTTATGTAGATGAAGACAAAGTATATTCTTTCAGGTTTCTTTGATGATTACAAAGTTTAAAAGAACAGCATTTATTTTAAAACATTTAAATTTTCTTTACTCAGAATTATATCCACTTTTTAATTTGTAAATTGTAGCCGAACACAATTTACAATAGAGTTGTTAATCATATTTTAAAACATGGCGTTGCGAGTGTCAGTACAGTCTCTATATCATCCTCTTTGGCTCTTCTGTCAAGCAAAATAAAAGCTCTCAAATTTCTGGCCCCACCTTCGTTTTGTCGGAGGGAGATTGACTACCTCCTGAGGCCTGCTTCCCCACTGACTGTACAGCAACAACCCCCAACAAACACCGTGATCAATATGGTTAAGTGTCTGTGGAGAGTTCCAGTAGAGTCCAACTCACTATCACATCCATCAGTAAGAGACTTCCACTCTTCCACTGTGCTCAGACAGATGCTTGGCTGTCCTTAATGTGAGCAATATCCTGTCCAAATTTGAGACTTCAGGTTGAGGCTGATGAATTTGCAGACAACTCATTTTCCCAGAAACTCATGCACAGAGGGAGCCAGAGGAGGTTGTAAATGCGTCTCAGTGCTGTTTCAGCATACTGAGCCTTCGACCTGTATGTGTTTGAGTAAACAGATGCTCTGTTCATTAGTGAATGTGCTGAAGGCTTGCCCTGTTTCATGCTGCTTAAAATAGAAGAGAACAACACTTGTTTCTTTGCCAGCACTACCATTTATGTTGTTTATAGGTATATGCTGACTATAGACATATTGTCTCACTTGTTCTGACCAGTGGCATAACATTTTTAATAAAATGAAATAATAAAAACAATAAAATACATTAAAAAAATCTATATTTTTAAATGGAAATCATTCAAACTTCAGCCTAGCATTTGGCGGAGATGTTCACCTGCTCCTTCTGCTGTTAATGGAAGTTGGCAAACCAACAATAAAAGGTGCTTTATTGCCACCTACTGGATTGGAGTGTGAAGCGCTAGCTGGTGTGCAGGAGAGCAATCCATTTTTTTCCTATGCCCCATGATGCTTTGCACAAATTATGAGAGTAACTTCCGTTTACACTGTAAACAATCAGCAAAGGGTTCGCTCTATGAACACAATAATAATAATTTTCAAAAACTGGGTACAATGAGGTGGTATTATTTTACTCACCCTTCAACCATCGATCATTAAAAGG
Organism: Sinocyclocheilus anophthalmus; assembly: GCA_018155175.1. Classification (NCBI taxonomy): domain Eukaryota; kingdom Metazoa; phylum Chordata; class Actinopteri; order Cypriniformes; family Cyprinidae; genus Sinocyclocheilus; species Sinocyclocheilus anophthalmus. The sequence goes on from JADLZN010004504.1 coordinate 912,525, forward strand.
ACATTTCACAGCCTCTTCCTTTGGCATGATCATTGTTGATCTTCTTCCTCTAATAGTAGGCACAGCTTTGTGATTGGTCGCTCCAAGATGCTTGTCTTTGTCTTTTTTGTTTCAATTATTCATGCAAGTTGCCAGTGACTGCATGAGGCTATGAAAGCAGATAGGTAAGTAGATGAGTTTACTTGTTTAGCATGATTATGTTTAATGTTCCTCTGTAGTTCCATTTAGCCACTTTTGCACGCCTTTAAACGAAAAGTAAAGCTTAAAAAAAAATCACAAGGGGTATTACTGATTTATTTTATGCTGTAGAATAAAGTGGGAAAATATCTTGAGCCAAAGACCTTATTTCAGGTATTTAACTAAAACACCATTTAAAAACCCATTGACTTTTGGACGGTGAAACCAGAAGTGCTAAAATGCTTGCTTGCGGGTTTTGGCCTACCAAACTACACCATGCCTTTAGACTTGGAAAATGATTAGCAAACTACATGTATTTTGTGCTTACTATCTTGACAGCTTTAAAGTTGTCCTGCCATTGTATTAAATTTGAGTTCAAATTAAGCGTCCATCTCAGAGGTAAAAGAACTTGCTTAAAGCAAACCTGCAACGCAAGTGTAAACAAGATTTGAGAACTTTGGGGAGATTTTTAGCAATTACCAAACTTTGATCTTTCTCTTGCACAAAATGTTTATATGGCTTCAAAAGGATGAGCAAATAATGAACCAGTAAAAAGATCCAGTGAAAGAAATCAGAATATGTCTCACCCTTCGGTTTCAAGACTTCTCCAGCCAGCTGAGTGATGACAGGTCTGAGCTGGTTGGTTGGGATTCAGATCCAGCTATGATGTGACTGACTTGAAGGCTCCTGAAATACCCCACGGATGTCACAAGCCTCAAAAGCTTCACATGGCATGTCGGAGTGAGTCGTATGGTCTTCAGTCACTAACGGTGGCTGTCGGTTCTGGACTATTAACCCTGCATCCATCCAGCCCACGCCACATATCTCTCTGTCAGCCCTCCAGGCATTCAGGTCATCCTCCTTAAATCTCCCTGCTCCAACTACAAACTCCAAAAAAACACTGCAAACCATGTATTTTTGTATTCAGAATCAGTCAGGCTGAGGCTGAGAAAAAAAGTAAGACGGCTTGAAACAAAGGAGCTGAGAGTCCCTCAGGGCCACGGTCACACTAGCATAGATGCCAGATTCATATTGTATGAGCATGAAATTATTATAGTGTGGAATACTGTTCTATGCATTGCCTTCATTGCGACTTGGATCATATCCACTAATCATATCTGTCACCTTTTACAACACATGAATAAAATGCTGAATAAATCTTTTTTTTTTTTTATCATTTTTTAAGCTACAACTTTAACCTTCAGCCAAATACTTTGTTTACCTTACAGCTCTCAATTTGAGCAGATTTATTGTCTGCCATCTCTGCAAACAAGGTGCTATTGAAGCAAGCCACGTGTGGAATTAACAAAGGCTGAAACACAAGGGGGAGTTGCAGCGCGGGAAGGCAGGTAAATAACTCTTAGACCTCTGCTAAACCACAGCTTGTTTGAAACAACTCAACTTCTGGAGCAGACCAATGAAAAGCACTACCATGATTTGCTGCTCCATGGCCAGCTGTGCGGCACTTGTATGTAGTTCTTTCTCTAAGGAAGCCTTCCACACATGCACCATGGATGTCCTTCCCTTTACACTTTGCTCCAAGACCAGAACCATTAATTATGGAATGAGTTGAATCCAAGGAGAAGGATTGTTTGTTCCAGAAAGGGCGTCTGACTTAAATGGCTGGAATGAAATTTCATAGACAGACAAGGCTAATGACAATTTGAAACACTTAGCAGTATGGATTGGTGATGGAGTGCTGATGTGTTTGCTCTCTGAGGAGAGTGGAGCAGACCCAGACAGAAAGTGCATTAAGATCTCTTTTTCTGTTCTACATTAATAGAAATACTGGAATACCCCTAATGGCATGCATTATAGATGGAGTAATCAGAAGTGATTTAGAATTGACAAAGTGATAAAGTTGTATAATATTAATAATAATATGTGTGTGTGTGTGTGTGTGTGTACATACATACACAGGTCAAATTGTGCAATGCTACAAATGTAGCCTTCATAGTAAGAGGCATTTCTGAGATAGATTAATGAATAAATAAATAAATACCTGAAACGAGATTTGCAGAGAAATACTGGAATACCTAATGGCATGCCTTATAGATGGAGTAATCAGAAGTGATTTAGAAATGACAAAGTGATAAAGTTGTATAATAAGCAAATATTAATAAAATATATCTATTATAATATAACTAAATATGTTTTAATTATAATCATAACTATATAAAAACAAATGTTGGGTCTTTGGTCTTTCATTCTTATTTAATCATCTGCTCAGAAAATCAGTATCCAACAAAAGCAAACAACCAAAATTGCAAAAGGATTAATTAACCTGTAATATTTACCTGAAACAAGATTTACAGAGAAAACTTTTTAAAAACACTGACCCATCCACATAATTTCACTCACTTCCACGCTCTTGTTGCCCACACACAATTCAGTGTTTGCCCGCTGCTGGCACATTCTTCCTTTTCTCAGCAAGCCACCCCATCATCCCATTAAGAGTCTGAGACACACATCCAATGACCAGGTCAATCGATAATGATGCAGACTTCTCTCATTAGGAGAAGGAGCCCAACTGCCAGGCAACCTGCCACTATCCTTCTCACGTCATCACATATACAGTAATACAGACTCCACGATGCACAAGCCTATGGTGATATGGAAAAACTTGACAGATGGAGTCTAGTATTCACATGGCTTAGTATGTGGCAGTTGGCACTCCGAGTTATTCAGGAAGGATAAATTATGTAGCCATTTCAAAGCAAGGATATTGCATGCAGGTTAAAAACATTAATAAATGATGTTTTGGCCCAAGGGAAGCTAGCAGTATAGCTGAGAATGCATATATAATATAACACATTTTTAGTGAATTCTCATTGGAAGCATGTTATAGACTTTAGAAAATGGCTGCATTGATTCCAGAGACTCCCTCGAATGGAGACTCCACATTACCACTTAGAGCTTGAATGAAGAAAGCAGCAGAAGATTCATTTACATACCAAAGAGGACCTGGGCACAAGAGCATCGACCACTGACACAGAAAAAAATCAATTTTCATCTTATAAAAAAAAAAAAAAAAAAACTTTACAATATATTTGCAGACTTACTCTATTTATTTATTTATTTTTGCAAAGTAAAATCTTTATATTTTCCTGGAAGGAATGAAAGGATGTCATGAATAATAACTACAGCACAGTTTAATCTAGTTAGTGGTGCTTGCTAAATGTCACTATTCTCATTAAGAGTAGGTAAGAGCCCCTAATTCTATGTTAATAAAAAATATTTTTTGTGTGATAATGACAAATTATAGCTCAAACCATGAGTATTGTTGAAGAAAAATGTGCTATAACAGAACTTTGCTAAGATCAATGGATGGACAAGGATAGATATAATGTACAGTGGGGAAAAAAAGTATTTAGTCAGCCACCAATTGTGCAAGTTCTCCCACTTAAAAAGATGAGAGAGGCCTGTAATTTTCATCATAGGTATACCTCAACTATGAGAGACAAAATTAGAAAAAAAAAATCCAGAAAATAACATTGGAGGATTTTTAAGAATTTATTTGCAAATTATGTTGGAAAATAAGTATTTGGTCAATAACAAAATTTACTTTGTTATATACCCTTTGTTGGCAATGACAGAGGTCAAATGTTTTTTCTGTAAGTCTTCACAAGGTTTTTCACACACTGTTGCTGGTATTTTCCATGCAGATCTCCTCTAGAGCAGTAATGTTTTGGGGCTGTCGCTGGGCAACACGGATTTTCAACTCCCTCCAAAGATTTTCTATGGGGTTGAGATCTGGAGACTGGCTAGGCCACTCCAGGACCTTGAAATGCTTCTTACGAAGCCACTCCTTCGTTGCCCGGCGGTGTGTTTGGGATCATTGTCATGCTGGAAGACCACAACAGCCAAGTTTCATCTTCAATGCCCTTGCTGATGTAAGGAGGTTTTCACTCAAAATCTCACGATACATGGCCCCATTCATTCGTTCGTTTACACGGATCAGTCATCCTGGTCCCTTTGCAGAAAAACAGCCCCAAAGCATGATGTTTCCACCCCCATGCTTCACAGTAGGTATGGTGTTCTTTGGATGCAACTCAGCATTCTTTCTCCTCCAAACACAACAAGTTGAGTTTTTACCAAAAATTCTATTTTGGTTTCATCTGACCATATGACATTCTCCCAATCCTCTTCTGGATCATCCAAATGCTCTCTAGCAAACTTCAGACAGGCCTGGACATGTACTGGCTTAAGCAGGGGGACACGTCTCGACGTCTTATTTCCAGGGAAAATGCCTGTTGTTGAACGCGCTTAACCAGAACCTCAAATGCTCTTTCACAGTCACAGTGTCGTAAGACATTGCTGCCTTGAGGCTAGCCTTTTTATTCTAGCGATCACGTTGATGAGAGTTCTCAAAGAAGAGAAGCGACTAAACCGCACAAGAAAGTCAGAACTAACGTCACCCTTAGTCACAAATGTTTGTACTAGCTTAACTTCAGGATCTCCCACAAGTAGATAATTTGAGGCATTAGGAGTTGGACACACTTCTCGTTCCCACAAAAATGTAGGTCCTGCTATACAGTTTGTTGAAGATATGTCTGAGACAAGAAGACCTCTGGAAAGATTATCACCACGATTTTCAGATGTGTTAACATACCAGTGGCTTGTGTTTGTAATTTCCCTGATTAACTGGACGCGATTTGCAACAAACACGTGAAACCTTCTTGCTTCATTGTTAACATATGCTAGTACAACCTGCGAGTCAGTCCAAAAGTACTCTTGATCAATCTTCATTTCCAGTTCAGCCTTTAACATAACACTCATCCTGGCAGAAACTTCAGCAGCAGACAATTCCAGTCTTGGAATACTTTTGATCTTTGTGGGTGCGACTCGAGCCTTAGCCATTACAAGACTACAATGTACTTCGTCTTTGTCATTCTTGAACCTCAGATAGGAACATGCACCATACCCTAGGTTGCTTGCATCTGAGAAATGGTGCAGTTCTGTCCAGACAATGGTGTCAAAAAATGGCAGATGATAGCATCTTGGGATGCTGAAATCTTTCAGACCATGAAAACTACTTTTCCACTTCTCCCACTGCAGAAATAAGTCATCAGGGAGAGGATCATCCCATCCAATATTTCTACAACACAGCTCCTGTAAAATACACGTTCCTTTCAAAAGGAAAGGAGCAACAAGCCCAATAGGGTTGTACAAAGAAGCAACGATTGGCAAAATACCTCTACGTGTTGAAGGCTGATCTTTCAGCTTGATGTCAAAACTGAATGTGTCATCTTTCGTAGACCACTGGATGCCAAGAACATACCCTGTTACTTCAGGACTAAGGTTAAGCGGTTTGGTTGTTATTGCCCACTTTGAAGAATCCACACACTGTAGAACTTCTTTCTCATTTGAATTGAACTTATGAAGGCGTAACCCTCCATTCTTGCACAAGTATGGAGGGTCTTTATCTGCTTGTAGTATCTGCAGATTTGTCCTTTCTTCCTCTAGTTTTGAGCACATCTCAGTTTCTTTCCGTTTCATCTCAGCTAGCATTCTTGCTTCGTTCAGTTTCCAATCATTCTCTATGTTAAGTAGTCGGGCTTGCGGAGTGTGAATTTCTTGCATAGCCTTCACTTGCTCAACTTTGGCTGCGAGTTCTGCTTCTGCATCAGCTCGCTTACTGGAAGCTTTGGAAGAGGTCTTTGATGTCGTTAATAAACTCCCTGAAATCTGTGATGATTCTGAGATGATAGTCTCTGTATTGGTACAACCAAATATAGATTCATACTCGTTTTTATTTAATATATGCCTTACTCTCTCTTTCACAACTTCTTTCTTCTGAATCTCATCAACAGTTTCTATTCTTTTGCTCACCAAATCACAAATTTCTGCAGTCAGTGTGAAACAAACATCTATTCTTTTAACAACCTCTGAAGTTGCAGTATTATTGCGCAGTAAGGGAGCATAATGCTGAGTGACTACAACTTGTCTAGTTTGAATGTCCTTTCAAATTTGTTCAAGCTCTTCACATGTGCACAAAGCTTTTAATTTAGACATAACTTCCTTAGCTATCTGCTTCCAGGAGTCGTAAGCTTTATTAAAGGCTTTCTCATGTTTCTTTGCCTCCTGTTCATGCATCTCTTGGCCTTTCTCTGTGCGATTTCTTTTTCGTGAACTTGATCGTGATCCTTCTTTTTGCATTATATTAGTGTCTAAATCCTTATCAGTAACTGATTTTTGACTTGCTTGCACTACCGTTTGCTCGACAGCGTCTTCCATTTTGTCAGTCTACAACTTAAATCAAATTTACACCAAAACTTATAATCTAGACACTTAAATATTTAGCAAAGGGAATACGTCAAATCATATATGCAACACACTTATAAGTTCCTTCACACTTATAAGTTCACTCAACACTTTGGAATGTTTATGTTACATATACCATAAGTAAACCCAGCATTAAACTATGGCAATCAATGCCTTGTAAATGAGTACTCAAGTTAATAACTTCACCTTCATTAATCAATGGTCACCCTTCATTCATAAAATTTGATGTAAAATTGCTTACAAAATTCACTTACAAAACTACAAAATCACTTTAATTATAAAAGTTTCGACTTAATGCAAAAGCTATAATCACGGAGTCCTTTTTTTTTTTTTTTGCCTCTGAGTCTGTATCAACAATGTTGATTTGCAGTCACCTTTCAGTCGTTCACAAATGAGGAGTATTCCAAGCTGTTGACTGTATAATGTTGCAGTCCTATCATGGAATCGGTCTCTTACTGACGCGATGCAAACAAGGTGGCACGATGAAAGCATTCGCTGCAGCATCAAGTCTCACTCATGCAAGGAAACAACAGCCACGCGATGAAGTCGTCATCTTTAGCAGCGAGTTTTACTGTAGCAGCCCTTCAGCGTCGAACAAAAAGAGGCAGAGAGTTTCTGACGGGTGCCTTTTGATTTATTTTACTCAGATGCAATAAACTTCACTGCTGAAGTATTCGTTATCTCAATTCTTTGTTGCATATTCTCTCCATGCATCACAACCATTGATTGACTTCATAGCATCATTACAACCAGATCACTTCACCGTGGCACCGTAAAACTACAAAGAAAACAAATAAAGAAACAAACAAAAAAAGAAAAATAAACTATTTTAACTAAACATATTTAACATTCAAATTAATCAACAATATTGTACCAAGGAAATACAGGAGAAAAACAAACAAACAAACCAACCAACCAACCTCGCTCGCTCTGCTTGCCGAAGGGATACTAAAAGCTGAAAGCTCAAATCATTCTCCCGAGTACCTGTACCTGTTAGCTCATGAGCAAACGTGGATTATTACTCTTACTCTACTTCGTCTCACTTATATCCTATACGTTTATTACTCCCTCTAGTGGTAACGCCAAGCAAAGCGAGTTAAAGGGGAAAGTCATTACACTTACGTAAACCAAACAAAATCCATTGTATTGATGCAATGCAAATGTTTGTGTTGATCTGAACAGATGCATTAACAACCATTCATTCAAATTTAAATATATTTCACACCGAATATTTGTCTTGGTGTGAACAGGCTTTTCACTGAAGGAGAAACCCAAGCCATATCTAGAGTCCAGAATATCACAGACCCTGTGTCCAAACATGCTTACTTCCTTTCTACAGGTGCATCTCAATAAATTTAAATGTCGTGTAAAAGTTCATTTATTTCAGTAATTCAACTCAAATTGTGAAACTCGTGTATTAAATAAATTCAATGCACACAGACTGAAGTAGTTTAAGTCTTTGATTCTTTTAATTGTGATGAGTTTGGCTCACATTTAACAAAAACCCACCAATTCCCTATCTCAACAAATTATAATACTTCATAAGACCAATAAAAAAAAGCATTTTTAGTGAATTGTTTGCCTTCTGGAAAGTATGTTCATTTACTGTACATGTATTCAATACTTGGTAGAGGCTCCTTTTGCTTTAATTACTGCCTCAATTCGGCGTGGCATGGAGGTGATCAGTTTGTGGCACTGCTGAGGTTTGTATGGAAGCCCAGGTTTCTTTGACAGTGGCCTTCAGCTCATCTGCATTTTTTTTGGTCTCTTGTTTCTCATTTTCCTCTTGACAATACCCCATAGATTCTCTATGGGGTTCAGGTCTGGTGAGTTTGCTGGTCATTTATGACATTTATGACACCATGGTCATTTAACCAACTTTTGGTGCTTTTGGCAGTGTGGGCAGGTGCCAAATCCTGCTGGAAAATGAAATCAGCAAAAAGCTGGTCAGCATAATGAAGCATGAAGTGTTCCAAATTTTCTTGGTAAACGGGTGCAGTGACGTGGGTTTTCAAAAAACACAATGGACCAACACAGCAGATGACATTGCACCCCAAATCAACACAGACTGTGTAAACTTAACACTGGACTTCAAGCAACTTGGACTATGAGCTTCTCCACTCTTCCTCCAGACTCTGGGACCTTGATTTCCAAATTAAATGCTAAATTTACTTTTATCTGAAAAGAGGATTTTGGACCACTGGTCAACAGTCCAGTTCTTCTTCTCCTTAGCCCAGGTAAGACGCACGCCTCTGACGTTGTCTGTGGTTCAGGAGTGGCTTAACAAGAGGAATACGACAACTGTAGCCAAATTCCTTGACACGTCTGTGTGTGGTGCTCTTGATGCCTTGACCCCAGCCTCAGTCGTTGTGAAGTTCACTCAAATTCTTGAATCGTTTTGCTTGACAATCCTCATAAGGCTGTGGTTCTCTCGTTTGGTTGTGCATCTTTTTCTTCCACACTTTTTCCTTCCCCTCAACTTTCTGTTAACATGCTTGGATACAGCACTCTGTGAACAGCCAGCTTCTTTGGCAATGGATGTTTGTGGCTTACCCTCCTTGTGAAGGGTGTCAATGATTGTCTTCTGGACAACTGTCAAATAAGCAGTCTTTTCCATGATTGTGTAGCCTAGTGAACCATTTTGAAGGCTCAGGAAACCTTTGCAGGTGTTTTGAGTTGATTATCTGATTGGCATGTCACCATATTCTAAATTTGTTGAGATAGTGAATTGGTGTGTTTTTGTTAAATGTGAGCCAAAATCTTTACAGTTAAAAGAACCAAAGACTTAAAACTACTTCTGTCTGTGTGCACTGAATTTATTTAATAAACGAGTTTCACAATTTGATTTGAATTACTGAAATAAATTAACTTTTCCACGACCTTCTAATTTATTGAGATGCACCTGTATCCAGTGGTGTGAAAAAGTGTTGCCCCCTTCCTGATTTCTTATTTTTTTTTGCATGTTTGTCACACTTTTGTTTCAGATCATCAAACAAATTTAAAAATTAGTCAAGGATAACACAAGTAAACACAACATGCAATTTTTAAATGAAGGTTTTTATTATTAAGGGAAAACAAAATCCAAAAACTACATGGCCCTGTGTGAAGAAATGTTTTCCCCCCTGTTAAAACTGGTTTATCACACCTGAGTTCAATTTCGCTAGCCACACCCAGGCCTGATTACTGCCACACAGTTCGCAATCAAGGAAAAAAAAATTTTTTCTCTTAAATAGGACCGGCCTGACAAAGTGAAGTAGACCAAAAGATCCTCAAAAGCTAGACATCATGCTGAGATCCAAAGAAATTCAGAAACAAATTAGAAAGAGTAATTGAGATCTATCAGTCTGGAAAAGGTTATAAAGCCTTTTCTAAAGCTTTGGGATTCCAGCGAACCACAGTGAGAGCCATTGTTCTCAAATGGCAAAAACATGGAACAGTGGTTAACCTTCCCAGGAGTGGCCGGCCGACAAAATATTACCCCAAGAGCACAGCGACGACTAATCCAAGAGGTCACAAAAGACCCCACCACAACACCCAAAGAACTGTAGGCCTCACTTGCCTTTCAATTAGGGCCAGGTGTCATGACTCCCCCATAAAAAGAGGGGAACTTGGGAACAATGGTCTGCATGGCAGAGTCCAAGGCCAACCCGCCGCTAAACAAAAAACATAAAGCTCATCTCATTTTGCCAGAAAACATCTCCCCAAGATTTTTGGGTAAATATTCTGTGGACTGATGAGACAAGAGATTAACTTTTTGGAAGGTGTGTGTCCCATTTTATTGGCGTAAAAGTAACACTGCATTTCAGAAAAGAACATCTTACCAACAGTAAAATATGGTGGTGGTAGTGTGATGGTCTGGGGCTGTTTTGCTGCTTCAGGACCTGGAAGACTTGCTGTGATAAATGGAACCATGAATTCTGCTGTTTACCAAAAAATCCTGAAGGAGAATGTCCAGCCATCTGTTCGTGACCTCAAGCTGAAGCGAACTTGGGTTCTGCAGCAGGACAATGATCCAAAACACACCAGCAAGTCCACCTCTGAATGGCTGAAGAAAAACAAAATTAATACTTTGGAGTGGCCTAGTCAAAGTCCTGACCTGAATCCTATTGAGATGCTGTGGCATGACCTTCAAAAGGCGGTTCATGCTCGAAAAAAAAAAAACCTCCAATGTGGCTGAATTACAACAATTCTGCATAGATGAGTGGACCAAAATTCCTCCACAGCGCTGTAACAGACTCATTGCAAGTTATCGCAAACGCTTGATTGCAGTTGTTGCTGCTAAGGGTGGCCCAACCAGTTATTAGGTTTAGGGGGCAAACACTTTTTCACACAGGGCCATGTAGTTTTGGATTTTGTTTTCCCTTAATAATAAAAACCTTCATTTAAAAACTGCATGTTGTGTTCACTTGTGTTATCTTTAACTAATATTTAAATTTGTTTGATGATCTGAAACATTAAAGTGTGGCAAACATGCAAAAAAAAATAAGAAATCAGGAAGGGGGCCAACACTTTTTCACACCACTGTATATTAAGCGAAAAACAGTATGTGATGCTAGTATGTCAGAAAAGGATGACCCACTACTTCCAGCAAGATTCCAGCATCTGATGGACACTTTACTATCCCCTGAGGCCACGGGAAAGGATTTGTGATTCTGATGCTGGTGGATGTTGAACATGCAGATTTCCATATTCGTACTTAGACCACACTTTTTTTAACTGTTGCGAAGTAAGGTTTAATTCAAATGTATTACCTATGAGACAGTATGTGCTTTTGGATGCACAGCAACAGTGAGTTTTCCACTTACATTTTGTACAGAAATCTTATTCAATCTACAGTTTAAGCATCTGTTCTTGTAGTGGCACATGGCTACGTTGCTAATAGAGTGTCGGTTGTAGGTGTGGTCTCATATGGAGATAAGCATGCTTTGGCAAGACTTGTGTGAAATTGTAGCCCCCCTAAGGTTGGTGTGGACACCACAGGGACACAGACCCTCACCACCTGCACCAAAACAGTGGGGGCGCCAGCAACCTCGAGCAATTAGCCCGCCACCGCTGTCTGTATGAACTTCCTCCCACCCACCTGACAGGCGTGAATGTTCCGGAGCCCTGGTGCTGGGCCTCATCGATTGCCTCTTTGAAAAGGTCAGAGTCTTGGCAAGACACCGGCACCCCCTGCACACAATCTCTTCACAGCCTACTCGCCTACTGCAGAGACAGCCGACCAATCTATTGTGGCAGGAAACACCAGCCGTCCTGTCAGAGAAAGACAGGATGCCCTGTAGCAGTGATACCTAAACATTGGGTTTAGCGCACATGCAGATGTCTCAGCAGTATCTCCCCTGGAATTTGAGGAATCCTTGACATTTTAAAAAGAGAGAATATGTAATCAATGCTATCCGACAACAAAGAGATTGTACTCCTGATGGAAAAATAGATGAGGGCTTTACAGTGATGCTACCATGCCTGTCAGCAGTGGATCTCTTCAAATCTTTTAGGTGGCTGTCATGTGCAAGTTATGAGTGACACATGAATTCTTTGTAAAACAGCTTTCAAAGCACTTGCTCTTCAGTCTTCCACGACAAAATAAAAACTGTCAGAGGATACTCCTCTTTCTTTGCCTGACCCATCACACATATCTTTTATCGCCCATGTCTTGTTTGCTGCAAGCAACTGTCTCCCTTACAAAACACCTCTAAAGACATGAAAGAGAAAATTAGATATAATGATGGATTGATGGATGGATGGATGGGAAAATTAGACAGATTTAATGATGGATGAATGGGAAAAATAAGATATAATTACGGATGGATGGATGGATGGATGGATGGATGGGAAAATTAGATATGATGGATGGATGGATGGGAAAATTAGATATAAAGATGCATTAACAGATGGATGAGAAAATTAGATTAACAGATGGATGAGAAAATTAGATATAATGATGGATGGGTGGATGGGAAAATTAGATATAAAGATGGATTAACAGATGGATGGGGAAATTAGATATAATGATGGATGGATGAATGGATGGATGGGGAAATTAGATATAATGATGGATGGATGAATGGATGGATGTGGAAATTAGATATAATGATGGATGGATGGATGGGAAAATAAGATGTAATGATGGATGGATGGATTTATGGATGGATGGATGGGAAAATTAGACAGATATAATGATGGATGGATGGGAAAAATAAGATATAATGGATGGATGGATGGATGGATGGGAAAATTAGATATAATGACAGATGGATGGATTTATGGATGGATGGGAAAATTAAATAGATATAAAGATGGATTAACAGATGGATGAGAAAATTAGATATAATGACAGATGGATGGATGGATGAATGGATGGGAAAAATAAGATGTAATGATGGATGGGTGGATGGATGGGTAAATTAGACAGATATAATGGATGGATGGATGGGGAAAATAGATATAATGACAGATGGATGGATGGATGAATGGAAAAATAGACAGATATAATGATGGATGGATGAGATGGGAATATTCGATGTAATGATGGATGGATGGATGAATTGATGGATGGGGAAATGAGATATAATTATGGATAGATGAATAGATGGATGAGAAAAATAGATATAATGATGGGGAAAATAGATAGATGATAGATAGATAGATAGATAGATAGATAGATAGATAGATAGAAAGATAGATAGATAGATAGACTGTAATGAACAGACATGAGCTGTTTCAAATGTGTCGACTGGATTTTTTCCCCTCCCAGAATGAAACATTCTTGACAGGAAATGCCATGAGCATTCGTTTTGGAATGGCAAGACGAGCAGATTCCATACTTTGCCATGCAAGTGTGATATGTGTTCTGACTCTGCTCATCACCCTGTCATCGTGGACAGATTCTCCTCTTCTCAGACTCATCCTAAATAGGAAACTGTAATATTGTTTACACTGCAAGTAATTGTCGCTGAATAATTTTACATTTTGATGCAGCATCACAATACATAAAGTGGTGGTGGAAATGTATTGGTTTTGATGCAACCTTGCAACTTGATTAAGGGTTTCATTCGGAAATCTAAACGGCCTATTCTGAAGAGTCCTTTATGCATATCATTATTATATAGTTATTATTATATAAATAGAAGGAACAATTCAGCCCCTTCTTTTTGGAGCTTCACAGCCACTGTCCCTCTTTGTCATTGTATTGAAAAAATCAAGACATTCAGCAAAATTTCTTCTGTATGCAATTGCAACAAATGCAGCCATAAATGTTTTAATTAAATCATTGCCAGCAACTTGACATGCACTCCTGCAGCCAACTGAGGACCATGTCCAGCTTCTCATCTCTACTGCTCTGCCTCAGAGTCGAGGAGGCACTGAGTTGAAGGTTGCTTTCAGAAGCTGCAGCTTCTTCTTCTTCATATGCGGCCAGTAACTCCCTGCAGTCCTTCATGTCCTTCAGCTTCCGGTAGAACACTCTACAGCTGTAGCCTTCTCTCCAGCCCTGCTCTATGTGTGTCATCAGCTGCTCAAGCTCATTGTAGTAGCACAGACAGCCTGAGCATTTGTACCTTTTGATCCCACAAACCACTTTCGTCGCCGTCACAGTTTGGATAAAACAAGCGTTTAGTCCCAGACTTTGAAGGTCTCTGGAAAGGTGGTTGATTCCAGTGCAGAACCTGAGGTTGACAGTGCATAGCCTTGGGAGGATCTTAGAGTAGCTGGGCTTAACACCAGGTCTCTCCATGGTTTTGGACGGCAACCTCGCAGAGTTTGCAAGTCTCTTCTGACCTCAACTGTTTTCAAATAAACGTTATGGTTTATAGTTGTCCTTGAACACTAACAGACGTTGACAAATAATCTGTGAAAAAAGAAAAAAATCAGCATTTAAACTGAAAGGTCAAACATTTTTTGAAAGAACACAAAAATGGTGAAAAATGGGTTTAATTCGCTTTGACCTTTAACAAGTCTGTAGATACATCTAAGATATATGCTTTTCCCAAGACTGATTGCCCATCAGGCAATGTGATTACATGCCATAGACAATTTCCTTTCTACAAGTTGAAATGGTATGAAAGGATACGAGTTGCACTGTAAATCAATAAATCTGATGAAATACAAAGACTCTAACAACAACACGACTGTCAAAGCTTTACCCTAACAAACCTATTTTTTTTTCCTGCTTAAAGGGGTCAAACTGGGAGAAATTGAATTTTTCCTCAACTTTGGACATAAAACTAGCTTCAAGAACTGAACACTTTTCCTCAGTCCAAAAAGAGCATTTACTAACACTAGACTGTAAAAACAGCTCTTTCTGAATTTGAGAGGTAATAAGGATGAAGTATGATAGATATTAATCCTAAACACCACAATAATTAACAAAAAGAGTAAAAAGTGGTTGCAAAGAGGCTGTCACTGAACACTCTCAGAAAAAAAGTTACAATAGCTGTCACTGAGATGGTACCTTTCCAAAAGGTACACTTTTTGTACCTAATATGTACCTTAAAGGTAGCAATATGGACCCTTTAGTTACAAAGATGTACCTTTTGAAAAGCGCCCCATTGACAGCTTTTGTAGGCTACCATTTTCTCCGACAGAGATAGGATGGCACATGCTATATTGGACCCAAGAGGCAGCATTTATCTGATCAAAAACATACAACAAATGTTTTTATAATAAAACAATGTTTTTCTATTTTAATGTCTTAAAATAAAGCAATAAATCCCAAGAAGCCGTGGTTTACAGTGAATTTATAACAGCTAAGGGGCGTTGTTAAAACCCCCTTAGCTGTTATAAATTGCTTACTGCTTTTATAAAACGGTAATTCCATATACATAGTAAGGTTTCACAAAATAAAACAGAGCAAATAAAGTGTAATGATATTAATAAAAACAGTATTCTTCCACCAAACAATGTAGTTCCTCCGAAACGGTTGTGGTTCCAACAAAGTGGTTGCAGAGCAACACACAAACGTAAACAAAGGTGTGTGTTTGTAGAGTAATTTACAACATTTAATTTATTCCTGTGATAGCAAATTAAGCTTCATTTCCAGCAGCTGTTCCTCTAGATTCCTTAATGAAAGAAAGTTCAAAAGAACAGCATTTATTTAAAATATAAATGCTGTCCCCAAACTTTCGAACTGTAGTGCAAGTTCTCGTGTTCTCAAGGGTGTTTAAATTAATGTCTTACAGATGTAGTTTGTTTATTTAATTCTAAGTATCAAAAATAGGGTGTAAAATGGTCACGCTTGATATGGTCCCTTTACATTTTTAGCATAATTCAACCTTAGTACTTCAGTGAATACCTCAATGACAAACAATAAATAAAGGACAAAACAAAAATTTCAAATCTGCTTGATTCTCAGTTGTGCTTCTGTGACTTTGTGAGGAACAGCAGGCAGCTTCCACACAGATGTGCCCAAGGTTTTACTGCAAATAATCAAATCAATTCACATCAAGAGTCTGTGTCTAGAATAGGCAAAGTTCTCTATCACCTCAAAGTTACCTTCCCTTGTAGATCGTCTGGCATCAGTGTCCGTAATGGCAGTGTTTCCTGTGAAATCCTATGATATGGATCCTATGAAAGATGTCTTTGGATGTCAAGCTCTAGTTTGAGATGAGAAACAAACAGCTGAGACGGGTCACAGCAATTGTCCATAAATAAATCAAATTAAATGAAGTTGCGGTTGAGGTAATTGTTTGTGATATGCCACTGCAACTGGAGCATATGAAAACATCGGCTTAGACACGAATTATGTAAATTATTCTAATTCCATGGAAATTTGGAAAGAAAGCAGAAGTACAAAAAGACTGAAAATGAATACAGTGTGTAACAAATTAAAATAATAAGTCATCCATTTAATGAAGTGGCTGGAGAAAGGCAGAAAGAGAAGAAAAATGGGGAATGATTGTACAGGATGCAACTCCATTGGGAGTTAAATTATACATAATAGTCCCAATAGTCATTTTCAAAAAGCTTGGAGGCATAACCTCTTACTGCAGGCCACAACAAAGCAAATCTGGATCTAAATACATAATAGCTGCAATACAACTACACTCTTACCTTTATTGTCCTTCACAACATCTTCATCATATTTTTCATATCATTAAACAAAAGCAACAGTATTCATTTCTGTTACTTTTTAAATTATTGTTTAGTGTTACCAAGGAAACCAGAAGAAGGTTCTAACAATCAGATATTTACAGGTTCTGTATAAGTGATTTTTAATGAAATGGCACTCAAAAATATCCCTATTAATTGACAGAGATCCCTGAATTATGCATCCTAAAATATAACAACTGTCTCCACTACAGCAAAAACAAAACTGAACAGCAGTGAATGAAAATGGTTTGAGGTACACTCTCCCTGTCAATCATTTTGTATGTGTTCACAGGACACCTCATGTAGCAGGATACAGAGAGCTTGGATCATTTTTAAGCCCCATATTCAGTTTAATTTGCAGTAGTCGGATAGTTTATCATTGGTCTTTACACAGACTGCGCAGAGGTGGCATGAATGCATTTACACAGCTAAAGGCTAAAGTAAGAATATGCGAAATATTCTATGAGGGTTACATTTCAATTTTGTTTCTTGAAAATAAAATAAAAGTTTATGAATGTAGGGATAATAACAATAATAATAATGCAAGGGATAATAATAAAATTATTAAATATATAATTTGAAAAGTGCAACAATTGGGATCCAAGAAGTAAAAATCCCATTCTTTTTCTCCATAGGGAAACTGATTTTTAACAATAACTAAAAAGCCTTTAAAGACAGTCCTATTGTCAGCTATTCGGAGAGTTTAATCTCCCTACACTCTCAAAGTCCTTAAATATAGTGTATATGTGCATATATTGTACCTATTGTAAAATATATTCTATATACAATCAACATCTTTAAATCAATATTTATTCATTTTGATTATGTTATTCACAATTCCTCGTGGGATTGTAGATCTTTCCCTCATTAAAGTACAGTCTTGTACATTTGTCAGTTTTTTGCTTCAAATCAAAGTTTGTAATATTGTGAGGTATATTGTCACCTCATAGATGTTTGGCTTGGTTCATGGATTATATCTCTTTAACAAAGACTTTTAAAATCAAATATAAGTCAGAATAGAATAAATCTGTCAATACAATCATCATGACTTTAAAAACACTACACGCTACACTAAACCCTGGGCTAAGGTCACTTTTAACCCCTGAGTGGATGATATTTCACACCAGAAATTTTGAAAAAGGTTCACAAGCTTCATCGCCTGAAACAGTGTTGAACATTAATGACACGTGACTTTACAACGCAAATGCATCAGGGTCTTTTGGAATGATCCACCCTATAACCTCACTAAAAACCTGAAATAACGAGAATACGGTGAAATCAGCCGTTCACAGGGTGTGCAGTCATTTTTTTGACAACACGAGCCATTCGAACAGACAGTGTAGAGAACGATAGCGTGTATCTGTCAGTGTCTCTCTCATCTCGCTTTGCCAAATCAAGCTTATTTTCATCTCTGAAAAGAGAAGCTCGGCATACAGAGAGACCTTGTCAAGCAACACATGGGATGTAGGCGAGCAAGCTGCCTTCATATCTAAGATCCAAAACGCATCACAAGGAGGTGAGAGCCGTTTTCTCCACAGAGATCATTTTAATATTTAATGCCCTTTTCTAAAGCTAAAAAGTGACGTGGTCGTAATCCCATTTGCCGATGACTACAGTGCACCGACCGACACTGACGCCGCTGCCGAAGAGAAAGAAGTTGTGCAGATGCAGCGAGACGAAAATAAGGTTCTCCACAGTGATTCATGCAGAAGGCACATCTAACACCTCTCTGGCAGCAGAGCCGGTGTGATCTGACGGCTTCCAGAGCTTCATTCCATGACCCTGTTTTCCTAAAGCCTGCCAGAGTGTTCCGAACTAATCCCATCCTGCACCCGGAGAGCGAGGCAGATGACACCATACAAAAGAAGCCCACAAACAGTATGAAATATCAAACAGACGCACATCATGAATGAGTAATTGAGAATGACTGCGGGGCAGCGCGCATAGTGAGGGGCATGAGCGCTTCCTCATACTCAGCTGCACATCTTCAATCCAATCAGATAGGCTGCCAATGACACCTCCATCGTCTCGCTGCGACTCCAACACGGATGGAAAGAACAAACACGCATTCGGAGGGTGAACGAGATTAGTGCTTTATAAATGGGAAAAGTAACACCCCAGTGAAGTGGTGGGAGTGTGTAATACGGCGGGAAAAAAAGATTGCCAGGGGTTGTCAGCTGTTGGTAAAGAAAGACGGGCACACATTGGGATGTTATTCAGTGGCTTTAATGTGTAAAAACTAAAATATGAAATCAATTATAAGTTAAAGGAACTTCTTAGATCTAGAAAAAAATGTCATTACAATTAAAAGGTGCACTCAATACATTTTTTCGCACAAAGAAATGAAAAACAAAAAAAGATGCTGACATGAGTTGAAGCCTGTAGTCATATCAGTACCCAAATAAAAGCAGTTTTATTTTACATGGAGTGGGTTGGTTCAAGTTAAATACTACTAACTTTATTTCAGAAGCCTTGCGCATTAATAAATTAATTGCTGCTGACTGCGAATGACATAAAATGGTGTAGCGCAACAAAACAAATACTGAGTGCACCTTTAAGTTAGATATTAGACATTATTAACCATAATGCATTTTTTTCAAAAGAATACCTTCATTTCTGATGTTAAGGTCACTTACTGTACATCACAGAATAAAGTTACCTGAATTTTCTTCCAGCATTGATACCATTTAAAAACATCGTTTCAAAATTCTACCATCAGCAAAATTAAACATAAAATAAAATTAAATTAAAAATCATTCATTATTCCAAGAAAAGTGCATATTAACTACTGCTGTAACCAACCACACAACTTTTTGGCCATTCATTTTTCTGCATGTTTGATGCACCAACTTTAACCACATTTATATAGAGAATGTATCATTCTTTGTGTTTGATATATCCAGGATAAAATGGACCATATAGCCACAGTGGTCTAAATAGGACTTAAGGCCATCCATACAGAATATCCTCGTTTTTGACCTCTTCAAGAAAACCCATTGTCAATTCTGTGGCTTTGCCCTTTGCGGAAAAGCCCTACCATCACAAACATAATGGGTTCTCATAATTGTATCATCACATGATCAATCTCTCAATCCTCTTCTTATCTATGGAGGCCCTGGAAACATCCGTCCAGTATTGAGCTCATGTCACATGCTCTCAGAGAAGCAGATCAGTAAACCAATTCTTCCCATGATAATGTTTAGTTGGCCCATCACCTTATAAATTAATAAAAAAAATATCTTCCATAAACCAAACAAGAAAACTTCCCTTTCACTTATATTTTAGGAATAAAATGTCCTTCTTTGAACACTGTGTGAGGCACTTAAAACATTCGAAAAGTCTTTAAAAAGGCTTCATTTACTCACCTTTAAGTCTTTCAAAAACATTTCTCTTTATGGAACACAAAAAGAGATATTCATAGAAGCTGCTCTTTTCCATAGAATGAAAGTGAATGGTGGTTTTCACCCAATAACAACTTATAAAACTAGATTTCTATATAGAATATAGCTCCTGACTTTTATGGACTACTTTTATATTTTTAAAGTGCCTTTTTTGCAAAATAGCAGCATAAACATTCTTCAAATTGTCTTTTTTTGTGTTTCACAGAAGAAAGTCGTACAGTCTTGGAACAACATGAGGGCAAGTAAATAATGACAGAAAGGTCATTTTTGACTAAAAATCTAGGGACTAATCTATCTTTAAGGACACCAGCAATTCCTGAAGTAATAAATAACTGAGAAAGCCAAGTTAATTAAATAAATTCATCATAAAAGGACTTACAGAAATAATCATTCAGCATAGGAAACGGACCCACAGATGGTCAGAATTTAAAGGTTTATATCCACATACTTCAAACTAACTAACCCACACTGTTTCTCTACAACTTCAGGGAAATATGAAGCAAAAACCACAGCAATTTGGCCACTACAATCTAGTATTTGCTGTGACATCCAGCTCTGTTTCATCCCACAATCTATTCTCTACAGCAGGTAAATGACTAGAGGTTGGCTGCCATACGCTTTCAGATGTAAGTAATAATCACTGTACATTTTTAACTGTATAAAAAGTCTAGCCCAGCATCTCAATCCCTGCATAGTGGGCTACTGAAATTCCATACATGTAAATAAGAGCTGATGTTATAACATGTCATGGAGGACAAAGCAGGACATGGAATAAAACGGAGAATTTGGCACCATCTAGTGGTTGGAAAGACAACGGCAGCAGCGCCATCTGAGCCTAACCTCAATACTCAGCCAAAAATTCACACACAACCAGGCTGCCAAAGCGCTCTAAGTGCAAACGAGATCTGACTTACATCAGGCACCGGAATACAGAGGAGTTTTTAAAAATGCTAGTCACTAGTAGTTAAATATGTCAAAGAATTTGAATAAATAGAAGCTACTTTGCAGAATAGCAGGGGAGGATGAGACACCAGCAGATGGGGCTGGCAGCACTGACTGATTAAAATAACTCAAATCACCATCTTGTAAAATGGTAATGATTGTCAATTGCAACAGAGAGGCCCAGAGGTTATGAGGAGCGCTTAAATACAGTGTTTATATCTTGCAGAGAAATGGAGGTGTTTAGTAATGACGTCTATGTGCAGGCCAAGCTGGAAGACTAATTCACCTCGGGTTCCCTCAGGAACTTCCTGCGGGCTTTAAGAATGGCAGTTTTGGATGTTTGAGGTAACTACATAAATCTTTCTGGGTTTGGAGACTTTCACATTTTATTATACAACATACACTACTGTTTAAACATTTGGAACTGGTAAGAATTTTTTTTTTTTTTTCAAATTAGTCTTTTATGCTCAGCATAAAAAATCAGTAATATTGTGAAATAATATTACAATTTAAAATAACTGTTTTCTATTTTAAAATTTTATTTATTCCTATGATGGCAAAGCTGAATATTCAGTATTCAGTGTCACATGAACCTTCAGAAATCATTCTAATATTCTAAATATGATGAATGATGTTTAAAACATGCTTTTTTTCAGGATTCAAAAGAACAGAATCTCTTTGAAATATAAATCTTGTGTAACGTTATAAATGTCTTAACTGTCACTTATGGTCAATTTAATGCGTCCTTGCTCAGTAAAAATAACATTTTCTTCAAAAATGAAATCTTACGGACCTCAAACTTTTGAACAGCAGATTATGTTATAGCACACATACATTATTTTTCTCAAAAATCCAAAACTCATTCAAAATTTTAGAGAACACTCATTGCATGAAAATGGAAATTCTTCTCAGGGTTTTAGGATTAAACCCGAACAACTCTATTATGAATGATGAATTTTAATACACTATCCAAAAATGTTCAAATCTAATATGTTATATCATTAAAACATACTATATTTTCTTTAATTTATCTGTACTGTGCACGTCGTATAACAGGAAGGCACTATCAATCCTTAATCCTTAAGGAACTGAAATGCTCAATAAACTGGTGTGAAGTCAGAGCAGCTGATATGAAATGCCCATTGAACTGTAGTGCAGGTGAAGAGTGTAGAGAGAACCTTTGCTATGTTCTCTCTTCAAACAACCACTTCTGGGAGGCCGAGTCGGAGCAGGGCCGGAGAGCGGGGCCAGGGTTCCCAGTGTCAGTCCGGGCTACTGCCTCAATGCACTTCTGTGTCTGAACATGGTAGAGAGAGCCGTCCTGCCAATGCAAAGATTATGAGAAGTGTTACACATCCAAGTTTAATACTTAAGGTCAGGGGTTTGATCAAATACTATATAGGCACTAGAACAGGAAGCTCAGTCAACCCCAACACCTCCTGCCGACTCTAAAACCCCACAGAATCACGCTGACGTCACGCTACTCTTCAGGTGCTTGCTGTACCTGCAAAAAGTTCACACTAAGGCTTGCTTCTGAAATTTCACTGCAAGCCACACTGAAACCTCTTGCCATGCTGTGTGACTTTCTCAAGTAACACTTTAATGTGACATTTTCTTGGACCTTCGTCTGCTTCCAAGAGCACTTGATGTGCTGCAAAAGCCTGCATGTTAGTGTGTACAATTCTTGTCCTAACTAAATGCGAACCATTTGATGCTAGACCTGTCAATTTAAAGCTAATTAAAAAAAACGAATTATGATCTGATAACATTTTAAAATTTAAATACTAATGTCTGTTAATGATTTAATCAATTGCAACACAAATGTCTTAAAAATGATCTTAATGTGCAGGCACTTCTCAGCAAATACTGTTCAGTTTAGTGTCAGTAAGATTTTATTAAGGGTTTTTGTCTCTTATGCTGCATTTATTAGAACAACAATGCAGTAAAAACAGTAATATTGTGAAACAATTTTTGGTAACACTTTCTATGAAGCCCGTATTTATAATACATTATAAGGGTATTCTTAAGGCATTATAATGAATGCATAATGCATTATAAAAAAACGTATAATATGTTATATCAACTCATGAATAATCATAACAACAGTTATAATACATCATAATACTTACGTATTTGTGGTTATAAGTTTAAGAGTATGATTATTTATAACACACAATGAACACCATATTAAATCTAATTCATTAACAGAATAATGGACTGTATCATATCTGGGCATTCTTTATTTAAGATCTGCACAGTATCTTACTACAGCTTGTGAGTGGTTAGATGTTGAGTGTTTCCTGTGGAGCTAATGTTAATTGATGTGAGCTTTATACTCCAACTGAAAAAAATGCAATGTTTTATATGGTTACATTTTATTTTGATGGTCCCCTTAATCAATTGACTATAAGCAACTTTGCAACTACATGCCAACTAACTCTCATTAGAGTATTAGTATGCTCAAGAATGGTATAATCTAGTATGGTAGAGTAAGTTGACGTACTTGCAAAGACACTTATAATCAGTGTATCGTTGGGTGACCATCAAAATAAAGTGTTAGCAGACATTAAGCAGACAGTCTACTAATACTCTAATGACCGCTAGCTGATATGTAGTTGCAGAGTCTCTTATCAACAGCTGTTTAAAGGGTACTATCAAAATAATCAAACTGATATTACAACAAAAATAGTTCAAAGCAAATGTGTCATATTACACATTCATCTGATCTGATATCTGATCTTATGGCTGTTTGAGAGAATTTTTTTTAAATTATTATTATTATTACTTATAAGTGGTCTTTGACTGCTTTAAGTAAAGTAGCATAAGAAAAATGGCAAGATATGAGACTAACTATGAGAAATATAAAGCATTGTAAAAGTGGATGCAACGTGTTCATTGTGTTATAAATCATCATACTTTTAAAAGCTATAACCACAAATAAGTAAATGTTGTAATATATTAAAACTGTTCTTATGAATATTCATGAGTTGATACAACATATTATAAGGTTTTTTTTATAATGCATTATGCATTCATTAATGCCTTAAGAATACCCTTATAATGTATTATAAATACGAGCTTCATAGAAAGTGTTACCCAATTTTTTAAATACATTTTAATATACTTTAAATATAATTTATTCCTGTGATGCAAAGTTGAATTTTTTTTTGCATCATTACTCCAGTCTTCAGTGTCTTTCAGAAATCATTCTAGTATGCTGATATGCTGCTCAAGAAACACTTTTTATTTTTATTAATGTTGAAAACAGTTGTGCTCCTTTTTGTGGAACCCGATATGCATATTTTAGGATTCTTTAATGAATAAAAAAAAATTCAAAAGAGCAGCATTTATTTAAAATAGAAATCATGGGTGATTGTAATAGTAACCACATGTTTTTACTGTTACTTTTGATCAATTGAATGAGCCCTTGCTGAATAAAGCTTTTAATTTCTTTCAACAAAAATCGTATTAACCCCAAACCTTTGAACAGTAATGTACTTGATTATTTGAAATTAATTATGCAATTAATTTGAATAACATGTATTATTTATAAAAGAAGAAATATAAATAATAAATTAATTAAATATAAAAATTTATAAAAAGCATTGTGCTATGATCTCCGACGGGCGGTAAGAGCCGCCAAACTCCGATACAGGGAACGAATAGAGTCTCATTTTCAGCTCAATGACTCTCGACGCATGTGGCAGGGACTGAGAACCATCTGCAGCTGTGAGAGCAGACCCGTTGCTGGCTGACGAGTTAAACTCTTTCTACAGCTGCTTTGAATGCAATCGAGGCAGCACGACTCTGCTGATCAGCGCGTCAGGAAGCTGCAGACAGAGCAGCGATAATCATGTAATCACTGTGTCAGAGGACGAGGTTCGGAGGGCCCTAAAGCGAGTGAAGGTCAGGAAAGCAGCAGGTCCTGATGGGATTTCTGGGCGTGTTCTGAGGTCCTGTGCTGATCAGCTCGCTGGTTTGTTTACATCCATCTTTAATGAGTCCCTTGCTACCTCGGTGGTTCCCACCCCCTTTAAAAAATCTGTCATCATCCCTGTGCCTAAGAACAATAACCTCTCTTGCCTGAATGACTATCGTCCAGTTGCCCTCACGTCAATAGCCATGAAGGTCTTTGAGAAACTTATAAAGAACAACATTTGCTCCTCCATCCCTGATACTTTGGACCCTCTTCAGTTTTCCTATCGCCCCAACAGATCTACTGAAGATGCCATCTCTCATGTCCTGCACTCTTCCCTCATGCACATTGACAGCAGCAATAGGAATTATGTAAGGCTGCTGTTCATCGACTATAGCTCAGCTTTCAATACTATAGTCCCCATCAAGCTAGCTTCTAAACTCTTGGACCTTGGCCTGAATTCTTCACTCTGCAACTGAATTCTAGATTTCCTCACTGGTAGACCTCAAGTGGTGAAAGTAGGCCAGTTCACCTCGACCTCCTCAAAACACACACGACACTAAACCCTGAAAACGGCCTGAGACGCGGGGGAGCTCCACACGGCTGTGTCCTGAGTCCCCTGCTCTACTCTCTCTACACACATGACTGCGTGTCTTCCCACAGCTCCACATCTATAATCAAATTTGCTGATGATACTGTGGTTCTGGGCCTCATTTCCAACAACAATGAGGCTGCATACTTGCATGAGGTAGAGAAACTCACATCATGGTGCCAGGACAATTGTCTCTCTATGAATGTGAGTAAAACTAAAGAGCTGATTGTGGACTTCAGGAAGAGACAGCAGCGGCCCTATTCTCCTCTTATGATCAGTGGGACCCCAGTGGAGAGAGTGAGCAGCTTCAAGTACCTTGGTGTAAACATCTCCGAGGACCTGACTTGGACTTCACACATCCAAACTCAGGTTAATAAAGCCAGGCAAAGACTGTACCATCTGCGACAGCTGAGAAAATTCAGGGTTTCGCCAGCAATCCTGAAAACTTTCTATTCAGGGGCCATAGAAAGTGTTTTGACTCAGTGTATCTCAGTGTGGTATGGGAACAGTTCTAGTCAAGACTGCAAAGCCCTGCAGAGAGTTGTACGCTTAGCTGAGCGCATCTCAGGGTCTGCTCTCCCCTCTCTACATCTACCTCAAACGTTGCAAAAGCAGAGCTGTTAAAATCATCAAGGACTCCAACCACCCTGGTAACTGTCTTTTCATTTTGCTGCCATCTGGTAAGCGCTTCCGTAGCCTGATGGCAAAAACCGAGAGACTTAGGAGGAGCTTCTTCCCCCAGGCCATCAGGCTCCTAAACTCAAACTCAGTCTCTTAACACCAACATGACTTCACTTAATTATCAGTAAGACGCTTCATATACTGACATTGTCACTTGCACACAGCAATCTCTGTTATATTTTATTTATTTACTTTTTTACCCCTATTGCTGCTGTGTAACTACCCTGTACAACCTGTTTGCACATTCTTCTCTTGTACATTCCTGCTCATCTAAATATTTATTAAGTCTACAGTATACTGTCCTGCACATTTTTATTTATTTTTTCTTATTTTTTTATCTTACTTTTTTCATACCTATTTTTATATTTAATTTTCTTGTGTTTGTATTCTTTAATAATTGCACTGTCCATGGAGCGGACCTGACTTACATTTCACTGCTGGTCATATATTTTCTATATAACCATGTATGTGACAAATAAAAATCTTGAATCTTGAATCTTAAATTCTATTTGCATACATCATACATCTGCATACAATCAGTTTGTACTGACATGATTACTGATCTCACCTCTCTGAATAGAAACTTCTGGTCTTCAGGCACAGCTTCCCTGGGTTTACTGCAGTGATGCATGGTAAGGAATGTGGAGACAGGATCAGCCACGACGCAGCCTGCAGGCTCCCTCGTGTTATAACGGATCTCTTGGAGTGTGGAGTACTCAAAGAACTGTCACAAAAAGAGAAAGGAAGATAAATACACACAAGAAGCTCAATACATCATATTAAATATTACGGTACTCTCATTATAGCGACATTTTGTGAGCAAAAAAGGACCATTGTCTATTGTGAAGAATAGTGTAATGATAAATGGAAAAAACACACAGATTCCTATTGCAATGATTGGATTTCGCCCGTAAAATTTCACTGCGCATTACTTGACCTTCATATAATGTCTAAAATATTAATTCACACAATTTGAGATGGATTCTTTTACTGCAAAAAAGTGAACCACAAATAATTTCACTATTTCCAAAAGACAACACATTTAATACGCAATATTACTATAATTGCTGATAAATTCTAACATTCTGTCAGTCTTTAGTATAGGGTCTCAGACACATCACCCTTCAGCAAGTGACATGATTCTGTGATATTAGTTGGTGGCATTTCATTCTGTAAAATTCAGAAAATTGTATGTCATAATCGTATATCACGCAAATTATCAAGCTATAATTCAATAAAGTTGCCTGATCTAAACCAGAACATATTTCTGAAGGTCTGCTATAACCTTTAATAGAAATACTTTCTTAAATTACAACATAAGCATCTTTTTTAAAGTCTCAAACAGGATTGACCCACATGTACCAAACCAGATAGAAACAGAAGAGCATTTCTCTTGTATTCACAGAGAGAATCCATTAGAAGAGTGTTGTTGTGCTGTACATATGGCTGATATTGTGCGCTGATGAGTCTCCAGGGCTCATCTGCCTCCCCACAGAGAGGGAGGAGTTGAATAAAGTCACGCCGCTGTGGCAGGTGGCTGGAGTCGCTTTAAAAACAAGCGTGCTGTGGAGTACACAACACACTATTTTCTGTGCCGTCTTAATAACACATTAGAAGTGTGAGACACACTTTGATGTATATTCCTGAGGACGCATTACAATCTCTGTGTATTGTGCGGCAGTGAACACTAATTGGAGCAGTGTGGCTGACTGTCGTTACAGTTGAGAAAATTAAAGTTACCTGGTTTTGTCCCATGCCGTGACAAGGGTAAAGAATGACCCGGTGACCGGCCATATTGTGATCATCAGGTGGGTTGTAGTCAAAGCAGTAGTTGGCCATTCCTTTATTCTTCAGCTACAATTGAAAAGAGACAAAGAAACATTCAAAAAACAGGGTCCAAAAATCTATTTTTTCTCATTAAATGGATAGTTCACGCCAAAATGAAAATTGTCATCATTTACTCACCCTCATGTTGTTCCAAAATCATAAGAAATTTGTTCATCTTCATTTGTGTTCCTAAGATATTTTTAATTTGCTGTCCCTCCACTGAAAATCTGTTCACCCAAATTTTTTCTCTTCAAATTTTTTGACTCTTCAATTTTTATAATGTTAATAAAAGCAATTAAATCTGTTCATCACATCTTATGTTTTTTTTTATGGTTTTTAAACGACATGAGGGCGATGAAATGATGACAGAATTTTCATTTGAGGGTAAACTAACAATTTAATAAAACATTTTTAATCAGAAATTACATCATCAGTGTAATATGAGTAAAAAGAAAATTAGGTTACACTTTATTTTGAGGTGTCCTTGTTACAGTGTAATTATACATTTAAGTACTGAGTAATATTAATTAACTACATGTACTTACTACATGGTTAGGGTTAGGATGAGGGTTTGGCTGAGTGTTACTTGCATGTAATTATGCATAATTTATTGGTATTACAATAATAAGTACATGTAAAGTGTAATAACGACACCTTCAAATAAAGTATTACCGAAAATTACATAGACATTAATATTTCTTTTAAGTATTTCCTTTTCATTTGAAATCATAATATGTTTGTTCTGAACTTCTAAAAATCTGAAAACATTGTTTAGTTCAACCTTTAAACGAAACAGTCTCAGATTTTGTCTACACTATGCCACTCGCTTGCAGTGCAGCTTTGTAGATTACAAAGCAACTGACCTCATTTCATCATGTCACACTATGCTTGCAGTGTAAACTCTGAACCAAACCAACCTGCTAACTGCTGTGGGAAATAGCATTTTAACTTCTTCATCTCTGCTGCTACAAAGATGTGCGTGTAAACATAAGAAGTTTGTCTCTCCTCACCATGCCAAACATTCCAGGCCTGTCCTCTGGGACTTGAATGTCAGGGTAGATGTTCTCCAAGAACCACTTAAAATCTTTACAGCCAAGACGCATTCGGAGTTTCCGTCTGTCCATCACATCACCATATGCTTCCTGAAACAAGCATTAAAAAATGATGGATCCTTTTGAAGATATTTTACTACATTCAGTTTTTTTTTTAATGAATCACAATTACTTCATAAGTGTTGGCAAAATAGGGTATAAGTTAATAATTGTTCTAAAATAGCATAAGGTATATACATTCAACATTATACATACAGTATACATTATAAAAAATCTACATTAAGATAAAACACCAGATATAATAGATAAATAAACTAACCAACTGTAAGTTTAAGTCCTTAAAGTGTAAGGCAAGTTATTAAATAATTAATATACTGCAGATTTGCATTTCCTATGTGCTTTGATGCAGTTTGAGGTTTATATTTATGCACATTTATTATGCATGCACAAATAAGTTATTATTTGCACATTTTTAAAAGAGAATATTTATTTTCGTAAACTGCAACTTTTTTAATTCTATCATTTTTCAGAGGTATGTAAACAACAGCAGGCGCTTTTATGTCACCAACATGCTGAATTGTATATAGCTTGTTTGGCACATATTTTATTGTTTGACAGCTGTGGTTCTGCAAAGAAACAATTGAAAAGAGACAAAGAAACATTCAAAAAACGGGGTCCAAAAGTCTATTTTTTCTATTTTTTGTTCCATAATCATAAGAAATGTGTTCATCTTCATTTGTGTTCCTAAGATATTTTTAATGTGCTGTTCCTCCACTGAAAATCTACTCACCCAAAATTCTGACTCTTCAATGTTTATAATATGTTAATTAAAGCAATTAAATCTGTTCATCACATCTTATGGTTTTTTATGGTATTTAAACGACATGAGGGCGATGAAATGATGACAGAATTCTCATTTTAGGGTAAACTAACCATTTAATAAAACATTTTTAATCAGAAATTACATTATCAGCATAATATGAGTAAAACTTTTTAAAAGAAAATGGTTAGGGTTAGGATGAGGGTTTGGCTGATTGTTACTTGCATGTAATTATGCATGATTTATTAGTATTACAGTAATAAGTACATGTAACGTGTAATAAAGTCCCCTTAAAATAAAGTATAACCGAAAATTATAGACATTAATATTTCTTTTAAGTATTTCCTTTTAATTTTAAATCATAATATGTTTGTTCTGAACTTCTAAAAATCTGAAAACATTGTTTAGTTCAACCTTTAAACGAAACAGTCTCAGATTTTGTCTACACTATGCCACTCGCTTGCAGTGCAGCTTTGAAGATTACAAAGCAACTGACCTCATTTCATCATGTCAGCATTTGTGTTACTAAAATAAAATAGGAGTTATTTCTGAGAAACTACAGGCAATATTTTCTTTATAAACAACCATACATTCTAAAATGGAACTTTACATAGACATCTTTTACACAGACACAGTTGGCTGCTTCAGTCATCTGCATTCAGAGTTTATATTTTTGATAAATTTTTCTGTCTGTTGTGACAGACAAATATTCAGCCCCAATGTGAATAGAAAGTAATGTGAATTCCCTGTGGGAATCCATCAAGAATAGGCAATAATAATTCTTGCCTTAGTAAACACCACATGAACAGACTGTTTACAATACTCTCTCTTCATACTAAATCAACTGTTTTCAAAAAACCAAACATCTAATCAGATTTTGTCATCTTGTTTTATAAGCATTCTGGTGCAATTACCCTACAATTGTTACATGCTACAACATCCTGTCTCAAAATAATGTTGTAACCCCATCTCAACAAACAAGACTGATAAAGGCCAAGTTCCTGTGTATGTTTGTGGTTGTGGTATCTCTTCATAACTGCCCATCAGACAAGAATTACTGGTGAGTGATGGTCCACACTTATGAGGAACATCTGCTGGAGGTAAAGCTCTGGCGAAGAGTTTTATCAGATCTGCAGTAAGATGAATGACAAGAAGTGCACTTCTAATGAACTAACTTGATAGCGAATCATCAATAATGTACGGCCCCACTGTGAATGCCAGTCGGGTGGCACAACATCACACCCATTGATGATCGGTCTGTGATCAGGCTTCAGTCTCAACAAAGTCCAGCTACATGCTGAATCAAGCGGCTGTCAAATTAAGCTTTCTGATCATTGAGATCCATCACAGAGCCTCGTTTTGGACTCTGTGGCATAACCGACAGAGATTTTGGCCATAAATAAAATATGCCGCGAGACTCGGACGGTGAAAGAGAGAGCGATCCTCTTACGAATTTGCGTGGAAGCAGAGTATGAAGGTTGTCAAACCTGATCCATGTTGCCAAGGCTAGTGTTTGCCTGTGGTTTATACCCAAAGAGAGAGAGAGCCTTATCTGCTGGCATCACATCAGATAGATTTCGAGTTAGCGGTGCCAACCTGGCAGCATCTCCAAAGTTCAGAGAGAAAAGAGTTACCCGATCTGTCACCAAGAGCACCTCTCTCTTTAACTACAGGGCTCGGTGGGGACAAACATAACTAAATGACAAACATGGCTGAAAGAGGTGACACAATTTCACACAAAGCACAGAGAGGACCTGAGGAGTTTCAGCTCACCTGCTAAATGTCATTCATTTAGAGCATATCAACAGATTCTGTGAAAGTAGGTGAGGAGATATCTAGATTCGTGCAAAGAAAATGTGCGTCTTTCACAAGGGCTATGTAAGATAGACAGTGTGATAAACGTATTCTTTGAAAACAAGCAGACAAGCAAACAAAGGCAGAGTTATGCAACAGACCGCACAAGTAGGCGTACCAGACGAGCATGAGGGCTGCGATGGTAATACATTTCTTTGTATTCGTCCATCCAGACTTCTGCCGCCCGCACGCTGTTGGCCAAGGCCTTGTTTCTCGAGTATGGCGCTTTCTTCGGAAAGACGTGACCCACGTGAGAGCAAGGATGGATTTCCAGACTCCCTCCACACTGCCAGATCTGAAAAACACCAAGTCAGGAAATAGATTAGCCATCCGTAACAATACATAATATGACAATTCCCCAGGTGTATATTTCCTTGTACAGACCCATTTATACTTTGTGAGAAAAATATTGTGTGATATTATAATTAAAATAAATAATGACATAAATGGCTTTTTGTTTGGTCATTATTCTAAAGCTAAAGCAAATTATTCTTAAAATATAATCAGGAAAATATTTACTTTGTTTGAATTTTTCTGTGTATCTTTTTGTCCCAATTATTAGGCTATAGATAGATATATAATGCTGAAGATAAACATTTTTCATTTAATTAGACATTTATTTGTATAGTACTTAAATAATAAGAGTAAATATTGCTCCAAAGCCGCTTTAAAGACAAAACTGCCATAATATTCTCAGTAAGCAAGCTTAAGGTCATTACTGACCTTTGTATATTTGACCTATGCAGATTTAGTTTAGATTTTTTACTGTTTAAAACTATGAAACATCATGATTAATTCAACCAGAATAAGAACTTTAAACAGTAGTAATATCAAATTTGGTTATTGTGCTAAATTATTACAATTTATACATTAAAGGCACAATATGTAATTTTCGCTGCTGGAAGGCGCGTATTCAAAATAAACAAAGAGACAAAGGGTAGTTTGATGACACTGTGACTGAGTGTGGAATCATGGGAGTTGTTGTCTTCATCCCCACAGCCGAAGCAATCCGATGGGACTCGGGCAGAAATCATGTTCATGGATGAGCTAATGATTTATTGTGTAGTAGAATGAAGCAGGGTTAGGCTGAAAGCCGTCGAAGCGAAGCGAGGCCGCTGAACGAGTGTGACACACGGCTCGAAAGCAGCAAAGCTTTTATTATGCCACAGTCAACCTCTTCAGCTCCTTCCGGTCATGCGTATGTGAGGAAAAAGCAAGCAGCGCTGTTTTATAATACTAGATACATTTGAAAGTTCTGTAATAATGCTACTCTGTGCGGTCGTAACCGGTCTAATAAAATGCACAACATATTAAAGCGTCTTTGGTGTTTCCATGTTTTCAATAAAACAAAACCGGAAATCGAGGTGTTATGACGTCATTGGCAGGCGACACAATGACACTATGGACACGCTCCGTGTCACTAGTTAAAATGGCTTATTTCTCTGGATTTAAACATTCTTCGAAATTTTTTTTTTTTTTTGGGATAATGTAAGTACACAAGCAGCCAAATATATACCCACTGTTCTCGTGGTTTTTGGATATGTATAAAAACATCTTCCATTGTGTGCCTTTAAATAGTCCTTATTTAATTGATATCTTAAGTTCAAGGAAAGTTCACCCACAATGAAAATGTTGTCATCATTTGCTCACCCTCATGTTGTTGCAGACCTGTATAAGTTTGTCACCCTCATGTTGAACACAAAAGAAGATATTTTAAAGAATTCTAAAGAACCTAACAGTTGTTGGTCCCCATTGACTTCCATAGTAGGGAAAGAAATACTATGGAGGACCATCAACTGTTTGATTACCGGCATTCTTCAAAATATCTTCTTTTATGTACAACATAAGAAAGAAACTTATACAGGTTTGGAACAACATGAGGGTGACAAACTGATGACAACATCTTCATTTTTGGGTGAACTATTCCTTTAACATGCTGACTTTCACAGCTGTAAAAGTTCCTGCCCATAGACAGATGCAGACAATAAATAGGCTGATCTGTCATATTGCATTGACAGAGCAGCTGTCTGGTCTTTGTGACGTTCCTTGCTGAAATCTGATTAAAAACGCAGCTCCTGGTGTTCAAGGCACTCAAAACACAAATGAACTATTGCTGTCTTTGTAACAGTGTTGGAATCCTTCAGGGGATGAGCTGAGTAATCAGAGGAATAATGAGTAAGTAAATGCTGCATAAACATTTAAGGTCGCTTTAGTCATCATGCTAGCTGGCAGACACTTAATAAAGACGCTGACTGAACTCTTAACCTTGTATGACTCATCGCACCGTTTTCAAACTAGGATTGTGACCATCTGTCCAAAGGCTTTCTCCCCTCAGGAAACCAAAACTTGGAGAGAAACGAGAGGAACATTTTTACAGAAAAGTTCAACAAAATGCACTTACTCTGAATGAGAACTCCAGGTTCTCTCCACCCCACACCTCCATTCCTGTGTCATATGTGCCCAGGTAATGGAAGTACTTCTTATTGACTGCAAACAAACCCCCAGCCATTGTAGGAGACCTGGATCAAAGCAACAGACAGCAATATTTCTGTGCTTCTAACTTACAGTAACTTCCAGGAAAAGCATAAAGTAAGGTGACCATACATTCTGTTATTCCCAGACATGTCAAATGTCCCGGCTTTTGGCCTTATACATTATATGTACACATATTTGCATTGCTATGACCGTTCTCTATGGATCCCACCTTCTTGCACACGATTGGTCAATGATGTACAATGCCTGCACACTACTGGTCAAACTACTTTTCAGTCATTAACTTTAGCAAGTATGAAAACAGTTTTTTTTTTTAAACAGTCGAAAATCTGACATCTTAGGCAATTCTCATCCAGGACATGTCTGGGAAAAAAGGGACATATGGTCATCCTACATAAATGCATGGTTTACTGTTGGTTTATTGTGTTTATTTGCATGAACATATTTCATTTTGGAGGAAAAACATTAAAATACGGTCACCTAAATGGTTCTGTTTCCTGAAATATGGCCATAAAGATCACAAAAAACTTGGTCTGCTCTGCTGAGTGCTTTTGAGCTCTTTTTACGTGTAGAAAGAATTCTCATGATTCAGTAAATGCTCAAAATCTACTGACATATCAACCAAATCTCAGACTGAACATGTCAGTGTCATGCTGCATTGTTGTTAAACTGGAATGAGACCAAGAATTTAATTTCCCTTAGTATTTCAAATTGTTTTCCATTTGGTGCATCCATGAAGCACAGACCTGATGACATCAGTGGCAGAACTTCTGCGTTTCTGTTCATGTTCTGGGACAGTGTGCCACGTGAACACCAATCGCCAATCAAATCCTCCGATCTGAGGTTCTCCAGAGTTGCCCAGGTACTGGAAGGTGTTCCAGTCGATAACATCAATCACTGGACACACCACAGCCGAAGGCTCATCCTTTATTCTACAGGATTTTAAAAAATGAGAGATAAATATGAATTCCTTACAAAACAAACAGTGATGTGGCATGCAGCTTAGGTGTGACCTGAAAAAGCATGCACATTTTGTAATCCAAAAAAGAGAGCAAATTTATATACAAATTTATGAAAATAATGCATGTTTTAGGTTGGTAGAGGGTAGTTTATCAGTCTCACCTCTGGAGTAAAGGCTCCAACCAGCCTTCATGACACTCACAGTGGCAATCGAGGAAGGTCAGCACTTCTCCTGTGGCAATGGACGCCCCTAGGAGCCGCGCTCGCACCAAACCCTCTCTCTTCCTTGCACGGATCAGACGCACCTTTTTGAGATTGGCGATGTAGTTTTCTAGAGGTTCTTTTAAATGATCTGTGGGTCAAATTCATGAGTAGTGCTCAGTAACAGCTGCAGGCCTAGAGGGAACCAGAACTCAGGACAGAAACAAAGTATGCTAATTAGCTGTATTAAGGAACAACTTGCTGTTTCACCACAGGGTGGAGCTGAGACCATGTTATTGCTGTGGTATTTTATTGATAAGAATCTGTTTTCAAACCTTGATTAATAGTTGTATTTGATGATTGATGATGAAATTAACACAAAATGATTTTTGTGTTTAAGGTATTTATTTATTTATGTCTCTTATGCTCATCAAGGCTGCAAAAAAATACAGAAAAAAACAGTAATACTGTTAAATATTAAAATAACAGTTTTTTGTTTTATTTTTATTTATTTAAAAATGTAGTTTATTCCTGTAATGGCAAAGCTAAATTTTCAGCATCATTACTCCAGACTCCAGTGTCACATGATCCTTCAGAAATCATTCTAATATGCTGATTTATTATCATTGTTGAAACTGCTTAATATTTTTTGGAACCTGTGATACTTTATTCTTTGATGAATAAAAAGTTAAAAAGAACAGCATTTATTCAAAATAGAAATCTTTTCTAACAATATAAGTTTTTACTATCAGTTTTTATCCATTTAACTCATCCTTGCTGAATAAAAGTATTAATTTATTTTAAAAGAAAGAAAAAAATGACTGACCCCAAACTTTTAAATGGTAGTGTATATAAACAAATTTGCTATTTTCTAATAAATGCTGTTCTTTTGATTTTTTTTATTTATCAAAGAATCCTGAAAGTAGTATGACAGGTCCCCCAAAAATATTGAGCAGCACAACTGTTTCCAACATGGATTATAATCAGCACATTAGAATGATTCTGAAGGATCATGTGACACTGAAGACTGGAATGATGCTGAAAATTCAGCTTTTGATCACAAGAAATCATTTATATTTTAAAGTATATTAAAATAGAAAATTATTTTAAATCCACAACAATATTCCAAAAATAGTGTTACAGCATGATGAGCATGAGAGCATGCTCTTTAAAAAAACATAAACATTTCTTACTGATCCCAAATTTTAATGGCGTGTGTAGTAGGAGTATTGTAGATATATACAGTGGGTACGGAAGGTATTCAGACCCCCTTAAAATTTTCAGTCTTTGTTATATTGCAGCCATTTGCTAAAAATCATTTAAGTTAATTTTTTTCCTCATTAATGTACCCACAGCACCCCATATTAACAGAAAAAAACAGAATTGTTGACATTTTTGCAGATTTAAAAAAGAAAAACTGAAATATCACATGGTCCTAAGTATTCAGACCCTTTGATCAGTATTTAGTAGAAGCACCCTTTTGATCTAATACAGCCATGAGTCCTTTTTGGGAAAGATGCAACAAGTTTTTCACACCTGGATATTTTTTTTTTTTTTTTGGGGATCCTCTGCCATTCCTCCTTGCAGATCTCTCCAGTTCTGTCAGGTTGGTTGGTAAACGTTGGTGGACAGACATTTTAGGTCTCTCCAGAGATGCTCAATTGGGTTTAATTCAGGGCTCTGGCTGGGCCATTCAAGAACAGTCACAGAGTTGTTTGTGAAGCCACTCCTTCGTTATTTTAAGTGTGTGCTTAGGGTCATTGTCTTGTTGGAAGGTAACCTTCGGCCCAGTCTGAGGTCCTGAACACAAGGTTTTCGTCCAGGATATCCCTGCACTTGGCCGCATTCATCTTTCCCTCGATTGCAACAGTCGTCCTGTCCCTGCAGCTGAAAAACACCCCCACAGCATGATGCTGCCACCACCATGCTTCCATGTTGGGACTGTATTGGACAGGTGATAAGCAGTGCCTAGTTTTCTCCACACATACCGCTTAGAATTAAAGCCAAAAAGTTCTATCTTGGTCTCATCAGACAGAGAATCTTATTTCTCCCCATCTTGGAGTCCTTCAGGTGTTTTTTAGCAAACTCCAGGCGGGCTTTCATGTGTCTTGCACTGAGGAGAGGCTTGTGTCGGGCCACTCTGCCATAAAGCCCAAACTGGTGGAGGGCTGCAGTGATGGTATACTTTCTACAACTTTCTCCCATCTCCAGACTGCATCTCTGGAGCTCAGCCACAGTGATCTTTGGGTTCTTCTTACCTCTCTCACCAAGGCTCTTCTCACCCGATAGCTCAGTTTGGCCTGATGGCCAGCTCTAGGAAGGGTTCTGGTCGTCCCAAAAGTGCAGCAGAAATTTTTTTGTAACCTTGGCCAGATCTGTGCCTTGCCACAATTCTGTCTCTGAGCTCTTCAGGCAGTTCCTTTGACCTTAAGATTCTCATTTGCTCTGACATGCACTATGAACTGTAAGGTCTTATATAGACAGATGTGTGTTTTTCCTAATCAAGTCCAATCAGTATAAACAAACACAGCTGGACTCAAATGAAGGATAGAACCATCTCAAGGATGATCAGAAGAAATGGACAGCACCTGAGTTAAAATATATGAGTGTCACAGCAAAGGGTCTGAATTCTTAGGACCATGTGATATTTCAGTTTTTGTTTTTTAATAAATCTGCAAAAATGTCAACAAATCTGTGTTTTCTGTCAATATGGGGTGCTGCGTGTACATAATGAGGAAAAAAATTAACTTAAATTATTGTAGCAAATGGCTGCAATATAACAAAGAGTGAAAAATTTAGGGGTCTGAATACTTTCCGTACCCACTATAATATACAGTATATATAGATATAAAGTATATATATATATAAATATAATATAATATATATATCTAATCAGTAATGTTTAAAAACATTATATATTTGCATCTGTTTGTCATCGTTTGGTTAGAAATGAGCAAACGTTTGACTATTGACATACAACAGTATAGTATTTTTTAATTTTTCGGAAGAAAATGGGAGCGATGTTTGTACATGCAAATCTTTATGGTAGCAATGGTAGCTATGAATATGGTAGCTATATTTATTTGCTAATGTGGTTGTTACAGTGTTGTGGGTGGTTCCTTGGTGTCTCAAATCAAATATGCACCAAGCTTAACCTAATATGATTTTGTTACATATGACCTTAATGTTTTAATACATAGGATCTTTTCTCCTTGCTTTATTTAGATTTTATCTACATAAACAGGTTGTATCATATAATTACAGATTAGCTATACCTTTAGTATGTTAATACATATGATCTTATGATAAGCGTGCGCTCAAAGTTAGCATGAGAAGTTTATATTGAGACTGATACCTCGTTCACTGTAGTCATCCACCAGTATGATTTCAGTCAGCAGCAGGTCCGGCGAGGTTTCCAGGACACTGTGCACTGTCCGCAGTAGTGTGGACCAGGCTTCATTGTAAAAGGCTATCACTACTGATGTCGATGGCAGGTTCAGGTAGTCATATTTCAGGTTTCTACATCTGTATAGACAGATCTTGTTAGATAATGCCTTGCTTGCTATATCGTCACACTGCATTCTTGTTTACAGTGGCATTACAATAATTAAAATATGCACAGTGTCTATGCAGGATTCTTTGATCTTAATACCCAATAGGCAATTACAAATTTGGCAATAAGGGACACGTGCAACCACAGCTCATCACAAAACATGGCACAATATCAAATAAACATCAAATTAAACTGTTTATAAAGCAAAACTGCACCAAAGTGCTGTAAAGTAAAAAAAGAAAAAGAAAAAGATAAATATCACATACAATAAATAAACTAAAATATTAATTGCAACTTAAAAATACATAAATTAAATAAACATCATGGGCTATTCAACCCTAATGGTCGTTATATAATAAACAAACATAATGCAAACAATAAACACAACACATTAAAAACTAGTAAAATTTAATAAAATAGCAAACAGTAAACAGTAAAATACTTAAGTAATATTTGACTTGTTGTTATACATTATTTTTTTAACCTATCAGAATAAAACCAATTGCAAATGTTTCTCTAGGTAACTATAACAACGCAAGCCTTTTGGATATGGAATGGGCCATCTGTTTATTGTTTGACTTCATTTTTAGTCAATGTGTACCACAAGGACATTTCAAATTTCAGAATTTTCTTGAGATAACCAATTAAACTAACACATATCCTTGGGATTTTAGATAAGGTTTTGATTTTTTTTATTATTATTATTATTATTATTATTATTTAGGAATAAGACCAACTGCAAACTGAACTCTGTGACAGCGCCACATTGAACGTTTTCCTTCTTCTTTGTTACTTTGTAGACGGTCCCTATAGTTAATCGCGCATAAGCAAAAGGCACTGGGGTAAGATAGGGACTGTTTACAAAACATTTACAACTTCTATGCTTTGCAATAAATCGGGGCGGGTTAAAACTAATAAACTATCATGTATATCCTGTTCTACGTTTTGATGCTATTCAAACAAACCCATTTAACAACATTATACCAAAAACAGTTAATGATCCGTTAGAGCTGGATATCTGAGAAACATCAAACAAACTTTAAACAGTCCTGTGCAACATGGGCACTTACAGTGGATTCCATCTTTCAGGCAGCCTGCGGTGTAATGATATCCTATCACTCACATAAGTGTTTATCTGATGTTTTTTTATGCTCTCCTCCTCCTCTTGCTTCTCTTCTTCAGTCAGGTCCAGTTTAACAGCTCTACCCATCTCTCCCAACGCATTTATGTCTAGAGGAGGCTTCTCGTAAACAGGTTTCTTCAGTAATTCCTCGTCCACATTTTTGGGCTCCTCGACTG
Source organism: Sinocyclocheilus anophthalmus (assembly GCA_018155175.1). Lineage (NCBI taxonomy): Eukaryota > Metazoa > Chordata > Actinopteri > Cypriniformes > Cyprinidae > Sinocyclocheilus > Sinocyclocheilus anophthalmus. The sequence goes on from JADLZN010004504.1 coordinate 952,664, forward strand.
GAACTTCTCTTCGACTCGCCAGTCCGACATCACTGTGTGTGTTCCTATGAAACACTAAATATCCCACTACAAACGCCCCGAGAATGTACAGAATGAACTTGGGCCGACTCCGTCTGCCACATATTGCCATAATGTGTCTTTCTTGTCCGCCCTGGTTTCCTCAAACTGTTTGTCATCTAAAGTTCAATCATAAAAAGTTCGGAAAAAATTCGTCAAGGTAAGAAGATCTCGTTTTCAAAGTGCCAGATTTCATTTTATGGTCGACTATAGTGAAGGGGAAGTTATCCAAGCAAACCGAAAGTTGGTCATTTAATCTGTGGTTGAAACCAACTGTTGAGGTGTGACTGACATGAACGGCGAGCAGAGCCGGTTGCAGACGGGGAGGAGTTGAAATCACATCCGTTAATGCGGACACTTTCCATGCGTTCGACATTAAACGCACGACGCAGTTTACATTTCCAAGCATTCATTTCGCCATTAATTGTAATAATCCAGTGAGATTTTTGTTTGCACAAGGAGTCTGACAGCAGCCAGTGCTCCACACAGAGATCTGATTTAGTCTGTCTGGAATGACATGAAGAAACAGACCAAACTGAGACAGACTAAATCCAGAAGAACTGTGGCAACGTCTCCAAGATGCTTCAAGAAACCTACCTGCAAAGCTACAGCACTGTTAAAAGTTTTAGGCACTTGTGTAAAAATGCTGTAAAATGAGGATGCTGTCAATATAATGTCATAAATAGATTTTCTTTATCAGTTAACTTCTATTAACTCAATTAAATCAACATTTGGTGTGACCATCCTTTGCGTTTAAAGCAGCGTTTGCCCTACATAGTTTGTCAGGTAGCTTTGCAGGTTTCTTGAAGCATCTTGACGTCTCAGTTTGTTCTGATGATGATGATGATGATCAGATCTCTATGTGGAGCACTGGCTGTTGACAGACAAAAATCTCACTGGTTTATTATAATTAATGGCAAAATGAATGTTTGGAAATGTAAACTGATATTTCATACTGACACACTACAGCAAGATATAGAAATAACTGACTTAAAACCATTTTTAGCTGGTGAAAATACTGGAGTTCTAATAATTTTGGCCGCCACAGTATGGTATTTGTCAAAATCACAGTTTAAATGATTGTAAATTAAAAGTATAAGAGGTCGTAATGAAACCATGTGAAATGATCCATAATTTTCTATTGTTTTGTGATCAGGTCTAATATTTAACTCTAATCGTAACAAACAGAAACATAACAGCGGGTTTTTCTGCACAATTGTTGACCCTACACTCTTAAAAATAAAGGTGCTTCACGATGCCATAGAAGAACCTTTTTGTCTAAATGGTTCCATAAAGAACCTTTAACATCGGAAGAACCTTTCTGTTTCACAAAAGGTTCTTTGTGGCGAAATAAGGTTCTTCAGATTATAAAAAGGAAAGAAAGAGATGGTTCTTTAAAGAATCTTTAACTGAATGGTTCTTTGTGGAACCAAAAATGGTTCTTCTATGGCATCGCTTGAAGAACCTTTTGAAGCACCTTTATTTTTAAGAGTGTAGTTCCGAGTTAGTGCCTTGGAAGCATAAATGTGTTAAAATTGTGCATCCCAATGCTGTTTGATGAGTTACAAAACATATACATCCACATAGGCTATGCATAATCTAAAAGATATGCATTTTACATCAACCTCCAATAAACTAGTAATCCATAAACAAGACCATTGCATCTGATATTTGAATAATCTTGTGAAAAACCTGAAAATAGCGGATGAAATTTGAGATCAAATCAATTTTGTTTCTGACTCCTCTTTGACAACAAGATGGTCATTGAAGGTGTTTCTTTGACTCTGTTTAATATCTATAGGTTTTAATGCTTTCACTTTTGCTTTCAAAGTAAAAAGACATCGGAAAAACACTTTTTCTTTCTTTGGTTAATATTTTTTGTTATCAAATGTTTTATCCCTGTTGTCAGTGCCCCCAGTAGTAATCCCTGGAAGAGAACAATTCAGTGAATACATAAATATTCGTTTTTAAATACATTCACCCCAACATTTACTGGTTTTGAGCCAGCCATACAGTGGCACGTCCTGCAGGTTTGAGCACTGAGCAGGGCTGTAGATTGATGTAGAGAGGGATTTGCGTGATCAGATTAGCAGGCTTGTTTGTCAAATAAGGCCAGCAGAACTGGAAGAGGCATAAAGAAAGAAATCCAGGTCAAATCACAGAGAGTCTTAGGGGTCACACACTGTGACAGAGCACTAATCCAAATCCATTTAGTTCATGTCCGCTTTATAAACACCATTATGCCAAGATATACAAGTCTATCTATAATATGTGAAATCATGTATGATTTAAATAATAATGACTCATTCACATTTCACAACCAGCCTAACTTTTTAATAGTTCATCTTGACAATAGAGCAACACACTTCTTTTTCACTATTTGAATAAATAGATAGATAGATAGATAGATAGATAGATGATAAATAGAGAGACATATTATATATAGAACTATATACTATATGTATATATAGTTCTTTAAAGCCAATATTTGTTGTGTACACAACTTCAGTTGTGTAGCTGTACACTGTAAATGTGTAATGTTAATATACCAACCTATTGAAGTACTGAAATCTGTTTTGTACCTTTGTAATACACTGATAACCACCAAATGCAGGTGGTGATGAGAAAGTCACACGATGAAACAAAGCCCATCACAAGCAGCTTTTAAATAAAACATATATAGAAGGTGCACAGTGTCAAACATCACATTTGAAATGTAACGCAGGGAATTCTGGGGGAATGTCAATTACGGTTATTCACTGTAAATTATACGGTCTTTCACTTCCAAAAACAGTATACTACCGTAAAATTAATGTCCAATACATATAATGTCCAATACAGTTTTTCACCATATATAGTAGGGGAATTGACCGTTAACCATTTAACAGGTTTTTACTGTAGCATTTTTACAGTCTTTTACCGTTAAATTCACAGTAATTTTTTACAGTGTAGTATCAGTCATATGTATACTGTATATCTGTTGTTAAGACATCACTTTTCTCACAATTTCTGCCATATTACACAATTTTGTCTCTTTTAAATGGATTTGAACGTGTTTGCATTAAATTATTGAAAGTTTTATTGAAATAAAATTTAATCCATATAATCACTTGCATGTTGCTAGTGTTAGAACCTGTGTTCATTGTACTGGAAATTAAATTAGTTAAATAAACTTTGTTTTTATTAAATGAAGCATGAAACATTTTTGTGTCTGGAGCATAATTTGTGCCTGGAAGAGTTTATATCATGATACAATTATAAATCTAAATAAATAATACAAAATTACCAAAAAAAAAAAAAAAAGAATCAAGTGTTTGAACAACCACTGCACGACCTCAAGGGAAATGTGATGAGTGCTTCATGTCTAATTGCCATCTTACTCATTGCTGCGATATTCCCAGAGGAACAACAGAAACGTACATAATTGGCATCAGTTTAAGGGGATTCATCATGCACCTATTGGCCACAATCCAATCACAAGTCATAGGGGAAAGTACAGCTTTATTTATGAATGCAGCATGATAATGTTCAGTGACTCCAGCTTTATTTATGTAGTTGTGTAGCACACCTGGAAAGTGAGCCATTAAACATTTGAGCCTGACTTGGCAGAACCTCCTGTGGTTCCTCGTGATCTGGTTTATACAAGAAGCTCAGGTCACAAATGTAAAACTGCAGGGAACACCTTATTTTAAGGAGATGTAAAATTGGGAACTTTACCTGATCAAATCTCGACTGAATGCATTTAACATGGAAATAAAACAGTTTGGATTCTTGTATTCCCACATCTTGTTTTCCCACCACTAGATGGCACAGCAACAGAGAGTCAATGTCAAGATAAACAAACCACCACCACAACAATACAACATTTAGAACTTTAATTTAATTTATTGAGACAAAAATACTTTGTACTTTTTTTCCATGTTCCAAAAATACTTCATTACAGTCGATCAGCAAAACACATGACCACCACAAACTGTGCTTTATCAGTAGTAATTCAAATTTCATGTTCACTTTCCCACAATCCCTTTAAACCATTTAATTCACTGACAATTACAAAGAATGAGACCTAGAAAACTTATGTTGCCATTTTAAATGCATTTAGTGCAAAAATAAGGTGTTATCCATGTTCGGTTATTTATGATATAGCATTTTCAAGATGTTTACCAAACGCATTAATACATTATTCCGTTTTGAATGTGTGAAAGCTGGAAGACCCGTGATAAAAGCACCTAGTCAATTTGATAAAGTATTGTAATACTCTGATTTGTGAAGGAAAAGGCACCTTTTTAAAAAGTCAGGCTGAAGAGGCACTTTTGGCGAGTCTAGGAAAACAATTCACTGGTAAAGTGGATAATTCCCAAATGTGTAGTAGAGAAAAACTACTAAAACGGTTTAGGATTTGAAAAATTTGGTCCACAATTGCTGTACATTTTATACCAACTCTGAAGTACAGTTTCTGTAATCTACTTCAAACTGAAGTGTACATACATTATTAACAAACTACTTGAACACTGCTGTTAGTGCGAGTGAGACCTAAAACGCTGGTACAGTTCCATCAACACCCGTCTGCCAAAAGAGTCCATGCAGCTTACACAAAATCAGGTGAAAAGACCCTAAATACCCTAGTAATACAAAAACCAGCCTCAAAATGACAAAAGGAGAACAACAGTTGACAATCAAGACAAACCCACTAACAACATCCTCAAATCAGTCATTTCTGGTACAATTAAATAAAATTGCTGTGCAGTAGATCTAAAAATTAGTTACTGCCGAGTCTAAAATCGATTCACTAAAAGCATATAGTGCATCAATGTAAACAAAAGATTTGCTACAATGTGTTATTAATATGCACTTTGTACTTATAATAGCACACTGAACGTCTAACAAGGAAACGCAAGAATTGGCACTACAAGTATGTCCACTTTGGTTTGCAAAGGCACTGTATGGAGGGATGGGTCCCATTTTTTTTGCCTGTTCTTCGCTCCTTTTTTAAATGCCAAGCTGGAAGTGACGTTCTGTTTGATAATTGCACTTGCATCCAAGTTCACATGGGGTTTAAAGTCACTCGAAGCTCCAGTGCTGGGGTTTGTCTCCAGGAGAGCAACTTCTCATCTGGATATCTGCACGGCCGTCTTCTGTGCGGTAGGAGGTGAGACACATGTTTGAATGAGGGTGATATATGCTGCCATCCTGGAAAGACACAAATGCTAGATAAGGAATTTTTGGCACGGAAATGCAACAACAGAGCAGATCTGATATACAATAACTGTGTTTGTTTCTTATCTCATCCTGTTTGCTGATGGCACTTCAGTGAAAATGTGAGCAAGCAGACTCACGTCTCTGAACTCCCAGATGATGCCTGGAGGTCTGGGAGTACCGTCTCGCGGACAATGCTTCATCCCTATGTGTGTCATTCCATCCTGAACCTCAGCACACAGCTCAGTCACAGAGTTAAACCGAATCTCCTTTTGAGATGTGTACTCGAAGTACTGAGAGAGAGAGAGAGAGAGAGAGAGAGAGAGAGAGAAATAACATTGAGTTTGAAAAGAAATTTGGCTCATTTGTATTTCTGTTTTTTTCGCACATATTGTTGATGGTGAACAGCCAATTTCAATGAATCAATTCATATCTATGATGCAACTATATGTTTGCTTGCTTCCCCACTCAGAAATGTTCATTGGCATATTTCACTGGCACATTAAAATTTTGTGTACGCTATAGTATTTTATTTGCAATTGAATTATTTCTTATTTTTATTTCAATTACATTTTGGTTTTAAAAAATAAATATATATTTTTTAAATTAGTCTCTTAAATGCTTACCAAGGTTGCATTTATTTGAAAAATAAAATAGTCAAAACAGTAATATTGTGAAAAATTATTAAAATTTGAAACAACTTTTCAATTTTAATATTTTAAAATGTAATTTATTCCTGTGATGGTAAAGCTGAATTTTTCAGCATCATTACTTCAGTCTTTAGTGTCAGAATGATCCTTCAGAAATCATTCTAATATGCTGATTTGCTGCTCAAGAAATATTTTTATTTCTATAAATGTTAAAAAGTTATACAGCTTAATTCTTTTTTTTCAGGATTCTTTGAATAGGAATTTAAAAAAAAAACAGCATTTATTTCAAATATAAATCTTTGTATGTTTGTAGAATAATAAAAGTCTTTACTATCACTTTTGATCAATTATCAATTTAATGCATCTTTGCTGAATAAAAAAAAAACATTACACATACATACATACAAACATATATATATATATATACACATAACACATATTTGTTGCATGTGGAACTGATTACAAACAGGCCTCTAGAAAAACACAGGCTCTGTAGCAAATGTCATTTAAGCAACAGATAAGGATGTTTGCACGGATGATGTTAACAATCAAAGTTGGGTTAATTCATAAGCAAATAATTTCTCCAGGTGGAAGATCAGAAGTAGATCTTTCCAGGGTAAAGCTTCGATAGCTGGAATAAAAACAAGGCTGGAAGAAACTAAAAAGTGTAGCCATTTAGAGAAGTAACTCATTTCCAGTGTTTTTCAGATGGACAGATGTGACCTCAGTGAAGAGAAGGCTCCTATGCAGTTCAAACTGCAGTCACCATTAGCCTCACTGGCCACATGTATATTTCATACAGACGTCTATCTTTAAGCAGAAGTGGCTAAGGTTTCCTTTTCAGCCTTGGCTGTGGAAACATTGATTTTCACTCACACATGGTGCTACTTCAGAGTCCCTTGATGCATAGCAGTGACATAAGCCACCGGACACATGTGCAGGCTTCCCTTTCCTTTAAATACACATCCTCTGCAACTCACTCATTTCTCCAACCGTGACACTAGATAAATAACAAACCTCAGAGGGGCAGCACATCTCAGGATGGATTATATTTCAGCACAAATAAAGCTTGCTTTGTTTCACTGCAAATAACTGGAAGTGAAATGCACCTCATGCTCATTTTTAAAGTTACTCGATAGCTCTGGCATTAATAGAAAGCCCCCTTTAATCCATTTTAGAGATGTCAGGCTGTGGGGTAACAGTCCTTGTGGAAGGCTATTCTCAAATCTCATTCACTTCCTCAGATTCAAATTTGCCCATTAATGATACGCGTGAGAACCAATTAACTCGTTCTCCTCCACTATATTCTACTCATACATGCATTGGACTTACGTAAGCATGTACCACAATGTTATATTTGATTTGAATTTTCAGTCCATTTGTATAGACAAAGCTATTATATACCTTCAGAAGACTAGAAATACAGCACACGAGTCATGAGAAACACTTTGATGGTGCTGCTATTGTCACGGGCAGGGTGTTCTAAAGATCAGGCAGGACGACGAAGATGACGAATACAAAGATATTTAATGACTTGACAACAGGAAATCCAGACTGGGTAGACATCAACATTCACAATAACCGACAAACTAGAATACAAGAGACAGGAACTGATATAGGGCAGGTAACGAGGGGCAGACAGGTGAGCACAATGAGGTGATAAACTAATAATGAGAACAGGAACAACCAAATAAGGACACAGAGGGAGAAACTACAATCAACAGTCCACAGGGGTGTGACAGCTATATGCTTTTTAGAGCTTAATATTATGCACATATATGCAGAGCAGTACTGTTTTTTTATTTATTCATTTATTTATAGATATTTTAAAAGTAATTTACCATAACTAAATGTTATGTAAAATTATCAAAATGTTTTAATATTGTATTTTGTGGAAACAATGTAGGCCTAGTGACAAAGATTTTTATTATTCAACAAAACAGCGAAAACAGAAAGAACAGACAGAAATTTATGACATTTTTTCCAGCAAAAACACTTTACAATAAGCTTCATTAGAGAACCTTAGTCAACTAACATTAACTAATAAAGAGCAACAAACAACAATAACACATTTAAAAGTAATATTTAACAATAAAACATGTATTACAGTATTTATTCATCTTTCTTAAAATAATTGCAACTGTTCCATTGTTAGAGTTCATGTTCAGTTATTAACAATAATATTAACGATACAAACTTTGATAAGTGTTGAACTTAACATTTAAGATTATGATGCTGTAGAAGAGGGTTTTCATTCGTTAGTTATATTAATCTAATGTAAATAGTCACACTTTATTTTAAGGTCCAATTCTTGCTATTAACAAACCATTAACTATGACTTTTGCCCAAAAAAACGAATTTGCTGCTTATTAATAGTTAGTAAATTAGTAGTTAAGTTTAGGTATTAGGTAGGATTAGGATTGCAGCATATGGTCATGCAGAATATGTGCTTTATAAGTACTAATAAATTATTATATGCCAATATGTTATTAACAGGCATGCTAATAAGCAACTAGTTAATAGTTACTAATAGTTAATAATATACTAAAGTTACAATGTAAACAAATGGAAAGTTATTGTAAAGTGTTACCGAAACGTAATAGCATTGTTGCTAAAACTGTTGTCTCGATACTTCGCTTGTTTTTCAACATTGTAAGTCACTTTGGTCTGAATAAATAAATGTAGTATTTTTTCATTACTCAATACAAAGTGCTAAAACATTTGGCCAAATTTCTGATCAAATTATGGCGAGAATCACAAAAAGGGTAACACTTTATTTTAAGGTGTCCTTGTTACAAGTTACATGTACTTACTATTATAATAACAATAAATTATGCATAATTACATGCAAGTAACCCTAATCCTAACCCTAACCATATAGTAAGTACACGTAGTTATTATAGTAAGTACATGTAACGTGTAACAAGGACACCTTAAAATAAAGTGTAACCCAAAAACGTGGGCAAAAGGAAAGAAACTGAAAACCACTGGGGTAAGGGAAAGCATAAACTTAATATTGATGATAGCTACCTGGTTACCACCTTGACCATGGCAGCCAAACAGGGACAGGTGAGCTCCTGTGGGGTTGTGGTCCGGGGCGTTATAGTCCAGACATTCAGAGTGGACTCCGGCACTACGCACCTACAACAGAAACCAGAACATGTGTAAAACTAGTGGAAAAATAGCAAGAATGACATTAAAAAGGAATCTGGAGGGAATCAGATTAGATTAGATTAGATTAGTCACTTACCGCTCCGTGCCAGCCAGGCCTGTCCTCTGGTACATGCAGGCCAGGATAGATGTTCTGCAGGTACCATTCAAAACTCTTACACTGAAGCCGATTTCGCAGCACAATCCTTTCAGATATATCCCCATAAGATTCCTACAGGAGCAAAGAAAAATCAGGCCTCAAGGCAAAGCTGACAGATTATTTAGTGGAACATATGTAGTAAGTCTGTGAATGCAATCAAAGCTAATGTGTGTTTGTTTGATCTTTTTTGCATGAAAAGATTACATATATTGAACTTTGTTATACTTTACTCTAGTTGTAATTCCTTAAGGCCCGTTCACAAAAAACACGCTAACTATAAAGATAACGATAACAATATAGTTCTAAAAATCGTTCTCAATATTAAAGAATAGCAGAGTCCACACCACAACTATAACGATAAAGGAATCACTTTCAGAACAATTTTTCCCAGCTGATGAACGATACAAACATTGACAGCCAATCAGAATCCATTCTGCTATAACGAGCACGAGAATTTAAAGTGCCAGACACGCATGCGCTTAGAATATACAGACGATCTGAAGAGTTCATTTGCAAAAACCGATAACTCCATTTTTTTTTCAGAAATCACATTTTTTTATTGCACATTCCAAGTAATATCAATCAAACTGCTGTTGGGTTGCTTTGATTAAGTAATAATTTACAATTATTAAATTTTACAAAATGTACAAAATCATGGCGTGAAGTCGTTGGTACTGGTTAGAGGAGTCGGACTCAACCCAAAGGTGGTGGGTTCGGAGGTCTAGTACGGCAGGGATTGTAGGTGGGGTGACGGGGGAAGGGGAGCAGAGTGAAGGTACGCGCTCTCTCCACCTTCAATAAAACGACTTGAGGTGCCCTTGGCCAGGCACGAACCCCAACTGCCTCCCGGGCGCCAGCAGATAAAGGTGCCCACTGGCTCCGGGATGTGTGTTCAAGGGTTTGTGTGTGTTCAAGCTGTGTGTGTGCACTTGGATGGGTAAATGCAGAGCACAAATTCCAAGTTATGGGGTCCCACCCTACTTGGCCACATGTCACTTCCCAAAATTAAGTTCCTGAAAGTGTTGTTTTTACAATTAAAAGTTTGTTTTATACCAAAGAAGATACCAAGTCGTTTTTGGCGGGAAAAGATAATCCACATTTCATGTTTTTAGGTTTAAAACTACTGTTTAGATCCTTGTAATCTCCGCAGATGAAATGTAGATTGCTGACAAAACGTGTGTGATCAAAACTGTATGATGGATGTGATCCGCAATACACAGAGCTTTCTCCGTCTCACCATTGCAAGGTTCCGTGACATTTCAGCTTTTATTTTCCTTTTTCAGCCTGAAGAAGATATCACGGGTTCATCAAGTTCGTCGAAATGATCCTTCCTTGATCACTTTTAGTCAGCTTTGACTAAACTCCTCTCAGCTAGCACGTCTTTTCAAAGTGAAAGTAGCCTTGTCACCTGACCTGAATACAGCATGCTGATTCGCTAAAATGGACTTACCGGCTTCTGTTCAAAAACAACAAGGGCGCTTGTTGGCTTCTGCAGTAAAACGTGAACTCGCGCTGCCTTGAAAGTGGACAAAACAGGCTTTTTTGACAAAACGTGTTTAGAGTTCAGAATCAGGTCGCGCTATATGTGGAGAATAATGCACGGCAATCAGCCCATTTTTTTTTAAAGTGGCGTTTATCGGTTTTTGCAAATGAACTCTTCATATGGTCCGCTGGTGTGGACGCTAATATCGTTATCTTTATAATTATCGTTCTTGGTGTGAACAGGGCTTTAGGCTACATTTCTATCAAACAGAACGCCACGTACGTACCTCCTGTTAGCGGTCTTGTAATGTTGACACAAGAACGGCCACGACACACTTCCAACTAACCAAGTGTCAACTCCATCAGGTAAACATGATAATATTAATTTAGGCTTTTAAAGGGCGTGTTTACATACAGACCTGATGTACACGAACAACTCACTGCAGCCAAACAGAGAGGCCAAATATTCTTACTCGTGGCATCTGGTGTCATGGCTATAGAGAGTGATTTATTATTTGATCACAGTTCCGCGTCATTAATAATGTAAATTCTCTACAAAGTAATATGGAGTTACATGCCAGATTCATGTCAGCCAGGGTGATATAATATATGTTTGGCCTAGTTTTATTATCTTTGTCAGCTAATAAGCTTTTCAAAGACAGCCAAAGAAGAACAAATACTGTAAACCGATAGAACAGGAAGCACTCAAGCAAAACCTGAGCGTCCTTTATCTCTTTCACAGTTTTTCCCCTTTGTATGCATGCAAGCAATTTTAAGAACAGCACTTGCACTAACAGCAACTAAAGCCGTTAAATGAGGAAATAACGCAACAGCTGCACACCTCAGATTATGCAACGGCACAGGATATTAAAGAGGTGCCACCCAATGAGAGGTTGTGGAGGGTGGAGCTGTACCTTGCGTGCTGGAGGGTTTCGGTTGTAGAAGTGCTTCTTGTAAGAGTCCATCCAAACCTCTGCAGCACGGACAGTGTTCTGAAGGAAGTTGGATCGGGAGTACGGTGCTTTCTTGGGGAACACGTGACCAACGTGGGAGCATGGGTGAATTTCTAAAGACCCTCCACACTGCCACACCTGCAAGAAATAAAATATTCTTTAAAAAAAAAATGAACAAAATGTATAAAACGAAGCAAGAATCACCCAATAAAACTGTAATTTCAAATAGCCAATCAAATCCTAAAAGAGATCAAAGGGATTTTCTAATTTAAAAGAAAACAATAAGGCAATATACTGTAGGTGTTTTAATTAAGGAAGGTGAAGTACTGAACAAATATTCGTATTAAAAAGTAATAAATAGCCATAGAAAATTATTATCTATTACATTTATTGCATATTGCATTATTAACATAATAAATTATACTTAATTATAAAATTTATGTGCCACTAGTGTCACAACAATAATGAATAAATATTCAAATAAAAACGCACATTTGGTAATTACATATGTATTAATAATTATAAATAAATAATACAACAATAAATCATTTTCAAACAGGCTGTGTCTGTCTATTCAGGATGGCAAACAAAAGACCATCGTTCACACTTTTTTGGGGGGGAAATCAACCTACAGTATGACTGACATATTTCTGCATATTAAAACATTGAAAAAGTTACTTTAAAATGAAAGCTAATAACCCCACAGCATGTTTCTAGAGCATCATCATTTATTTAATGATAATTATTTAACTTTTTTGCACACAAACCCAACATTTTTAGTTCACAAACTTAGATTGTCTGATTTTATTGGAATGCACCTCCTGTCAGAAATAAAACATGACAACAGTGCTTTTGAGACACCAACAAAATTCCTTTTTTATCTATATACCAATATACCAGTATACCAATTCACAGCACATCAATTATACATGAGCGTCTTTCAGGCCTGGAAGATACAGCATTGTATTCCGTTTTCATATGCATAAAAGATTACTCCATGGTATACACTATCAATCTTCATTTCTATGTGTCTAATGTGTGTCTGAGATGTGTCTAATTATAAACAGTGGCTCTCAGTCTCTCAAGCGACCAAACACACGTCAACACGCTCCAATGGGAAGCCTATGCAAATTATCAGTACAAAAGGTAATGTGAATACAGAATACAGGAGTCTTACCCGGAAAGAAAGCTCCAGATTCTCTCCTCCCCAGACCTCCATGCCCATGTCGTAAGTGCCCAGATACTCAAAGTAGGCCTTGCTGACGGCAAATAGGCCCCCTGCCATAGTGGGAGACCTGTGAAACGAAAAGCAGCAGAGCATTGGCAATTCATCAGAGATATTCCCTAGCACCAATTTTCTAGCAGGTAAGTGCTTCTTAGTTTTCAGTGAGCGCCTCTGGGTCTGCCCTCAGACGAGCCTTGAGAGAAATCTAGCACAGAACTGGACAGTATTTGAAAGTTCCCCTGAGTCTGAGCATTAGAATATAGTCTATTCACTGCTCTGCAAGTGAATTTAATCAACACAATATCACTGCAATCCTATTTCAGTCCATTTCCTTCCTGAAAGTTTTTACTGGAAGAACAAGAGACCCAAATTTATTTAAGGGATAGTTAACTCACGTCATTCCAAACCCTTATGGATATAAATTTAGGAATACTCCAAAATAAAAAAATTTACCTGATAATTATTTTATGATAAAGTTATGGCTGACAACTGATAAATTACCAATATTAAATTACTAATTTGTCTAAAAAAACACTAAAATACTCAAATCAATGAATGAAGACATCACAACATTAGAATGTACAGTAAGAAAAATGGATATTCAATTCAAGGTTTGCTAAATATTACATTTAACAGTATTATTAAATGTTAACTTTCAGATGACAGCAAAAGTAATCTAATTGTAAAAATAGAGGAAATAAGCATGAACAATTAAATATCCAATACCAGTTGATATAAACATCCAATATGTAGCAATACATTTAAAAAACATTAAATTACTATAAACGGTAATAATGTGAAATATAGTAATATTATCCAATTTCTCCTTTTGTGTTCCTCAGAATAAATAACTTACTGGTGAGCATGACTATCCCTTTAAACATATCTAATCTGTTTTTTTTTTTTTTTAAATGACCAAGAAAATCCCATAGCAAAACTGGATTTGGAAGTTGAGCAGGAACCAACCTAATGGGGTCAATTCTGGATTTGCGTATCTTGCGATCGATTTCAGGCACAGCATGCCACTGGAATGTCAGCCTCCAGTCAAAGCCACCCACCATCGGCTCATCTGTCTGCATGTAGAACTCAAATGTGTTCCAGTCAATGGTGTCAATCACAGGACATATGATGGTGCTCTCATTCTCGGCAATTCTGAGGGATAAGACAAAAAAAAAAAAAAATTAACATCACAAATATGTTTGATGCAGTGAATTGGATTTTTTTTTTTTTTTTTTTTAAAAGCACACTTTCCGCAGTGGCTCGATCCAGCCAGGCACACACTCACAGTGGCAGTCAAGGAAGGTGAGAACGTGTCCTGTAGCGTAGGTGGCGCCAATGAGCCGGGCCCGTACCAGACCTTCTCTTTTTGTGGTGCGAATGAGACGAACGCGCTCCAGGTTACTGACATACTCAGCCAGCTGTGACTTCAGATAACCTGTAATTCATACAAAAGCAAATCTGAACCTTTTTATCAGGATCCAACAGATAAATGGCAAGATCACAGGAAAACAACGGATTTACTAGAGACATCTGGATTGAGTTTTTATTTCAGCAAATATAAAACCGATATGGAATTATATCTATAGCTAACTTGCTATCCAGAGCTTTGCAAAGAAAGCATAAAATATGCAAACACGGGAAAATGTGCGAGCATACGTCAATGCAAATACCGCTTGTATTTGGTTGTATTTAAATGAAATAAATATTTACATATCAGCTTCACAGGCTATTACACTGCAGTTAGAGATTCAACATTTAACAAACAATAAAATAAATAATAACATTTTATACAATTCAAAAGAGAAGAAATACATAGAAGTTTTTATGAGTCCATCTTACAAATTAGTCATTTAAAGCTGCAGTCCGTAACTGTTTTGTGTTCAAAATTTACAAAATGTATATATTAAGCGATTACACCATGAATCCATTTTCCAAACCGTGTTTTTGGCATGTGCTGAATCACTACGGTACACCTATAATAAGTGTTTATATTCTGACTATTTAGACTGGCTCGGGTAGGTTTAACTGCAGAGTAGCCCAGTACCTGCGTGATTTGTCATAGACATAAATAGAGAGAAGTAGCTCCGGCTACAATGTTCTTCCGCAAGACGCACGCAGTTCTGTTTATTAACCGCTAGAGCGCCAAAAGTTACGGACTGCAGCTTTAAGTTTGTTAATCATTAAAATGGTTAATCTTTTAAAAGTAAATCAACATTATGTAAAAGTAAAATTAAATGTACTATGTTTTTTTTTATTCATCGGTAGACTCAACATCTTTCCTTACTTCCAAAAAATGGAATGGTTAATTGGTTGTGGTAATGCTGACCAATCAGGATAACACAAATCTTCTAGGATGGAAAAGGCTTTAAATTAATCTGGTGGAATTACACATTTACGAGCGAATTTATGAAAACTGCCTAAAAAGTGTCCCCTCACCTCTGTCACTGAAGTCATCCACAAGTATGACATCCTTCAGTAGGACGGCTGGTGTTGCCTCCAGCACACTATGGATGGTTCTGAGTAAAGTGGACCAGGCCTCATTGTAAAATGCTATTACCACTGACGTTGTAGGCAGATGACGGATGTTGTATTTCTTAGCTTTGCATCTGGCATTGAAAAAAAAAAAAAGCAAGAACTAATCAGACGGTTAAGCAAATTGGCTTGTATTCATAACATGTGGTTTAGACGAACAGTTTCCTGAGTTACACACTACACATGATAAAGTGCAAATGTGAACATCTCAAACATAGAGCAACCTGACAATGCTGTGAAAGTGACACCATATGCTCATCCTGCAGTATTCTGAATGACTGTTTATAATATTTTGCATGACAATTATTATGGTATGAAGAAAGACTCTGGCTCAAAAAAAGATGCGTGTGGAGTCTAATAAAAGCCACATTCAATTCATAAAACAAGACAGTTTTGTCCTCTTTTCTTTGACCTTCATTCCTCAGATCCAGAATCTGTAATGACAATTTCTGGTTGAGAGACAGATTCTCTGTAAACAAACAGAGTTGAATGAGAGGTGGGAGATGAACAGACATGCCAGGGATGTCTTTACAGCATTCTGAGAAACAAGCTTTAGACCCTTTAGGACAGAGATGGAAGGGCAGTAAACTCTACTTTGAAATTGCAGGTATTCATTATTTAATGTACACTACCATTCAAAACTGAAAGACATTAATACTTTTATTCAGCAAGGATGCATTAAATTGATCAAACGTGACAGTAAAAACATTTACAATGTTACAAAAGATTACTGATAAATGCTGGTCTTTTGAACTTTCTATTCACCAAAAAAATCATTAAAAAAAACCCTGTTTCACTGTTTCCACAAAAAGTGTTTCTTGAGCAGCAAATCTGCATATCAGAATGATTTCTGAAGGATCGTGTGACACTGAAGACTAGAATAATGGCTGTTGAAATTCAGCTTACAATAACATTATTATTCAAAGAAATTGTAAAATACATTTAAAAAAATTTAAACAGAAAACAGTCATTTTAAATTGTTATATTTCGCAAAATTACAGTTTTTACAATATTTTTGATCAAATAAATGCAGTCTTGAGACTTACAATTTATTCTACAATAAAGCTATTTTACCAACATACAGCCAATACAAATGTATAGAACTGATTAAAAATAATTGAGAATTTAACAAAATATTCTGCTACCAAAAAGAAGATCTAGTGACTCAAATTAATCGGTAAATAATTTAACAGTTCATTAATGAAATATTCAAACAAATACATTCACTAAAATAAATCAGATCTCTCAGCATGTTCAATTATCAACTCATTCGTTCGGCAATTTGACGGGAAAAAAAAAAATTCTCACTACACCACTAATTTTTGGAGCTTGTTATACTTGAAAAGCTACACGGTTTTAAAAACAGCCGAACTACTGTGATGCTACTGAAAAATAGTCATATGTTGGTAGCGTTGCTGCTTTTAGTTTAGGGGAGACAGTATAAAGATGGGGCATTGAAAAATAGATTCAGCAGGGATTCTGAATAAAGTGAGTCATAATGTTTCAGAGAAGGTTCTTGAACTCTCTTCAAACTCACCGCAAATATTTAGAGACTCCACACTCACTGACAGCAACTACTTTTAAGCAAATATTCAATAATTATCCCTACAAAGAGGGAAGAAAAAAAATCCAGAGCATAACATTTCTGGCAGTAATGCTTAAGTCTTTGACAAGAACTAACTTGCCTGAAAGTTATTTCAGAAAGCAAGCAAAAGAACTTCACATTAACAGATAAAAATCCCTGCTGATGCCAAGAAATGTGCTACTGCCGTGTGTGATCTCCAGAAGAGCTTGTGATGTGGCAACTGGAGCACAGTTGAAAGACTGCAGGGGGGAAAACGCATCCAATTTGTTTCACTTCTCGTCTTCCAAGGGGACACTTTCTCTTTTCAGAGCAGCAGCTTGAACCCTACTCGTTATTGTGTGACAAGAGCCATGAAACAATTATTCTCATACAAAAGCAATGCTGTTTGGAGGAACCCTCTCAGCTCGGTTTTCTATTGTTGTTAGTTTTTTAATCATGTTGTCTGGCTGCAGGCAATAGGTTCATTTCATGCAAAAGACAACATTTGTAAACAGGTGAAGTGTAGAAATCATCTGAGGGAATCACTATTCAGAACATCATTTCAATTCTTCAGGAAAGGAAAAAGCACCTTTTCTATTTATTTTTCATGCTTATTTGTAATGCAGTATACCAGCATTTATTTGCCTCCATATACGTCATTGCAATGGCAAGAAGAGGACTTGCTCAAGAAAATGTGAATGGTTATTTTTCTTAGTTGCCAGGGCTTTGCTATACAGTCACATGTTGCCGTGCAGTTGCTAGGGTGTTCTGGCATTGCTAGGCGGCTGCTATACAGTTATGAAGGTGTTCTAAATGTTGTTATGCAGCTGTTGTTGCTAGGGTGCTCTGGATGGTCTATAGTTCTGAAGTTGTTCGGAGTGTTGTTAGAATGTTACTAAGCAGTTGCTAAGGGTTCTAGTTGGTTGCTAAGGCATTGCTAGGTGGTTGTCCGGGCTTTTCTATGCAGTTACTAGGGTACATGTTGTGTGCATTGTAAGTGTCGGGTGTTACTAGGTGCTTTGTTATAGCTATTAAGGTGTTCGGAGTGTTGTTAGAATGTTGCTATGCAGTTGCTAAGTGTTCTATTTGGTTGCTAAGGCATTGCTAGGTGGTTTTCAGGGCGTTCTAGCGTGGTTACTAAGGTGCATATTGCCAAATCCCTTCAAGGCAAGTCATTTCACTTGGCGGCCATCTTTGAAACGCCTCTCAGGCATGCAAGTGCAGCTCCTATATCTTTGAATGGGAAAACATCAAATTCTCCAAAACTGTTCACCAAGCTTACAATTAAATTTCATATTTGAAATCACGAATGAAATCTGACAACAACTGTATCATAAATGTGGTTTCGTTGGTTCAATAAAAAGCTTGTTTTTCAGGCTAGACCAGCCAGTGCGCATGTGGCTAAGGCGCAGTCCAAGCGCCGCTCAGACGCTGACTGGTTTATAGAATGGGAATTCTAACAGCAGTGCAGTGACCGCTGATTACGATTAGAGGGACTGGCGCTTTATCAGAAGGCGGGCTTTCTCAATAAAGCGGCCCATTGAGCGTTGCATTTTCCCCAGTCAAAACTATACGAGTGACACATCTTGGGTATTCTACAAGTCTTTGATGTTGCTGTGTGGTTGCTATTGTGTTCAGGATGGTTGCTACGGCTTTGTTAGGCACTTTTCTAAACAGTTACTACTTTGTTCAGAATGTTTTTAGCATGTTGCTATGCAGTTTCTGGGATGTTCTGGATGGTTGCTAAAGCTTAGTGGTTGCCAGGGATGCAATACAGTTGCAGTTACATGCTACTGTGTGGTTGCTGTAGTTATTAAGGTGTTGTTAGAATGTTGCTATGCATTTGCCAAGTGTTCTGGGTGGTTGCTAAGGCATTGCTAGGTGGTTTAATGTACAGTTACTAAGAAGTATGTCGCTGTATGGTTACTAGGGTCTTCAGGATGGTTGCCAGGGCTTTGCTACACATTCACAAAGGTATTTGGAGTGTTTTTAGCATGTTGCTACATAGTTGTTAGGGTGTTTTAGATGATTGCTAAGGTGTTGCTAAGTGGTTTCCAGGGCTTTTCAATGCAGTTACTAAGGTGCATGTTGCTGTGTAGTTGCTTAGACATTCTGGATGGTCCTAAATCATTGTTAGGTGGTTCGTGTTCTGGATCATTATGTTCTGGATGGTTGCTAAGGCATTGCTAGGTGATTTCCAGGGCTTTGCTATACAGTTACAGTAACAGTAACATGTTGCTGTGCAGTTGCTAGGTTGTTCTGTGCCATGGTTATGGCATTGCTAGGTGCTTTGCTATAATTAATACGGTGTTCTGAGTGTTGTTAGAATGTTGCTAAGCAGTTTCTAGCATGTTCTGAATTATTTCCAAGACATTGCTATGTGATTGCCAGGGCTTTGCTATCGAGTTACAAAGGTTCATTTTGTAGTATGGTCGCTAGAGTATTTTGGATGGTTGCCAGTTACTAAAGTGCTCAAAGTGTTTTTCACATGATTCTCTGTGTTTGCTAGGGTGTTCTCTGTGGTTCTCAGGACCACAGTTACTACAGTGTTTTTAGCATGTTACTATGTGGTTTCTAGGGCGTTGCTAGGTGGTAGGGTGTGTAATGAGCCCCGCAGTGTGACAGACATACTCATGCATCCTGTTGTCTTGAATATGGCGATGAAGAGAGATCTTGTCGCTGATGAAGATGTTGATGGCGTAGCGCTCAATGCTGGCCTCCTCCTCTTTCTTCTCCTCAGTGCTGAGGGTCAGTCGAGTGGCTCGCCCATATTCTCCAGGAGTGTTGGGGTCTGGCGCGAGCTTCTCATAAACAGGTCGCTGGAGGCTGTCGGAGTCCTCCTCCTCCTTCTCGACAGATGGAAGATCACGGACCAGGATGTCGTGTTGACCATCTTTATCAGGAAGAGACGGGGGGGACGAACGGGCTATAATAAGGTAAAAGAGCCACAGCAGAGAAAAGAGGAAGCAGACCTTGGCCAGGAGAGCCACCTTCCTCGACCAGCGGATCTTCATGACCTGGCAGCCAGCACCAACAACAGCACCAGTCAAAGAGCCCCAGACTCCCAACTTACTGAAGGATGAGTGAAGAAAGAGAAGTGCAGATTAGTGACACACTGATACATAGGCTGGAAAGATATACTGAGGGTCTTGTCAATGAATATTACACTGTTTCTGTTTACAAAAATAAGTAGAAAACAAGGAGTAAATTTACATATTTAACATATTAAAAAGATTATGCAATGGGCTGCTTACTTGCAAGACCACCTGGGTCATTGATGCTTATTTATTGGATTTCTTGAATCAGCTACTATTATTTCTTGAGTGGTTCTTGAGAGGTTATGTTAAAATATTATCTGGAAAAAAGTTTTTTCTGCCAAATCAGTCATGTGGTTTAGTTTTTCTTAATCTTGTACACTTTTTTGGGGGAAAGAAATTATTTATTTCATATGTTCAAATACAATTTCAAATACAAGACATTTTCAATGTTACAAATTATTTTTATTTCAAATAAATGCTGCTCTGCTGAACCTTCTATCAGAAAAAATATGAAATGTTTCATGGCAAGCAAATCAGCATATTAGAATGATTTCTGAAGGATCATGTTACACTAAAGACTGGAGTAATGATGCTGAAAATTCAGCTTTAGCATCACAGGAATAAATTATATTAAAAAATAAATCAAAAGAAAACAGACATTTTAAATTGTAATATTTCACAATATTACTGCATTTACTGTATTTTGATCAAATAAATGCAGCTTTGGTGAGCAGAAAAGACATCTTCACCTATACTACTACAACAAACTTGTATGAGGAGGGTCTCGGCTAATTAACACACCTAGGATATTATATATATATATATTATATCTTGTTTTTAATAGACCAGGCTATAAAAGTCTAGCAGAGACAGACATAGGGGTGCCAAAATTTGAAAAACTGTGACAAGGATAGAAAAGGGAAAAAAGGAAGTAGGTGTTTGCACGTTCACAGATTTTTAAAAATAAGAAAAATTAATAAAGGAAATATAAATCCATGCTTTGGGAACGTGTGTCATATAATTGCATGCATAATCTCCATCCACGAGTATAACAGGTAGCAATTTATCATGTATTTATCTTAAGATTGGACTCCATTCTTGCCCCAAAAATAGTCATCTGAAGTCTAAGGGAGTCGTAAGTCATTTGCCATTTCGTAATTTCTCTACTTTTTCGGATCCACTGTTTCAGATGTCGGTGGGTCAGATTTGAGCCATGTAATGTGATAATTTAGGGGGCCAGAAAAGAATATTGAAGTAGAGACCAAATTCTCCTTCCCTCATGCTTCAGGTACACCCTAGACTAGCCCACAGTTGGACCACAAGGAATATCAATGGAAATGGTTCTCCAACCTTTATAGATATTCTTTCCCAGAATTGTTGAACTTTGTGCAGGACCAAAACATATGCGTGTGGTTTCCAGGTAGGTCCACCACACGTTACAGCATGCTAGGGATCCTTCACATCTTGATACAATTGTGGTGGGCGGAAGTATATGGTAATAACTTTCCATTGTGAAATCTCTCCATGTGTTTGAGTAGTTAATTGATGGGCCTCAGTAAAATATTATCGATTCCAGTACTATTGTGTAATCTTAAGGCATTTCAGCCTCCAGTTCATTGTATGCAAAATCATTATATGGGTGAAGTGATAACAATCTCATATAATTGAGAAAGAAGCTCTTGTCAATAGGCCAATCTGATTTTCACATTAACTTCTCTATTTTTTTGAGTAATGATATTCTTCCCATCTTTATGTTTTGAGAAATCTCTATTGTAAAATCTGTAAAATCAGGGTTTGGTAACTTAAATTCTTCTACAGTTGTTCAAATGCTTGAGATGGACTTATAATTACCTTTTTAAAACCAATATCTAGTGCTGATGGTATAAAGTTATTTATTGTACTTATACTAGATAAAGGAGAAATGGAATTAGTAACTTTCAATGAAGATTGTATCTTTTTCAACATTTTTAAAGTGACTCTCTTCCATGTACCCATTACCACATTACCCTAGCTTGAATCTATGAAAGGGAGTGAAGCTGGGGGATACTGACAGAGGCCTTTCTCTATGTTTAACCAACGCGTTTCCATATTATCCTTCAACCATACCTCTATTGGTTTTAGTTGTGCTGCCCAATAATAGCATTTAAGATTTGGAAGACCTACTCCCCCATCAGTCTTCATAAGCTGAAATGTTTTATATTTTATTCTTGGCCTTTGCCCTGTCCAAATAAATTTAGAAATCTACTTCTCCAACTTGACAAATACACTCTTGGGAATTTCTACAGGTAACATTTGAAAAATGTAGAGGAGTCTGGGTAATATATTCATTCGTATACTTTCAATACGGCCTAAAAAAGATAAAGGAGTTTCTGACCATCTTTGTAGGTCGCTATGAATACATCTAATTAGTTTGGGGTAGTTTACTTCATATTAATCCTGTAGTAAAGGAGGAATATGTATCCCTAAATATTTAATGCCCTCTTTGGGCAATCTGAAACCGCTCTGTTTTATCACCCTTTTAGAAATATATCTAATGCCTCAGTTTTGTCCATGTTTACTCTATAGCCCGAATAACATCCGAAGTTTGAAACAAGTTCTTTGGGTTGGGGTATTGTCGATTGGGGTTTGGACAAATATAGTAGGACATCATCCGCATATAGCGAAATTTTATGTTCTTCTTCACCTATGTTAATACCTTTTATAACCACACTTTCTCTTATAAGCTGGGCAAGGGGTTCTATACTTATAGCAAATAGTAATGGGGATAGTGCACAGCCTTGCCTACAACCTCGCTCCAACCCAAAAGCCCTTGATTTATGTCCATTAACTCTAGTTGAGGCTTGTGGATTGGAGTACAAGGTATGTACCCATTTAAGAAAAGTAGGTCCAAAATTTAATTTCTACATAGTATGAAACAGAAATTGCCAGGAGACCCTATCAAATGCTTTATATGCATCTAATGATATAATCACAGCCTCTTCCCCTTTTATTAAAGAATAATTAATTATATTTAATAATCTTCGTATATTGTCACCACAGTATCTCTCTTTTATGAATCCAGTTTGATCTGGGTTTATAATATTAGTAATTATTTTATTTAGCCGTTGAGATAAAATAGAAGTCAATATACGAAGATCTCCATTTAATAGAGAAATGGGTCTATATGACTGGCATAGTGTTGGATCTTTCCCATCTTTATGAATGACAACTATTGTAGCATCATTCCATGAAGGAGTCAAAATACCTATATCCAAAGCCTTATGATATGCATTTAATAATAATGGGGCGATAGCATCCTTAAATGCCTTATAGAATTCATTTGAAAAACCATCCGGACCAGGACTCTTATTATTTTTAAGTCTCGGAATTATCTCCAAAATCTCCTCTTCTGTAATGGGTTTATCTAATTCTGATCTCATAGATTCTGTTAATTGTGGTAACTGCATACTATCCAAAAAACATTTTATTTCCTGATCATCTGTACATGTATCAGTATTTTTATACAGGGACTTATAGAAATCAGCAAACTTTTCAGCAATCTCTTCGGGTTTTGTGAGGAGAGTAGATGAATTCTTAGATTTTAGCTTTGATACTATGTTTGTGGATTGTTGTTTCTTTAGGCGGAGAGCCAACAGTCTGCAAGCCCTGTTCTCATATTCATAGTATTTTTGTTTGGCAAATCTTAGCCTACCTTCCATTACATTGGAAAGTAATGCATTTAATTCTCTACATGCTACAGTCAATTCTGTTAGTAATACAGGGGTTGGAGTCCGTTTACGTTGTTGTTCCAATTTCCTAGTAGTATTTTCTAATGGTTGCTGCTTATGTTCTCTTCCCCTTTTTTATCGCACTGGCAAAAGCAATTATGCGTCCTCGTAAATAAGCTTTAGCACAGTCCCACAATACTAGTGGTGATATATCTGGAGTGGTGTTAGTATCCAAGTAGAATTGAAATTAATTTTTTATAAATGTTATAAATGCATTATCATTGAGTAAAGATATGTTAAGTCTCCATTGCCTGGATATTGGTCTAAATTCTAAATCCCATGACATCATCAACGGAGCATGGTCTGATAATGTTATTGGCAAAATTTTAATATCTGTTACTCTATGTAGTTCTGATATTGACGTAAATAAATAATCAATTCGTGAACATGATGAATGCCTAGTAAAGAAAAAAGTAAAATCTTTCATATTGGGAAACTTTTGTCTCCATATATCCACTAGCCCGGTTTCTTTAAGTTGAGGAAGAGGGGACTTTGGAGATGGTTGTCTATCCATATATTGTGACATGCCACAATTAAAATCTCCGCCTAGCAAGAGCATTCCTTTACTATGTTGCAAGATAACCCTAAATATTTTATTTATAAAATCTGGATCATCTTTGTTAGGGGCATAGACATTCATGAATGAGACCTCCAAACCATCAATTATACCATTTACTAGAATAAATCTACCTTCAGTGTCTTTATGAACTGTAAAAGATGTGAAGTTCAAACCTCTATGAACTAAAATACAGACTACTCTCCTCTTTCCTGATTTGTGAGATGAATAAAAAGCCTTATCCGCCCAGGACTTTGTCAATTTTTCGTGTTCTCTATCTGATAAATGCGTTTCTTGAAAAAATGCTATCTGACATTGGAGTTGTCTCAGCTGATTGAGAATTGTTGTTTTTTTTTGGATGGGGCTATGAAGGCCATTTATATTATAACTTATTACCTTACACGGACCCATTGACCTGTATATGATACCAAGAATAAATCTGAAGGCATGAAAAGTTTAAGGAGAGTCACCATCCATACATTTGTGACATAGAGGAGTAGTATAGCTCCTCTTGTAAAAAAAAAGGGGGGGGGGGGGGGTTGCAACCAAAGTATGAGCAAAGAAACGCTGTTACTGTCATACTTCAATCTTTGGTCCCTATCATGATCTCTGAAGAACAAGAACAAAGCATGAACACATCCCAAAGAGAACATGGGATTTAACAAGTAGGAAAAATATCACTTTACAAATCAAGAAAACTAAATCAAACTAAGAGTTTCTAGGCTATATGCCTGTGTTTAGGCTACCATTCTAAGGTTAATAATAGGCGATGACACTCGCCTATTCTAGTACAGGGGTTAGATGTAAATACCCTTTAGCTCCAGAGACATATTTTACTCAGAATGATTTAAGCAGAAACTATTGCTGCCTTAGCTAAACATAATCATCAACATTTTTCTAGAAAACAGGTAATTTATCCTACCATCATTATGTAATTGACAATGGCAGTGACAGTTTTCATTAGTCCATCATTCATTCCTCCACAGAATTATAGTCCAAAAACATGCATACTTTCATCAGTTTAATCTGGTGGATAATTATTCATTATTTTGCATATGTTAGTCTTTGTGTCCTTCATCCACTCGATGATTAATCCCTAGCCCGTGGAGCTACGATTACATCCTTGCTGTTTTTATGAACTTGTTGTGATGGCGTTCATCACAAAAGCCATGGCTTATGAATCCATAGCGAATGTCTGGCTGGTTGTTGATATGCTTTTTCACCTCTGTGAATGCTGCTCTAGCCTTTGCAACCTTTGCTGTGAAGTCGGGGAAGATGGCTATTGGGTGTCCATTAAACTTTAGTGGCACCATCTCTCGTGCTTTCTTTAAAATCTCCTCTCGATCTTGATAATAGTGCATGCGAACAATAATGGCTCGTGGATTTCCTCCTGGTCGTTTAGGTGTCAGGCTGCGGTGGGAGCGGTCAATCTGTAGTTCTCTTTCGATATTAAGCGCTTCTTGAAGCAATTTGCATACCGCTGCCATATTACTTGAGCCTGGAGTTTCAGCCACTCCCACGATCCGGACTTTGTTTCTCCTCATCCTTCCCTCTGTATCTTCACAGCTCTCCTCGAGAAATTTCACTTGGCTCTCAAGTTTAGTCACCTTTGTTTGCAGTGTTGTAGTTTCATCTGACCATGCTGACAGACCTTCCTCTACGTCCTTTATTGTAACATTCACTCGGTCCAATTCGGTGCGCATAGCTAATGCATTATTAGCTATTTCCGACCTCATTTTTTGTAACTCGTTTTTCAAATAGTCGAAATCCTCTGCAAGAACTGCTTTAATTTCCGATCGCATTATCGAGCCGATTTCTGCTCTTATGGAGGTCGGGATTTCGGATTTCAACACATCTATGTCCATGTCAGTTTCACTGTGTTCACCTTGACGAGAGAAGAGGGTTTGGCTGGATTGGTTGACGGATCCCTTTCCAGTCGAGTCGCTAGGCCGCGAATTCCCGGTACCGTTGTACTTGAATTTTCTGAGTTTCGCTGTCATATTAGTATCTTTTGATGTCGTCTTTAAAGCATCAACGGTATCTCACATTTACCTTTTCACATACCTTTAGAATGTATTATTTCTGCGATTGCTCTTGAAATAATTAAGTTTCTGCTGGAGCTCTCAAAAACGCGACTTACGCCATGCTTTGCTCACGAGCGCCCCCCACCCTTACATTTTTAATGAATATTCAACAAATATATTTTTTTTAGTTACGCTTAGGTTTTAGGCTTTAGTTCTAAGATTCTCACACATTAATCTTCCTAAAAACTGTACTGTTTACAAAATATCTACAAAACAATCAAAAAGGAATACAGTACTGTATGTGATTCAGTAAAAGGCCAATAATAAATCACAAACACTTTCCCTACTACAAGTTCAGAATTAGAAAAGTGATGAGTGAAACAGCAATGTACAATGATTACATATTCATTCAAATGAATAGAAACAACAAAAAAGTGGCAGAATTATTCAGATGCACCAATTCGACTTTTTAATCGCAGGCTGTTTTGACCAAAGCCTCATGCTAACCACCACCTCCAATCACTGAAGCTGAATTTGAGGGGTTGAATACAGACCATCCATCATCAGCTGAGGGTAACGGAGTAATCACATAATTGAGCTGCATTAATATTTCAGCAGGCAGGGATTTAGCTGAACAGTGGTCGTGACAGACAGACAGTCTGAGACAGTAATCCCATTCCTCAATCACAACACTTCAATCTTTTAACCCATTGAACGATGAATGTCGCTTACGCACATATATATATGCAACAAAACCGTACACTAAATAATCTAAATGGACCATCAATGCACTTCAAATATTTGGGAGTCTGTGGTTAAAATGTTTGGCAGAAGACAGCTAATGGCTTAACAACTCTATGAACGTGGGCAAGAGCAGGCAAAAAGAGGGGAAGACATCGATGAAAACAAACTCAGAACATTCTGAGAAGATCCAACTAGATGCTATAAATATCTATTGGCTTGTTTTAAATTGCTTTCACTGCTCTATAAAAAATAGTAACACACGTATAGGTTTAACTGTACACCTTATGTTAAAACCATATGCCTGGTATGAAACATTCACTCATAAAAATAAAAAAAACTGTCCGATATATAACCATTTAACTGTTCATTTTAGTCTATTAATTATATGCATGCCATCATTACAAGAGAAATTAAATATAAACTAATACCAATTCAATGTTCTTTTTATTTTCTGTGTTTCAACACACATAAAAGTGTCATTATTTTAACAAAGATTTATTTATTCACTTATAATTATTGATATTTATATATTAAAGACTGCTGCATCAATTTCTTTTCATCATTTACAACAGCTATCAGAATTATGAAAAGTGTTTTCTTCTGCTGCTTAGATCTTTGGAAGATGTATAGCTGCCCTTTCCAAAAGACTGGTCACAAGCCAAGGGACAAAAGCTTTCTGGGCTTACAAAATGGAGAGCTCTCTGAAAGCAACCCTTGACTGGGCACCCACAAAAACTTCCGTATTAAACCTGATAGGCTGGATGGATGTGGGAAAGCTGAGGAACGTCAGCTCTTCAGGGTTGAGAAGCTTGAGTATCACCTTTGTGGCATTATTACCTTTAAATTATAAGGTCCAAAAAGTGGTTTGGTGCACAAAAGCGTTTGAAAACAACAGTGCTATGTCTTTCGAAACTCGTTTTACCTTCTTACACAAAAGGAGAAATTCATACAATGAAAGTGAATAGTGCAGCTGTCAAGACCAAATTGTCTGTGAATAATGGTTTAAATTTCATACTTGATACTTAAAAAATGTCACTGTGTGGAAGAGAGAAGCTCAGACATTCTGCTTAACTTCTCTTTTTGTGTTCCACAGAAGTCATACAGGTTTTGAACATCGTGAGGATGAGTAAATGATATCAGAATAGTATTCCCGTTATTCTATTAATAAGGAGAAAATGAGACAACCTGAAATGTGTGTAGTCATCCAGGGAGAGTTTAGAACATTATCATAATGCTGTTTACAGTAAGATGGATTTTGCTGCTACATGTGGATAAGCAATCAGAACATCTGTGCATTAGTCTACAGCTGTGTAACAGTTCCTGATGAAAGCAATAATTGCTCACAATGAACATTTCCAACAGGACTTTGATGACTTAATTTAGGTCAGTTAGTACCAGCCTAGAATGTCTGAAACATCCCGATTTACTTGTTTGACAAGTGCTCTCCATTTGCAACTTGTTCCCTTTCCTTTGTCAGATTTTTTTCAAAACATGCCTCACAACTTTACATGCCACGTCCACTTTTAAATGAATTTGTGATCATCACTAGAATCACTAGCATTGCATTTCCTTCAATTTTCTCTTTATCAAAATTTAACATCACATTTCTGCGCATTCCCCCAAAAACCACTTGTCCTCAAACCATAACACATTCTGACTCAACATTTGTTTTAAAATATATTAAACTAAAGACAAATAGAAAACAAAAATGTTTATAGTTCTATTTACAGCTATTTTAAGTAATTCTCTAAATATTTTTCAAATATGTCAATTCATCAAACAAACTGCAAATAGGAATTTTTTTTTATTAAATTAAACATGTATAGTATATTATGTTTTTACAACCATGCTGAAAACACCATCTTAAACCAGCCAATATAATATTTAAGCTGTCCACCCAGCCTGGCTGGACTGGTACTCAACTGGTTTAGCTGGTTTACGCAAGAAAAAAACATTTTGTGAGAAAATGGGAGAAGCAGAAGATTAATAGTGGAAAATTCCAAAATAATAAGCAGCTGTGCCAAATTAGTACTGGAATTTGACTCTATCAACATCATTCATATAATCAGACCAGACACGCGCAAATACAGACAGAAGTATCATGGTAGAATTGAAAACATGCTGGTATGCATGTACCACGATAGTGCAATGCCATTCTTTAGAAGCTTGAATTATTATGTATACATATGGTAATCATTCAAAAGCATGATAGGCTATATATCAAAGCAATATGGTATTACTATCACTATACCATGGTACCTCCACAGTACTTTTTTTCAAGAAGAAGACAGACAGACTGTAATCTGAGATCTAGATCTTTTCGAAAAGATGCAGTAGAAGCACATGACATTATCAAACTATTAATATAAGTAGGCTAACTCATAACATATGGACTGTACATAACATATGAACACATATAATCCAAAATACAAAGATTAATACAACTGAGTAGTGACTTTCTGAGTAAAAACATGAGTGGATGGATCACGAGCCATCAAAACAACAATCATCGAATGTATCAGTGTTGTGACTGAAGGCCCGTTGACATGCAAAACAACTTTATATCGCACAGATAGACACACACACACACACGACACTGGTGCAACTAAATACCTGATGATCTTACCTGATCTCTTCATGCCGTGCTCCTCCACAGATAAGGAGCTGCTGGTTTGCCGCTCGTGCCGCTGTCAGCACACACACATCCTCCTCGAACAACAAAACCGTTACCTACTCCAACACACACACACACACACACACAACTGCCCACGCTAATCGCTTTAAGTAGCTTGACTCCTTACAAACGCGCGATCCTTTGACGAGTTATACGGCTGAAGTAAATGTCATGGTCTTGCATGTACTGCATCGCAGCCCAGGAAGTTTCAGATTTGACAGTCTGGCTTCATAAAGTGGGCCACGTGACTGAAGCATTATGGGAAGTCTGGGACTTCAATGCGCGTGCATTACAGCTGCACACTCAAGAGCCTCTGTGTGTCATTTAATATATTCAAACTGTGATTACAATGGTTTTAAAAGATTTTCCTAGTATAGTATTTTTTGAAAGAACGAGGCATATTTATTATGTGTGTTGTTTGATTTATAAATTCGTTTTAAATTTAAATTTTATATTTTTAAATATTTTTCGTATTATAATTTGTGAGGAATGACAATTATTTGTTGGTTTGTATGTACAATCATACAATATTTGTTCTGGGAATCAACAATGAAATTGTTTGTTGAGATGTTTGTCCAGTGTGCCATGATATTATTTTCTGACAGGCAGTGCACACATAGAAGCAAAGGGGGGACCACTTGCCCTTTTTCTTCCTCGACACTTCTGAAAGTGGCCTTTTTTCTGGGAAGTGTTTTTTTTATATAGCTAATTTATATATAATATATAATTATATATACATATGTGTGTGTGTGTGTTTCTGTTTGCGCACAGCTCTCCCTGTCAAACAAATAAAAAATCTAAATATCAGATCGGGTCAAGAAATATTGAGACTCTGTCGAGTTCCGATGCCTTTCTCCCCTCCGCGTCTCCGCGCAGCACAGCAGTGTAGCACACATTGACCAGCACATCACAGAAGTGAAGCCCTCCCTCCTTTTCCAGTTGTGTTTGTCTCGGTGTGGAGGTGAGTGGTGATGAACAAAAGACCACCTTACCAAAAGTAGTATACTTCAAGTTTATTTTATACTTAAGTAAAGTTCAAGTATATGTTTAAGTATACTTTATGTAGTAAGTATACAAATATCAGAGTACTAGTAGTATACTTGTAAGTGTACTAATTTCAATACTCCTTGGGACTAAATTGGCCCACTTTCTAGAATATAAAAGTATACTTTAAGTATAACAGTAGTAACCTTTAAGTACACTAGTTTACAACAATATTTTTAGCTTGTACTACAACTATACTAAAAGTGAAA
Organism: Sinocyclocheilus anophthalmus; assembly: GCA_018155175.1. Classification (NCBI taxonomy): domain Eukaryota; kingdom Metazoa; phylum Chordata; class Actinopteri; order Cypriniformes; family Cyprinidae; genus Sinocyclocheilus; species Sinocyclocheilus anophthalmus. The sequence continues at coordinate 983,689 of JADLZN010004504.1, forward strand.
TAATAGGTATACTGATAGTTTACTAATTAAATACCTGTAGCATTTTTAGTACACTGAAGTATAGTCTCAGTAAACTACTAGTTTAGTAGTTTTATACTGCAAGTATACTCGTAAGTTTTCTTTAAGTGAACTTTACATCATACTTTAAGTATACTACTATGTCCCTATTTAGGTATTAATTTGTATATATTTGGTTATATGAATATCTGAACATACAAAACATCAAAACAATGTTTTTGCTTGTAAACAAAAACATTTTATTCTAAATTCATGCATTCTTTTTTTAAACACTTAAATTTGGATAAGTTTCATAAATAAAAAAATAAAACATAAACAACATTTTGAACAAAAAGCTAAAAAAAAAAAAGACTATGAATTGGATTCAGAATGATAATCAAAACGTAGATAAAGTCGATCAACACCCCAAAGCTTGACAGTCATTATTACCTCTTCATTGGTCGACATTACATCAACGTTACACAGTTTTGATGCTGTTTTATGTCTGATGATCCTGTTAGAATACATGTGGAGCATCTGTTGTTTCGGTTTCTTCTTCACCTTGTGATTTTTGGAAATTCTGTACAGAAAATGTGTACTAGCGCCCCCTACAGTATAACAATGAAAACACAGATTCTCTGAGCACAAGTATAGCTCAAATATATTTAGTCTTTTTCTAAGTATAAGTCAAGTATATTTAAATGTAATTTTAAGTATATTTCTGAGAAGTACATAAAGCCCATGTCTGAGAAGTACATAAAATTAGACTGAAAGTATACTTTCCTATTTTTAGTTTAAAAGAAGTATACTAATAGCACACTTGAATAAACTTATTTTTCGTAAGGGTAAGCTACCCGTGCCCCGAAGAATAGATTGATGCGAAGAAGCATTTAGAATAATCACAAAATTCAAGATATGGTGGCAGAAATGGATATATTTAGATCATTGCATAGAGTTAATCAGTATCACGCGAAGACTGACGTTTTTTCCACCAAAAAGCAGCATGATTACAAATGTGATATTGATTTTATACAGCAGTCCAATAAACAAGAATTTAATATTAAGACACTTATGTTTTATACACAATATTGACTGTTTTTGCTCTGTTTGTCAACAAATATAATTCCAATTTGTGTCTCTGAGCAACATAACGGTGTTTCATTCCTGAGTTAATCAACCGTTTAAATGATTCGGTTCAAACTCACTTCTTAACAGTGACTTGCTGCCACCTACTGGCGCTTTTAATTTCACATTTAAAGTATCTTTTCATTTAAAAAAAAAGAAATTCTAATTGACTGATTCAATTTAAGAATTTGACTGAAAAGATGATGCACACTTTAGAAATGGCTTTATAAAGGTAAAAATGCCCATAAAAGGTCAAAATCAATTTAAACTTATTGAAAAAATTAATTTCTATCACTGCTGTGAACTGATCACCACACAGAATATGAAGAATATCAAAAACTTGTCCACGGTTGTCTTTAAGATATCAGCACAATAACACATTCAGCAAAATATAGTCTAATTATCGTTATCGACAAAATTCCAGAAAATATCGAGATATAATTTTTTTTGTCAATATCGCACAACCCTGATATATTTAACATTTTGTTTATTAACATTTTTTTTAATAATATGAGAAGTGCCCTTTTTTCCACTTGAGCCCCTGCCCCTCAAAATGTCTGTGCACGTCCCTGCTGGCTGAGAATCAACCTTATTTGTTTGTTTTCCAATCATATATTGTATTTTATTTTTTGAGAATCAATGGTTTATTTATTTCGAAAACTGATTCGGGCCGAGTACCAAAACAAACTTGTAGCCAATCAGTAGTAAGGGGCGTGTCTACTCATGATGTGGATGAGACAGCACTCCATGCACAGGACGGACAATAGCCGAGCCTAACGATAGAATGTTAGAGATAGATGGCGGATAAAAAACAAAAGAGGAAAACGTCTGCGGAATAAAAGAAGGCTTACGATAAGGCAAGAAGTAGGACCCATGTAAATATGAGATCAGCTTTCCAGCGCTGGAGAGAAATCAAGGAGCGGAAAGGCCTGCGATCGGAAACCGAGGTTGCTTTGTTTCTTCTCGAAAGATGAGTAACACCGTGTCTATGCCGCAACAGCTAAAGTCTGCCTAGTACACTGGACGCAACAAATCGACCGTTGAAAATCATTTGAAATTTGTGTCAATACGTCATAAATAGAACGCAGCAGCAGTTTTCTGTCGGGGATTTGTCATGTCACACCGCGTGTAGACAGCATCACTGATTATAATGAGTTCTATAGTATTTTGTCACGCCGATCGCGTCCGGTGTAGACCCGGTGTAACATTGGTTTTGCTTTGTTTCACAGAACTGATAGTTGCCTGGGTTGCGTACGTATGTGTGGTGTGGAGCTATCAAAATAGGGGCGACACCCTTTGGGCGTGTTTGTTTTGGTGATTTTAAATATCAACATTGGCTACCAGAAATCACTTACCCCACCTTTAAAGAAATCAAGAGTGGATTCAGCAAAAATGTTTTATTATTGATTGATTGTTGTTGTTTAAATATCAGGATATATCAGATAATATTTCTGACATCATCATATAGCAGTCATGAAGCTTTAACATCTCATCAGTTTCAGTGAACACATGGAAAACCACAGACCAAAATGATAAACCTCAGCCTCTGTAGAGAATACAAAAACCAATTTTAAAAAGCCCATTTTAAGAGAAAATTTATGAAGAGAATTTTGCAAATAACAACAGTGCTTGCCAAAGGAATACAGCAGGTTTTTATTATTAAAAAAAGTCTAAATCACACATAGTTAAAACCAATTGTAATCTTAGCATTGAAGTTTTTGTTGTTGCAAGATGGGTAAGTATGTTGTAATTCTTCAGATGTTGACTCATCAACGCCCTAAACTTGCAGAGAACCTCCCATCCTGCAATGTGGCAAGACTTTTATGTTCAAAGTTAGACTCTAAACGACGCTCTGTATCTGGACACAATAGGGTTAAGTGTCCTTTCTGTTGTACAGGTGAAACAGGTATATCTGGACCCTGGTGTAAATCATTCCCTGCTCTGCACACAAACCATAATCCTATTACTATTGTTACTACCAACGAGTGTAAATTTACTAAATACAATATATTAAACAGTTTAAGCCCAAAGCAGACTCATGTAGAGAGATATTTCATTTAGTCTTTTATTTCCATGACACGTCATATTGTGTGGTCACTGGTCACCATAAAATAACCATTGTCTGTAATGTCCGGGGTTTTTTTGCACATGATCACTGTTACTATAATATCTAGATCAAAAGTAATTATTGACAAGGACGGAACATGAACTGCATGCTGGCCGGTGTAGAGCTGCATGTTGAACAGAAAGCTGAGCTGCGCTGCCCTGCCAATGCACTGCATGACTCTTGTCTGAATCATTTATGCTCATTCTCATCTGTCCCAAAGCAGCTATCAAACTAAGAACTATGTCTCAGATAGTTTTATATGCTACAAAATTCAAATGGGCACTGAGACACTACATGTATAGCCAAGATGTTGCCACTATAATTTACTTAACCACATTTACTTAAACAACCATGTTTTTTAAAAACATGACACTGTAAAAATCATCTTCTCAATAAGCATTTTGTCACGTTTTCCAGTAAAAGTTTCTAATCGAAATTAGAAAACAAGGTTTTCACAGGAAATATTGAATTAATGTATAAACAACCATATACAATGTTTGCATAATATTACACTGTAAATCACTGTCTTGTTTTCAATACAAAAAAGGTTTTTATAAATAAATGTTATATTTGTTATTCTCTTCTAAATGTTTAGGCATGCATATTAGAATATTTAGTGAGATTTATGAGGCCAATGGGAAATGTAATTTAAAATGATCTGAAATCAATTCTTATAAAATTTACAAAGAGCATTTTTTTTCTTTTAAGGATCTTTAGATATTTTTACTGGAAAACTAGAAGGATTTTTATTTTATTTTTAAAACAATCCTTTTTTTATTTATTTGTTTGTTCGTTCGTTTTTGTTTGTCCAACTGCAATAGTATTTTTTAAAAATCAACTAAACTACTAGAATTGTTACTAAATTACTAATATTTCTATATTATAAAATGTGCAGCAGATCATTAGTTAGCAAACTAAATTAGTTAATACTTAAAAATTGGCATGAAATTTCATTTCAGTACTGTATGTTTTATCTTCTCCACAGACAGGGTGACCTTCAGGAATTTTCTTTTTATTTTATTTTATTATTTTATTTTATTTTGCTGTGCAAAATTACACAGGAGCGGAGCGGTTTGGTAAAAAGAATATATTTTTTACTGGAAAAGTAAATTATTTGTATTTAAACACTAAAAATAACTATTTTATTTATTTATTAACATTTTTATATTTTTTATTTAATTTTTCTGTAAGATCAAGAGAACTTTGTTGTCTCTCTTGTACGGCGATGCCCTTACAGTGACAAAGGCAATTGTAAGATCCTTCCACACCCAGTTTGTTTTCTTCGGAAAGGATTGGTGTGTCCTCCCCATCATGTCCTGCTAGTGCCAGACTCCATCTGGTGCTTGTGAAGCATGACAGCTTTTAAAGACACAACCCTTCATTTCAGAGCTGCTGTGTGACAGAGCACTAAAGAAAACACCACATGAAATGAGTTTCTGCTTCAAAGTAACAAATTCACAATCACAGATGCAGCTGAATAGTTGAGTAATTGTCAATCCTAGACATTCTTAGAATCACTGATTTTAACATCTAATATCTACATACGTAATTATTATTGTGGCGTTAAACCTGTTTGTCTGCAGATGTACTGCATGTTCAGTACCAGACGTTTTCAGTTTTCACTTTAGGATTTTGGATTGCACCTTGAGGTTTAATGTTTGCCAAGAACCTGTAGAGCTTGATATTTTGCCAGTTGTGTTGCTGTCTTTTCCATGCCAAAGCCAATTGATTTTCCTTTTTAGTCTTCGGGGGAGCTTGTTGCAAGTGAAGGAGTTCTATTTCATTGATAAGATCTCCAGCAACCTTTACTAGCTAGGCGCACACATTGTACAGTATGTGTCTTATATTACTGCTTTTCTTCAGTGCACAAACTTAATAAGCCTGTGCAAAGTTGTGCTAGACCTTGAGGTGTGCCGTTTTCTGAATATAAAGGGCACATCATTGTAAAACCTGTAATCATCTATATCAAATGGTGTGTGTGCATTGGCAAATACTCAATACCCCCCCCCCCCCTCCCCCCCCCCCCCCCCCCCCCCCCCCCCCCCCCCCCCCCCCCCCCCCCCCCCCCCCACCCCCCCCCCCCCCCCCCCCCCCCCCCCCCCCCCCCCCCCCCCCCCCCCCCCCCCCCCCCCCCCCCCCCCCCCCCCCCCCCCCCCCCCTCCCCCCCCCGCCCACCCCCCCACACCACACACACACACACTGATTTCTATCATTTAGGGCATCATTTGCAATTACTGCATGTTTCCTGTTATTTTAACAGAAAAGTTGCTTACACAAAAAATAAATAAATAAATAAATTACTTACTCTGATAATGTGTTGTTCCATCAAGATTTTATTATTATTATTTTTATTAGAACAAAATGGCATAAGAAAAGGGTCTTATATTACTGTTTTTATTTAATTAAATTTAATAGTACTTATTTTCATTTTTATAAAAAAAATTTTTTTCCTTAAAACAAGAAAAAACATCTGATATTAGGGTAAGAAAAAGTTATGTTTATTTTTCTTACCCCATTGGCGGATAGTTTTTTAAGCATTAAATTACTAATTTTGATGCATTTTAAGTAATATTGCTTCTCAAGTAAATTTATCTTGATTTAAGAATAAGATATTTAAACTGGAAAACAAGACAAAAAAATACTAAGTAAGAAATAATTTTTCATTTTTTATTACAGTAAAGCACCAGTAATTCAGTTTAATTTGAAATGTGTAGGCCTATATTGTCATACTGTACAGGCTATGTCCACAGAAAGAGTCGCACTCCCCTGCTATCTTGATGAAGTGAAGGCTGTCACCTAGTGGTTATTGTATGAAACTCATGACATTTAACAGATTTATTATAGCCTACAGTAGACCAACTCCGTTCCCCTTTCACTAAATATGCAATTAGCATAACGTGAGAATTTGACATCTCTGTAACAAATAGGGTCAAAGGAAAACATTATTCTCCAAAACCCCCACCAAGGTATAGTTCTGCAAAATCGTCAAGTTTTATAGCATGTAACCGAGAATATTCAACTTTTCCCGCCAGATCTATTGGCATACCATCAGATATGCTGGGAAATGCAAGGCCGCAAGCATTTAACAGCATAATAAATCATAGCCAGACTTCAAAACAATGTCTCCGGCTGATGAATTTATTGAAGATTTACTCTGTAACTGTCTCATATGGAGTTTGGCTCGTTCTCCCAAAGAATAACAATACAAGTTGTGACTGCCGAGTCTGAAAAGATTCATACGCAAGAAAGTCCTGGCGACTTGACTCGTTATTTGGTGAATTTCCCAGGGGAGCAGATATTCACAATCACACACTAAGGTGTTTGCATTTTAATAGTCAACACTCATTGTACAATCCTTCAATTTTTAGGGAAAACAGAACGTTTGCTAATTGCAGTGAGCACTCTGTGTTCTGCTTCTAAAGAAAGGGTCGCTGTGGCGTTCTTAATCTCGAGGAGGCATAGCAGCTCCAGGGTTACAGAAAGCAGCGTGCCATGCAGTCATTCTCCGGCCAGGAGAGCAGTATTGTGAGTTGTCTGCACTGATTATTGTGTTTCAGCAGAGTAGAAATTGTATGTAGGATTAGCATAGTTTACCTCATTTCTTACTTTCTTCTTGTTAAAGAAACCACAGAATGGCTAACAGAGTGGCTGTGACAAAAGCAGTCCTCTCAGGGTGTTAGCCTCAACCACTGACCCCCCTAAACCCTATCAAATGCCCTAGAAACCTGATCTCGGCATCCTGGCAACAGCCAGAACTGTTTGTTTGTGCTGAATTATAGACAAAGGGTGAAAATGTAGATGGAATGAAGCATGATGCTAAGAGGAAGCCTTGCTAGGTGTCCTCTGTGAATGAAGGAGGCCATGTTGTTCTACTGAGAGTCTATAAAGGGCTCCTGAGTTGCTCAGCTGTCACATTCATTTCATTAATAATAATCAGAGTGCAAACAACATGAGGTGAAACAGGCAGGTGATTAAAATTAGAAGCAGTGTAACAAAAATGAAACTTTTCTATGTCTTAAAATTGATATGTTTTGTCACCACACACAAACATATGTATGTTAAATGAATATTAATTTTATATCATAATACATATTTTATGTATTTATATTCACAATATTTCATTATATAGTTTGATTTCATATATATACTGTAGATATATATATATATTATATAATATATATATATATATGTATAGGAACACTGTTGCCGGATATATATATATAATAATATATATTGTCAAAAATCCGGGTCATGAACTTCCATTTCCACTTGCAACAGAGGTCACCCTCCAATATGATATTGAATTGTGGTGAATGTTACACATCACCCTGGACTACATTTCCCATTCTCCATTGCACTAATCACAAGCTCACTTGAAACCAATCACACACAGCTGCTACCTATAACAAACACTATATAAATCAGTCTCACACCACCATTCAAAGCTGAGTATGTTTGTGTTTATTGCTCTCCTAGTGGTAGTACAGTATGCAGCCCTAGTTTCTAGTCCTTAGGTCATAGTCTTATCTTGCCTGCGTTCCCGTGTTACCTGATTTTTGCCTGTTTGTCTTGTATTAACCCTTTGCCTGCTCTCTTGGACTACTGCTCGTGTTATTGGATTTCCCCTCGTCAAGCTCTCTGGGTAACTTTCGCTGTTGACTGACTCACGCCATACCTGTTTGCCATTGTCAGAACCTTGCCTGTTTTTATGACCATGCCTTTAAATAAAAGCTTTGCAGAGGGCCTCCTCGTGTGCTTGTTCACCCCGTAACACCGGGTGTGTGTGTGTGGGATAGATTCATATTAGGGTTGACTAGGTAATTAGGATGCCTTTTGCTATTGAGATAACTGGGAAATATCTCAATTAACCTGAATTTCCCCCATATAGTTTTACAGTTACATTATATTGACAAATAGAAATCCATATTCTAAAATATCTATACATGTTTTTATATATATTTTTATTTTTTTTAATAAATGGGCATAAACATGGGTTATATTTGTGGGGTGATAGTAAGGAAAGATGATGCTGCCTGATTAAATAGTGTCACTTGTCTTTATCAATAAATAAGATATGGCGGTCTAGGAGATGCTCTGGAGAATCGATCTCGAGGCGAGCAACACTGCTGCGATCTCGTTCCTGCAGATGGGGCCCCATGACTCTGCCTGTTTGCTCCTGATAACACTGCTGGAATTGTTCCTTGCTTCACTCCCCCTCACATTTATCAAAATCGAGTACAATGACATCCTTCAGTGCTGCTGCATGCTGAGGTGCTTTCATGGCTGTTGGCCATCAAACCGACATCCCCAGTGCTCGCACAAATATCAGTCTGGAAAATGTTACATGAGACAACAACATTCAGACTAAAACAGTTGTTTCACCAGCAAAATGAATTGTAACACATTTTTATCTGTGGGTTTGCCATGGTTTTGTTGTGCTATGTGGTTGCTAAAGTGTTCTGGGTGGTAGTTAGGGTACATCCAGATGCTATCTAGCACATTGCTACATGGTTACTTGGAGAAAAAAGCCCACTTCTAGAAAGCAAGTGTTTTTTTTTGTTAATGAACTAATTTCTATGAAATCATACAATGCAATTTGTACACATTTTCATACAGTGATGGTTATGTTTAGGCAACTCAATCTCACAGAAAAGTGTAACTATTTTTTGAGGTGGTAATTTCACATTGTACAAATTCATACAAATTTGCCACCTTGAAAAAAGTTAGCATGAAGGCCCACCCCTAAACTTAACCATCAATGAGGCGAAAGCAAATAAGAAAACATAAATTAGATAAACTGAACTCATACAAATTAGCCACCAATTCGACAAAATATACAATTATCATGAATTGCCATGCTATTGTGTTGGTTTATAGGTGTTAGGAGTGGACCTTTATGCTCAGGTTTTTTCAAATGATTTACATTTTATGAATTCATACAAAAACGCCACCTCAAGATTCAAGAAATAGTTACGTTTTTTTCCATGAGATTGGGTTGGTCTGAACGAGATTCAGAGCGGCAGCTGACTGAAGAAGATACGAAATAGGAACAAAGTACTGGATCGCTGTACACAATTACAAACACATTATTAAACTCTTTATTTAATGTATTTGTTGTCTTTTCCAATAGCAGAGCAGCAGCTGAACAAAATGTAAGGAATCTAATTTTTGCATGATGTAGTAGATTTGTACACAAGCGTATCTGGCTGAACGTTTTTGTTGAACGAATAGTCACTGACATAAATCAAAAGCTTATAATTCATCCCAGAATTTTATTTTGAGTAAAGTTTTTGTTTTATTCAGGTTTATTCATCTTGTCTGTATCACAATGAAGAAGCTATAGAAGAGCAGAATATTCCACATATTCCACAATACACCGACCTATTGGTTTAACTACAGCCATCTCGCTTCTTTGGCTCAATTAACAACTAACTTTTGCCACTAAGCATATTTAGGCTAGCTACTTCTTGACACAGCTGTTAGCAGAAATTTTCCCTGCCCTGGGGTGAGGAATGAATAAACCATGATGGAGAAGAGAGAGGGAGTGTGTGATCTAGTCAGCAGTCTGAAAGAGACTGGCACAGATAGTCACCTTGTCTGGTTTCCCTGTCCTCCATTTCACCTCCCTGTGTTTCCGCTGCACCTCCCGCATTCGTCTTTCCACTCCGAGTGTTTAATGTTTTACGATGAGAACTGGGACGATCAGTCAATATGAAAGCCTGTTTGCTACATTTCGGACAACAAAGTCACTTCATTACACCTCACATAAACAGCACATTCTTTATTGCTATTTTCTCACAGAGACACTGCCTATAGTTCTTTGTATTGGTGACCACGTTGATGGCTTCGCTGTTCTGACCTAGACAGTCATTGTCCGTCCTTTATAAGCTCACAGCATCTGGCTTTAATAACAGAATTTGTGCGCCAAAATTATACAGTACAATAGCGGGTTGTTTGGCTAAATCAATGGCCATTATTTCTCTCATTATAGCCTAGGCATAAGCCCCACAGAGGCGACCACAGGGCGATGGTTGTGTTATCAAAGGCTGACTCAAGCGCTCGGCTTCGGCATGCAGATGTAGCAATAAAACTCTCAGTCTGTGAGCTGTGTCACAGCTGAATGCTTTAACAGAGACTCACCCACACATCTGAAATGCTCAGCGCTTTGTCAAGGACATCCAGTCATTCTTCCCATTTTCTCTCATGCTTTAGTCTTTTTACTGCACCAGAAGGTCTTAACACTCTGACAAGAGACAGCTACATAGATACAAATGCAGTAGAGATCTCTTTTTAATAACCCACATCACTCTCTCTCACTGTTATTTGAAACTATTATTTTTCCAGGCTGTTTAACTCCTAAAAACATGCAGTTATTGCCTTAAAGAAACAGTTCAACAAAAAATGAAAATGGTCACCTGTCTGCTCCCTTTTCTCTGGAATTCATTGCGACTGTATGGAAAAGAGGGGCCATGATAGTCTTCAAAATGTCTCCTTTCAGTTAAGGGTGAGTAAATGATGACAGAATTTCCATTTTTTGGTGAACTGTCCCTTTAAGAAGCATTTTCTTCCCTTAAAAGCATAGATCATCCAAAAATAAAAATTCAGTCAGCGATTACTCACCCTGATATGAAAGCCTGTTTCAGCCATGGAACAAAAAAGGAATTGAAACTTTTTTAAAAGCGATATAAAATCAGGGGAAAAAAAGATATATAAACTCACAGTTTATAAAAAAAACAGAAATGACAGATATAAACTCTCAATTCTAAGAAAAAATGTCAGAATTGTGAGATTTAAACTCGAAACTGTGAGAGATATAAACTTGGAATTGTGAGAAATAAAGTCAGAATTGTTTGATAAAAAGTCACAATTAGCCTACCTTTTTTTTTTATTCCATGGTGGAAACCTCTGTTTTTTCATTGTGCATTCCAATGACTCTAATTCAAACTGCAATTGGGTTATTTTGATTAAGTAAAAATAACTAAAAAATTACAGCTAACTAACACAATAAAACCATGATAACATAAAAAACATGATTTTGGAAAAAAAAAACCCCGGAGTTATCTGTTTTTGCAAAAAGTCACTTCAAATGATGATGATTTAAATTTTTGGGTGAACTAACCCTTTAAAAATGTCTTTATTTTCAGTAATGTAGCCAAGTAGATTTAGTCATCATGAATATTTTTGACTTGAATAAACCAGTTTAGATGTTAACTGATATTTTTACAAAGCTGAGATATAGGCTATTGAGAAAGCAGCACTCCTTCTGAAGGTCCCTAACTTAACATGCAATATTGACCTTGAATGTGTAAATAGATACGAACAAATATCGCTGATAAAGAGCTTGATTTATAGATCTGCTGAGCGGAGACTGTTTTGTGCATTCACACCAGCACCTGGACACGGTTTGATGAAATGCAGCTACAGACTCAGGTTAAGTGCAAATCTAAAGGGCATGGCAGCGAGCCAGCTACCTGACTCTACCAATGAGAGCGCTGCGTTTTCTAGTCCATGCTGCAAGGGTAATCAAGAGAACGGGCATGACAAATCCAACCGTTGTACCCATTACTTACACGGTCTGTCACAGTAAAGCATTCTGACTGGATGTACTGTCAACTGCCAGGTGCAAAGACGCACACTCACGATTCACACCGAGCAGAAAAGTCTTTGATATGCAGATCACTGCTTGTCACATGTGGCTTTTGTCTCGGCTGTGGCTGATGGCTTGTCTTGTGCTAAATATCTGACTTTCTCCAAACTATGTGCCTGATACAGACAGATTTAAGAGGTTTCAGTGGTTTTTGTTGAATTGTCCATTACAATACCCTTAAAATGAACTAGGCTATTGCTGGAACTACCTGCGATGGAAGGAATCTGCTGGAACATTGAAAATGATGGACTGACCCCCTCAAAGTCCGGACCTCAACCCCATCGAGCAAATTTGGGGCGAGTTGGAAAATAAACTGGACAGATCTACTATCCATTCAAAGGAAAGCCTTTGGCTTGAGTTGCAGAAGGCATGGGATAACATTAGTGTTGAAGTTCTCAGGAAATGTATTGACACTATGCCTGAGAGATGTGCTGCTGTAAAGGTGGACATACCAAATATTAAGTTAAGTGGATAAAAACAGTACGAGTCACTTAATCTGATATTTGTTGTGCTCAGAGCAACCATCTGCATATTTCATGAACATTATGAAATTAAATCATATATTGGATGCAAAAAAGGTCAATATTTTCAGATCTATCAGGTGTTCTAATAATTTTGGCCACCATATATATAACTTTTATATATATAAAATTATATTCCTTCCACTTTTTTAAATTTTGATATTGTATATAATATATATATTGTTGAACCTTGTAAATAAATACTGCATAGCTTTCTTAAACCGCTGCTATTTTCATGTCTCTCATCATAGCACGTCAATTCAAATCAAATTTCATATCCATTATTTATTTTTATTACATCTTAGGTAGCTACTACGTATTGTCACGAATTCGTCCCTGTACTTCCGTTTAGTCACACCAAGGTCCCCGTTCCTTTACAGTGACTCTCGCACCACACAAATTGTTGCTAGCCCCGGACTCCTATCCCTAGCATTCCTTTGACATTTGCCCACTGCACTGAGTGCACTCATTGCCACAGCTGTGTCTAATCACATCACTCCACTCTAATCACCTCACTCACTCATTTCTCTGCTGAGTATTGTTTAGCTTTAGCCTTTCCTAGTCTCTGTGTTTTCCTTGTTTTTGCCTTGCCTTGCCTGTTTTCGCGGTTCTGATTGTTGCCTGTTTTCCTGGATTTTTCCCTCCCGTCTCGCCCCTGTGATTCTGTCTGCCCGATCGTGACCTATGCTAGCCCTAGGACTATTCTTGTGTTTTTGCTCGCCATATACCTGTTTGCCATTGTTTGACCCTGCCTGTTTACCACGTCTCTTTAATAAAACCTTGCAGATGGATCCACATGTCTCACATCTCGTCAGCCCCATTACAGAATCTCAGCCCCACAAGGATCCAGCAGCTTTTTCAGTGGACTCTGGCCTTGTATGGACCCAGTCACCGAGCTACTACATCTTCGGCAATGAGGTCTTTCTATTGAGGAGTATGTTCACCAGTTCTGTGTGCTATCTTATCAAGTTCCTCTGTATGATGAAGTTTTGTTTAAAGACTTGTTCTGTTTTGGACTCAATGAACCCACGAAATCTTGGTTACCTGGAGAGGAATGTAACTGAAGTTTAAGGGATCTTATGGATTATGCTTTGTTGTCTGTTGGCTCTTTGTTTACTGTGGGTGTCGCGGAGGAAGAACGCGACACAATGTCTGTGACTGAAATGGCGGCTGTACCAGAGCACGCTCACAAATGGCGGGCGACAGTGATCCCTGATCGCAAAATTGGCAGCCACACTAGAGCACGATCACAAAGATGGCGCGACAGCGGAGCACACTCACAATGGGACACAACAGCATCTATTCCCAAGTCAACGGTTGATCATCCATGTTCGGTCCAAGTAACAGTTATTATCATGATCTAGTCAGTCACAGTTGACGTCATGAGTCACTCAATTACTGTTCATTATCTTAGTCAAGTCCCAGCTATTTTCCGTGATCAAGTCTAGTCACAGTTGATCTTCCGAGTCGATTCCTAGCACCGGTGATTCGTCTAGTCAATATCGTTCCAGAGTTTATTATCGAGTTTGGTCCAAGTCCAACCGATATTCATGAGTCTATCAAATCAACAGCGATAGTCTGTTCGAGCTAGTCACCGTTGATCGTCAGAGTCAAACAGTTACAGCTTATCTTCCTGGTCAAGTCACAGCTAATCTTTCTGAATGAAGTCTAGTCACAGTTGATCTTCCTGAGTCAAGTCTAGGCACAGTTGATCGTCATGAGTCAAGTCGAGTCACAGTTGATCATCATGAGGCAAGTCAAGTCACAGTTGATCGTCATGAGTCAAATCAAGTCACAACTGATCTTCATGAGTCAAGTCACAGCTGAATCTTCATGAGTCAAGTCATGTCGCAGTTGATCGTCATGAGTCAAGTCACGGTTGATCGTCATGAGTCAGGTTTAGTCACGGTTGATCGTCATGAGTCAGGTTTAGTCACAGCTGATATTCATGAGTCTCGCCATGTCTCAGCTGTTCGTCCAGAGTCTCGTCACATCTCAACTGTTCGTCCAGAGTCACGTCACACCTCAGTTATTCATCCAGAATCACGTTGCATCACAGCTGATCATCTAGAGTCATGTCACGTCCTGTCTGTCACACCCAGATTCTCAGGGTCAGCCCTTCGGTATACCAGTCTGGTATCCAGTGTGAGGGATACACCGCTGGTGTCTGCACGCACCGCTGGGATCCACAAACCCACTCACTCTAACCCTTAGATTTTCCCCAAAAAATGGGAAAAACTCATTCCCCTGTCTGCAGCTCTTCCCATATGGGGGGTTGCTTTATGGTGTTTCTGGGCCGCGTACTCCACCGCCGATTTGCTAGAGGCAGCAGCACCGGCTACAACATCTCCAGAGGTGGCGGCTTACGCTGCAGAACCTCCCGAGGTAGCGGTGTCCACTGCTGTGCTCCCAGAGGCCATGGTGTCCACTGTAGTCTCTTCAGAGGTGACGGCACAGGCTGCAGAACCTCCCGAGATGGTGACACTTGCCTCAGTTCCTGCGTTGTGGTGGCGCCCAGCAACGCACTTTCTGCCTGTACTGTTCCGGCCAAGGAGGCCGCCTTTGAACTCTCTGTCTGTCTTGTTCCGGGCAAGGAGGCCGCCTATGAACTCTCTGCCTGTTCTGTTCCGGCCAAGGAGGCCGTCTATGAACTCTCTGCCTGTTCTGTTCCGGCCAAGGAGGTCGTCTGGGAACTCTTTGTCTGTCCTGTCACGGCTATAGAGGCCGTTTACGAACTCCCTGCTTGTCCTGTCACGGCTATGGAGGCCGTCGGGAATCCTCATCCTGTCCTGTCACGGTTATGGAGGCCGTTTGTGAACTTTTGTCTTGTCCCGACCCAGCCAGGGAGGCTGCCCCTGAACGCTCAGTCTTGTCTTTCAACCCCAATGTTCTGTCTGTGTTGTCTGCCTCTGCTCTCTCTACGTTACAGTCTCTGCCATGGTCTCCTGGTCCGTGTGGTTCACCGGGGGGGTTTCCTGTTCATTCTGCTCCGCCGTGGTGGTCCGCTGCCCCGCCGTGGTTGTCTACTGTCTGGTTCTGGTGGTCCTCTGCTCCGCCGTGGTGGTCCTCTGCTCCGCCGTGGTGGTCCTCTGCTCCGCCGTGGTGGTCTACTGTCTGGTTCTGGTGGTCTTCTGCTCCGCCGTGGTGGTCTTCTGCTCCGTCCGCTCCACCGTGGTGGTCTTCTGTCTGGCTCTGGTGGTCTTCTGCTCCGCCGTGGGGATCTTCGGTCCCGTCTGCTCTGCTGTGTGGTCTTCAGCTCCACCTGTACTGCCGGCTCCACCCTGGCTCCCTGCTCCGCCGGCTCTGCCTCAGTCCCTGGTCTCTCCTATCCTTGGACTTGGCCCTCCGTCCCTCCCCCTGTTCCGCCTCCGCTCCACCGCCCACCTGGATCGTTTAGTGTTTGGAGCGTCTGGAAGCCGCTCCTTGGGGGGGGGGGCTTTGTCACGAATTCGGTTCATGGACTTCCGTTTTTTTCACCACCAGATGTCACCCTTTCCATTTACATTGACTCTCGCACAACACAAACCTTTGCATAGCACCCAGGACTACATATCCCATCAATCTTTGCACGATTTGCACACTGCACTGATTGCACTCATTGCACACAGCTGTTTCTAATCACCTCACTCTAACCACCTATATAACACCCACTCTAACCACGTTTCTCTGCTGAGTATTGTTTAGCCTGTACCCCTTCCGAGTCTCCGTGTTTTCCTTGTTTTGCGGTTTCTGATCTTTGCCTGTTTTCCTGGATTTTTCCCTCTCGTCTCGCCCCTGTGATTCTGTCTGCCGATCGGTGACCTAGCTAGCCCTAGGACTATTCTTGTGTTTTTTTGTTGCCCTCATTATACCTTTGCCATTGTTTGACCCTGCCTGTTTACCACGTCGCTCTATTGAAAGCTTGCAGATGGATCCACACGTCACACGTCTCGTCAGCCCCGTTACAGTATAAGTAGGCTAACCTAACCTTGTGGTGTTGATTTCTGATAATGATCATTTGACTGGTAATAACCCATGCTGTAAACCTGACCTAAAAATCTAATTCAATATATTAGGAAAATTTGTGATGTTAACGATAATCGCATCCAATAAAAATATTTTGTTTCCATACATATAGGTGCATCTCAATGAATTAGAATGTCAATTTTATGGAAAAGTTAATTTATTTCAGTAATTCAACTCAAATTGTGAAACTCGTGTATTAAATAATTTCAGTGCACACAGACTGAAGTAGTTTTTGGTTCTTTTAATTGTGATGTTTTGTCTCACATTTAACAAAAACCCACCATTCACTATCTCAACAAATTAGAATACTACATATGAATACAATAAGAAAATATGCTCTATGGGGTTCAGGTCTGGTGAGTTGCTGGCCAGTCAAGCACACCAACACCATGGTCATTTAGCCAACTTTTGGTGCTTTTGGCAGAGTTGGATCTGCTGGAAAATGAAATCGCATCTTCAAAAAGCTGGTCAGTAGAAGGAAGCATGAAGTGCTCCAAAATTTCTTGGTAAACGGTGCAGTGACTTTGGTTTTCAAAAAACACAATGGACCAAAACCAGCAGACGTCACAGCACCCCAAATCAACACTGACCTCAGAAACTTCACACTGAACTTCAAGCAGCTTGGATTCTGTGCCCCTCCAGTCTTCCTCCAGACCTTGATTTCCAAATGAAATACAAAACTCGCTCTCATCTGAAAAGAGGACTTTGGACCGTGGGCAACAGTCCAGTTCCTTTTCTCCTTAGCCCAGTTAAGACGCCTCTGATGTTGTCTGTGGTCCAGGAGTGATTCAAGAGGAATACGACAACTGTAGCCATATTTCTTGACACGTCTGTGTGTGGTGGCTTTTTGATGCCTTGACCCCAGCCTCAGTCCCATTCCTTGTGAAGTTCACACAAATTCTTGAATTGATTTTGCTTGACAATCTTCATAAGGTTGCGGTTCTCTCGGTTGGTTGTGTATATTTTTCTTCCACACTTTTTCCTTCCTCTCAGCTTTCTGTTAACATGCTTGGATGCAGCACTTTGTGAACAGCCAGCTTCTTTGGCAATGAACGTTTGTGGCTTACCCTCCTTGTGAAGGGTGTCATGATTGTCTTCTGGCCAACTGTCATAATCAGCAGCTTCCCATGATTGTGTACCTAGCATAACTTTTCCACGACCTGCAATTTATTGAGATTCACCTGTATTGTGTGTGCTGTGTATTTTATTATGCATATTATAATACACCACATAGCATATAGTATTTTGCAAGATAACCTGTAATTTCATATTTCATATAATAATCATAGTATACATAAATCTATTTAATATCTAAACGTAACATATTTGTCTTAATATATCCGTTCCTGTGTTTTGTATTAATATACAAGAAATATCCAGTACACACACATGGATTAATGTACCAAAACTTTTATTTTGGATGGATTAATCGCCATTAAATTGTTTGACAGCACTAGAAAATTGTTATTTTTGCTGTCATTTTGCTCTACATGTTTAGCCGTGTAGCTTACTGGAGATTGGTTTGTCGTAATGCAGTTTTGTCCTATTCCAGATAAAAGCCCAGTTAGTCTTGTCATGCTGCATTCAGAATTCAGCCCCCATAAACTATTCTCTTTGAGCTACTGTTGGATTTAAACTCCAATCAAGTGACATCCCTGACAGAAAACTACTTCATTTCACAAGTTTAAATGGGCAGCATCGCTTGCCTTTCTTTAGCTCTGGCAGGTCTCAGTTGGCAGAGCAGCAACATGATCCGAATATTTACACATGGCAGCAAATGCTGCATCTGAGGCTGCTTTTTCTTTATCTGTGTGTGTTTCTATATCTACGTATAAGTGTGTGAGGTAAAGCCAAACTTCTTCATCTGTGTTCATGCATAACCTTGAGGGAGATAAAAGACTATTAATAAAGCACCAGACAGCCAGAGTGTGCATTTTAAGCTTTTCCAAACTAAACACAGGAGCATCAGTGTTGACATGGTTTCACTCCGTCGCTCTGAAATGTTTGCACTTACTAAAGTGGACAAAATTGCTAGTTCAAACTGGGATAAATAAAAGTGTCTATAAGATGATAAAAAGGAATTTGTTAGTTGAATACATCAATGAAAAGTTTAAATGTTTATTTGGGTTTTTGTTCTACAAACAATATGTGACATGGTTTTTTGTGTTTTTTTTTTTTTTTTCATGGTGACACTGAAGACTGTAGTAATAGCTGCTGAAAATTCAGCTTAGCAATCACAGGAATAAATTACAATACTCAACAATATAGATATATAATATAGATATAATATATATACGCGTGTGTGTGATGTTATGTTGCATATTGTAATTTTATTCCTCTGAGGCAAACGAGTTGTCAGCACATAATCCCATCCCCCTTCGTGTCACATTACCTTCAGAATCTTTAATAATGCTGATTGCTGTTCAAGAACATTCCTGATTAGTATTCAATGTTGAACACAGTTGTCTGCTTAATATTTTTGGAAACCTTGCGTACATTTTTCAGGGTTCGTTTTAACGAAGAAGAAGTTTAAGAATATTATTAAATTTCTCTCATGAAAACATTGTCTTCCCTTCTGAACAGTATGTGTATCATATAATATAACATAATATTAAATTAAAATAAATAAATAAACATTTTACTACTAATTTTTATAGCCAGTCTTTACTACTTGTTTCCCCCTAAGAAATAACAATAAAAAATTGTGCTAACAGAATTTCTTTCAAAAGAATGTTGGCCTATTAATACAACCTTTTTAAGTTCAATTTTGAATTTGTAATGTTTCTTTAAAAAAATGAGTGTTACATCACTTACCCTATTACAAAGAAGTACTTGCTGCTTTTCCTTCGCACTCATTATATTAATTTTTAAAGCTATTATGTCTTTTATTCAAAAACTTACACATCATTATCAGCTCTGTGTTTTCCTTTGAGAAGAAGATGAGAAGAGCTGATTTCACAGGCAGCCACTGTACGATGGTGTAATGTTCCCCGAGCGTGATGCTTCCTTCCATCTCTGATGTGGACAGTGCAGCAGTTCCACTGGCTGCAACACAAGACACGAGCGGGAGTGAGAGGCAGCTCCCATGTCCTGTGTTGCAGCCCCCGGCCCAGCCACAGGTCACCTTCAGCTCTCCTGCTTCTGCTGCCTTGCTGCAAAAAAAGATAGAGAGGCACACACTGAGTGTACACTGAGAACACCACATCCATCACAAACACTGAAAATAGCCTTCCTGTTTCATCTGGTATCGGAGTAGCCCTACCCCTCACGCGTGACCACGCCAGGGGAACGCAGCCACTCTGGCCCAAATTGCTTAAAGTGAGGTTAATGACATCGAAAGGCACCTTCCAGCAAAGACAGAGAATCTCTCGAGAGTCTTCCTCAGATATCGAACAAAGTCAGAGCAAAGCAGTTCCATTTTTATCACAGGTATGTAAATCCCACAGGTATGAAACAGAAGGGTTGGTGACAAATTTGTCATTTAGAACATACAGATATCCAAAATGCTTTTAAAAATGCTAAAAAAAGGTACCATATTAATGCCCTGTTTTTTAGATGTACCATGAAAGTTTCTTAAAGTACCGTCTACTGTAGATGTCTTCAAATTAATACAAAAATCAGTTTCTTAAATGAACAGTTCACCCAAAAAATGGCATTTCTGTCATATGTGTCATACAGAAAACAGTTGGATGAACATTCTTTGATGAAATAACAATGTATGTAAAATATATAACATATTATAGAATATTTAAAATATTCCTGTTTTTTTTTCAACTTAATAAAAAAACAGTTTCTTAAATGAACATAATATCCAAAAATTACATTTGTCATATGTTTTATATAGAAAACAGCTGCATGAACATTCTTTAAATTTTGTGTGTGTGTGCTCTGTTTAATGACATTAGAATGAGCATGTAATAACAGACCATTCATTTTTGGTGCACTATCCTTTTAATTCTCTCGCTTTTACATTCTATATCTCCCTCCCATTAAGGTGAAAGACGGCAATCATTGAAATCTCGCAGCTCGTAGTGTGAAAATGGGTCCAACCTACTTCTGAAACTGCAGGGAGATGTACTACATTAGGCTTTAGCAGTCAGTCCAAGGACGACCCAGCAAGGTGAACTGAAAGAAGAGCTGGCAGGAAAAACGTACGTGCTGACAAAATGGTGAAATTCAGTCTAGACCCGATCAGATAATACGGATCTGAGAGAGTCCGGATGTGTTCTGTGGAGCGTGGCCTGGCACTGTAGAGGAAAAAGTCCTACTAATACCCTATCTAATGCAAAAAAAATAGAGAGATGGTTCAGTTGATCTGAGCGTGAATTATGGCACCCGTGGGAAAAGGAAATGTCAAAAAGTAGAATTGAATTGAAATCATACTTTTGTCTCACAATAAAGCTAAGTTTTTTTTTAAAGTAGGCCATCTATTTAGCCATTTATTCCTTTGCTTACCTGAATTGCTTTTTATCAGTGCCTCAATGAAATGGATTTAAACAAGTCTTCATGGTTTGCTGAGGGAGCTGTAGGCGATTAATGAAAATTGTAATAAAAGAATTGATGTAAGCTAATGAGAACCGCTTACACAGTAAAGAATGAAACATATACGTGTTCTGCCTTGTAAGCGCATATTGCCTCCTTCGAAGATCACAATGGTGTATTGTATGCACCAAAACAATAGCCAAATCCCACAGAGGAGGGTTTATGTGAATGACTGTGCAGAGATGTGCTTTAAACACCCTTTCCTGTATTACAAAGCCGACATAGAGCTGTGGGCAGTGACCTTGGGGTCAGTATGAGGGTCCATTGTGCTTGGTCCCACAACAAATGGTCCTACAGTTCTTCCTCTGTGCAAAACAATGGATTTACAGTTTTCAATAAGCCCACTGCAATCCGCAAGCCAACAAACATCCTTATTCTGTACCAGGCTCAGCCATCTTGCAATGTCAAGTGACAGGAACTGTACTTCAATCAGATCCATGAACAATCGGCCAGGGGAAGTGTAGAGCCGCCTGGTGAGAACTAATTCGCAGGGCAGTCAAACTGGACACATTCTGTTTTAATCATAGTAAGCGAGCCTTATTAAATCAATTTGATCATGGAAACTCAATGAAACGCTATCAAATACTACACTGTGATTTGTCAGAACTTGCTTCAACTAGTATTATGAATTATGAAAGAGCATGTTACACTTGACTATCTCGGTAGAGGCAACCCTCAACATCTCTTTGAAAAAGAACAAATTAATTATGCTGGGCAACCTGCGACAAGGCATCTCATGGTTCGAGACCAGTTGAAACCATTCTTGATGAGATTCAATAGATTTGCTAGCTGCAGTATATACCGTACAATTAATTACCTTCCTCAGAAATGTTCTAGTGGTTTTGAAGAGTCTACTTGAGTAAGAGGAAAATAACATCAGTATATCAGTATCATGAAACCCATTCTACTCCTCATAACATCTATAGAGCTGCTAGACTGTTACTCACTGCAGTTTTCTCTTCATTGTCACAGTAGCACTGTTGTCCCTTGAGATGCACACTAGACGTCTGAAGAAGAACTTCTATTCCTCTTTACAAACCATTTGGTTCAGAGGTCAGGGCAATATCAGCATGTTGGTGAATAGCTGTGTGCGCACAGTTCTTTTAAGGTAAAATCCTCAAAAAAAGTTGATGTTGAGTTGATATTAAAAAAGAGATAAAAATAAAGGATGCATCGCTTCATAGATCAAGGTAATTCTAAGAAGAAGATGTTAAAAAAATCACTGTAAACGTGTTTGTTATGTTGCAAATAAAAGCCTCGTAGGCAGAGCTCAGACCTGGTAACCCAAGTTTGAGTCCTTTCTGATCTCGCCTCACCTTTTCTCCCACTTCCTGTCTGAAAAATGTTCATTATTTTAACAGGGAAAAAATATATGTTATCCGTAAAAATTGTTTAATTGCATAAGTGTGACTTTTTACCATAAAACACACACACACACACACAGATATCTATATATATTATATATAATTATAATATGATATAATAATATATATATATATATCGATAAATCAGACAGCATGTAAGTTTACTGTAAAATGCTGAAAAATATATATTTGGAAGAATTTAATTTACAATTTAATATATTATTCAAAAGTATTTTACCAGGGAAAAATATTATGTTATGTAAAATTATTAAGTCATAAGTGTTTACTTTAACCATAAATCACACACACACACAATATATATATATATAAATATATATAAATACAGGCAGCATGTAAGTTACTGTAAAATGCTGAAAATATATATTTGGAAG
Organism: Sinocyclocheilus anophthalmus; assembly: GCA_018155175.1. NCBI lineage: Eukaryota > Metazoa > Chordata > Actinopteri > Cypriniformes > Cyprinidae > Sinocyclocheilus > Sinocyclocheilus anophthalmus. The sequence continues at coordinate 1,006,389 of JADLZN010004504.1, forward strand.
AATTTAATTTACAATTTAATATATTATTCAAAAGTATTTTTGAATTTTATTGCAAATTGTAAATACAATTTGCAATAAAACCCCCGAAAAAAAAATTACCATAAGTCACTGCTATGCATCATATTTCATTATATTATACTGTATATTAATGCTTCTATTTTCCTATATGTTTTTGTTACATTTTATATTTATTGCATAATTTTTAATAATGCAAAACCTAAGTGTTTGTCTGGTTTGTCCTATTTTTGTCAGTACTGTAATCTGTTTCTCAGAAATTCATCTTGGAAGGCAACAGAGGTTCTTTTTTTTGTACCTAAACAATTCAATTAACGAAATGTTCTTTCCACACATAGCTTTAATGCTGACTTCTATTCTTGTCCTGCTGACAGATCGCAGGACTGAACACAGCAAGGGATTTCAATGCGGATGAAAAGTCAGGGTTTCAATCAAATGTTTACACTATATTTTCTTCACTGTCAAAAGTAAGTGAGGAAGCAAAATCACTATGGGGAAGAAACTATCTAGAGGCTTTTTAAATTGTTTCTGCATGATATGACAAGTAAAACAGGGACATACTATGGTGCCAATTCACTCCCTGCTCTCATATCCATCTGTCATTTTGCCAGCAAATGTGTGCACTTTACATCTACATTTTAGTGACAGAACTATAAGAGGACTGCAAGTTTTAACAGAGTGGCTCACACGGACCTCTGCACCTCCTAAGCCTTCATTCGCAGGTCTCAGCAGAATCAGAGTTGGTGTTGCATTGCATATTCGTTGAGAGACTCACTCAGCTTTCTGCCTCCTACAAGCCGGTTTAGCGTTTCCAGTAGCCTATGCTGACAGCACACTTCATCCCCCTCAAGATTTTGGACCTGCAAAAGGGGAAAGGCTTTATTCTCCACAACAAGTGGGTTTCTTCTCTTAAAAAGGCACGGTTGATCGAGCCAGAGCAACATTAGGGGGGCACAAACCCTCCTGCATATAGTTTCGCAGTCAGTGGCATGCAACGTTTTGAGCTCCAATAAGCAAAGTCAAGCAAGTCCCTGCCAAATGTCTGCATCATATGCAAATAACACATGTTCAAGGACAGCAGAGTAATCAAGAAATTCATAGGCTAAAAAAAATCTATTATGTATTGCAGTAACTAATCGACAAATTGAGAAATGAAGCTAAACAGGAACCGTTTTGCTGCAAATGAATGGAAAACAACGTTTGCTGGTTGCAGCCAAAATCTACATAACAGCCATCGCCTAATTCCAACATACATAAAGAGTAATGAAAGAAATGGTGGTGGTGATAATAATAACAAACGGCGATTCACAAATGAAAAAGAAACAGTTGTAGCAGCACAATTAAACGTTTCGTAACGATAAGAAGTGCGAGTGCGGTCTGTCTTCACCTACCTGCAGCTGGAGTTCAGCGACACGCGCTCTTCTGAAGTGAGCGCTCGCGGTCATCCACCGTCCTCCTCAAAGAGCCTCCGCGTTCAACGAGGACTCACCGAGTCCGTGCCTCGTTCTCCTTCCAGTCACGTTATATGAAGCCTCGTCCGTTCACAAGACTGTAGTCTCATATTATTTGTCAGTCAGTTGCAGAGCGCCTCTCTGGGCGGCGGAGAGTGAACGTGAACTGCTTTCTGCGCTGCCTTAAATATCCAATTCCATCGACGCAGCGCCGCGGGCCATCTGAGTCCGCGTGATGATGATGATGAAGATGAAGAAGATGATGTCCTCTCTATGATCTGAGGGAAACGGTCCAGAAGGAGTCCGTTCTTGTGTAATGTTAAATGGGTTAAGTCCCTCGACAGTAAAACAATTCACTGAAACAATCAATCTTGCGTCACTACACCCAGATAGCTGCCGCTTTCACAGTTTTTTTTCTTTATTTTTGACAAATAATAATCATATGAATAATGACAAAACATTTACATTTAATTAATTTAATTTACGTTGCAATAATGACTATTACTTCACTTGATAAGTCGCCTAATTTACATTATTAGTATTATTATACAATGATTATTATTGTCATTATTAATAATATTATTTGTCAAAATAAATGGGATATTTAATAAATATTGGCATCACTTGTTATAATATGATAATTATTACAATTAATAATTAATATAATCCCTGATTATAGATAATATAATACATCTTGTAATATATATTTTGTATCTTTATTGTATTGGTTTTATTGTTTGTGACTGGATACATAAAAATAAGGATAAATACAGTCATATGTATGTAGTATATTATAATATAATAATTACCTATTTACATTATCGTTTGTATTTACGATCGTTATTATTGTCATTATTAATAATTCATTATGTGGTCAAAATGAAAATTGGATCGTTAATTTTAAATGTTGAATTAGCGTTTATAAATTAATAATTATAATAATTATGTTAAAATAAATAGCTTGTAAGCACGAATATATCTTGGATTATTTATTGAATTGTTTATGATTTGTTATTGATATATAAAAAATAATAATAAATACAATATATTATATTATATTATTATATATATATTGGTATTAGTATTCTAATACTTATTTATATTTGATTATATGCTTAGATTGGATATGATTATTATAAAGTATTTGCCAGACAGTTGAGGCTACTGTCATCTCTACGGATGGAGAGTAGCCTACTGTTTTTACTATATCAACTCGTTTCGCAGCAAGTTATGGCAAAATGCAGACAAATGAAACAGCTGGCACAACCTCTCACATCCTCACCTTGCAATAGCATATAGTTACATAACTATAACATACGTTTTATTATAGTTATGTTTAGTAGTAGCCTACATATATTTAATGATGGTCTGCACTGCATTGGAAAAATGGTATAACATTCTGTAGATTAACTGCACTGATCTATAATAGAGTAGGCCTCATTATATATATAGATCAGTGATTAACTGTCACTACATTATAGTGCTGTTGTGGAGCAGTGTAGCATTGGATCAAAAAACCTTTCCGCAGCAATAGTTACAGTGTAAATAAAAGACATTGTGCGCTTTATTGGAGCAGTCAATCACTGATGACCACGCGTATAGTACGAGTCGTTAAAAACTCGCACTCCCATAATTCCTCGGCCGCATTGATGCATTGTGGGTAATTTTAAAGTAAAGACACGGGTATTATTTCCTGTAGTCACGCTGGACCCACTTTCGCTTCCACTCTTTCATTACTGACCGCAGTTGTCTGCTAAGGCCGCATTTGTTGTAGGTTTGAACGCTGGGCTTTTTGTGGCAAAGGTTTGGCTGTTAAAGCAGACGCGATGACCCAGAGATTCTTATTTAACGCTTCTTTACTTTACAAAGACATTTGCCCCGAGCAGTCGCGCTTCCTCATGTAAGTACTTTTCAGTTTTCCTCAACTCTACGTATTATACGGCTCATGATCAGTGTGGATTTTGAACATGCTGTGCTGCACATGCTCCTCGCCATGCTTTCTGCTGTAATGCCACGAAGCTACCAGTAGATGACAGACTACTCCTCTTTTTTATGCATTTTGTGTTGCATTTGAAGACGTTTAGAGAGATTAGTTTTATAACCGTTACCCATTATTTATTTTTAGATCAGATAACTGATATGCAGAACCATTTTTTATATCTGATTTTTGGCACAATACATTTAGGCTATTGGGCTACAACACTGGAAATGTAATATACCTGATAAATATATTGATGATGACAGTAATCACATAATAGCAATAAAAAAAATCTTGTTTTTACAAGTGCGCACTTGTTTTTGTAATTATTTATAACAAGTACAATAATAATACTGGTAATAATAATGGTTATTGTTATTAATGTAAATAAAAATAATGATTATTTGTTGATATTGTTACTATTGTTGTTAATAATATTAATATTTATGCAACATTGTTTTGCAAACTTAATGGTCATTGAAATGTCTTTTCATCTGTGTTTTGTGCTAAATATAACTGCTAAACCTAAAATTATGCACTTTTCTCACTTGAGAATAAAGTGCAACTACTTAGAAGAGCAATTTCTGCAAACAGTGATTGGAAAAATTTGCAGTATCTGTGATCTAATATTTCCTGTTGAATGGTTGCATTAATGGCATTGTTGGGTACTGTTCTTTAGAGGATAAATAATGGTTCCCTACTGTGAATTCTAGTTGCTTTATGTTGTTTCCTTAGTAACTATTCTTCAGTAAGCTTTCCCGGTT